>JAKIJQ010000013.1:2780000-3285000 GCA_023373905.1 Rhizoglyphus robini
TGTTCAGTTGTGTTGTCCAGTTGGGCAATCAATCTATATAAATCACAGTGTCATAATTAATTACCCTCGTCCAGCAAGTTGGCATCTAATTGCCTTTGTGTGTGTGTGCTTCGTTTTGTGTGTGCAATTCGTCTTCTCGACTTTTGTCTTTCTGTCTATTCTCTTTCAATTCTTCTTTTCTTTTCTGTATTTCGCTTTTTGTATGTCCGACACCCAGCACACACAGCACACAATTTATCGTCCATTTGGTCACTTGCCACTTTGTAAATGGCACCCATTGCTCGTTTGGATGCCATTTTGCTAACGTTTTCTTCTTCTGTTCCTCTGTTCTTTCTTTCTTCAGCTTTCATCTCTCTCACCCGCTGTCCGTTGTCCATCCTCCCCATCTCACATGCTAAAGATGTATCTGTTTTGGTCGCGCGAGCGATCGTATCGATCACCTTTTGTCTGTCCGTAAAGAACAAAATCTATTGCCTGTTCGCGAAAGCAAATGGTCAAGCAGCACACAGACACACACAACCCGACACCACGAGAGTGTTGATGACCCTCACCCTGACCAAGCTAATTGCTATGTTTGTCTGTGAAGATTTATATTCCCAATTGGTTGTGTTGTTGTTGGTGCAGTTGTGGCCATTATGGCATACACACGCACACACACACTAAACTGCCACTTATCTCTCTCTCTCTCTCTCTCTCTCGCTCACTTCTCAATGCATATTATGTTTCATATATTCATGTTTTTATGTATGAATGGCTCAGAAGAAAAGTGTTACATTTTAAGAGTCATTAGTCATTAGTTGTTCATCTAGTTGATCAAAGCTATTCATTAAGTTCCTTGTATCTTTAGATAGGTAGAACTATTAATTCTGAAATCCATATATCCATGGATCATTAGAAAGGTAGTATATCAAAAAAGCCTGTCTAAAGTTAGATTTATTGATAAAAACTTCAAATTACACAAGTTATCGTGAGTTTAATTGAATTACATTTTTACTCTCCTTCCATGGAAGGTAGACATAGTAGATCAGAATCATAGAAACGATTGAAACCAGCAGCACTGCCACATCGACCATCACTCCATAGTTGAATAGCTCAAGTCGGAACATCAAATCGATGATAATTTCGGACTTTTTACACGGAGTATGGAATATAATGCGAGCTTCGATGCATGTGTCTTTTGCAATCTCTGATGACCAGTAAGGCAACTCCTGACAACAGGACTGTGGTACACCAGTGGAGTTCATAATCATTAAATAATCCACCTCATAACCATCCCATCCGCAGCACTTTAGTCGATTCTGGAGTATTTGTAGTGTTACCTTTTTGGATACTTGGACTGAACTAGAGAAATTTGCAATCAGATCGTGCATATTGTCACCAAATGTTTGATTGAATTCGGAGAGGCGTTCTCCACCGTAACTGAACCAAATCGAGCACGGCCCCAGTACCGCCAAAAGGAGAAACATTGCAAACATGATCCAATAGCCAACATCGAGACGATCAAACACAATCGAAAGACAAAAACCAACACAGGCAGCGACCAAAATCACGTGACCATAAATCAGTAGAACAAGTCGCATTTGAGTTAGCATCGAAGCCAACTGCTGCTTCATGACATAGTTGATGATTATGTCTGTGTGGAGTTGACCAATTCTGCCTGATAGGTCGGTGACGAAATAACCGAGAACAAATAGGGCAATGGTCAACAGGAGAAGGACAATCTTAAGTAAAGGATACATTCTAGTGGATGTTGAGAGTTTGGATAACAAAAATGAACTGACTGATTAGTAAAACTCATTTTGTTAAAACATTGATTGAATATTTTCATCAATTAATCATCGCTTTCATTAATCACATAGACATTACCGAGATTCCATTCATGTGAGTTTAGCTTTATTACTCATCGAATTGTAATTTTCATTACTATAAAAGGGTTAATTTGTCTAACTCATCTTTCACAATGTTCAATTGCCGAACATGTTCATTTGTCATCTTGTCCCAATGACCGGATGCATGAAGAATGGATGACAAATGTGCAGTGTAAAGTGAAATTTAATGACAATTTCATTGGCATGGCAACTCGTGCATAATACAAACACAGATTCCGGTGTCGTACTTTTATATGGCGCACCGGCCGGTGACACTTTTTCCTCATAAAGTCGTACCCTTCCTCGCTCTTCGTCTTCCTAATGTCTTCTTCTAATGTCACGGAATGTCATCATTTTATACCTTACTTCTATTTGAATGACTGTAAAGCACAAGTTTTCTTTCTTCATTTTACTTCCTCGTGTCCCCTCTGTGAATGTGCACCAGGCACGGTGACTTTCCTCCTTTTGTATATTAACAATTGCATTATTGCCCTATGCACTGTTTGATGGTCTTCTTCTCTCGTTTATGATTGCTCTGCTTCTTATCGACCAGTGTCGATCATTACCCTCTCTGTCTTTTTCATCTTTTGCTCGAGATCTTATCATCCTTCGTTTCTTTTCCTTCTTCCCCCTTCTTCTAGCACTACTTCAAAGGTCTATAATTTCGATAGATAATTTTATTAGTATGGAAGAAGAGTGGACGACGCATCATTCTGTGTACCCCTCACTGACTGTGTGTTGTACTATGAGTGACCGTTGTTGGCCAGGTCGCAAGGCCATAATTTATAATAGAGTTCGAAGACTTGAAGACTCACACAAAATTGTACGCACACACACACAAAGCATTATTCAGTACAGTCAACTGTGTGTTTATAATCATCATAATTGGTATTTATGTGTTATTATTATGACCGATGGAAGAGCAAAAGACGACGACTGATGGCAATAGTCCGGTCAATTGTGTTGTCCGGCTGCAGAGGTTGCCGGTTGGCTGTTTAACCTTCTCACATTCCTATTAAACGAATTTCACCTTCTGTCTTTGACCTTTACCGATATTTGTTGAAGAGAGAGAGAGAGAGAGAGAGAGAGAGAGAGAGAGAGAGAGAGAGAGAGAGAGAGAGAGAGAATGAGTAGGTACACTCACTCTCGATACAAACGGTCGGTGAATGTTTCATACGCTCACATTGTTAGTCATTGGCTTGTCAATCAAACTCACTAAATACTCTTCTTCTCTTCATGCGGTTCACTCACTTCAAAAGAAGCAGTATAAGAAAAGTAAAAGAGACCACCAACAAGTGCTGTGCACTGTTGTGGCACTGTTCGCAATGTGCACATCACATCGCACTGCAATCTAAATTACCCTACCCCACACAGAACAGACAGTACAGACACCACCGACATTCACCGACAAACACACACACACAGTCAGAGACAGACAGTCACAGATAGATAGACAGTCTTTCAATTAACTTTTATTGTTTTGTGTGTCATGAGACGAGTGAGTTTGAGAAAGCATATGAATCTGTAAGGGCAATAAAATAATAATAATGAAAAGTGTCCGAGCCGGTCAAAAATGACCTTTTCTAGCTCATCTATTGAGAAATGGTCTAATGCTCAATCGATGTATCCCACTGGGACATAAGAAATGGATGGATTTGGTGACAATTTGAGTGCTGTGGTATGTTCGATTTGTCTGATTTTTGTTTGTATCATTCGACACGAATTGGCAATAAAAAATTGTAAAACGGAAATCAAACACGAATCTGAAAAATAAAAAACTGAAATACTAAACTGAAAAATCAACTCACGATTTTCTTTATTTTTTTCCTCTCAAAGTCAACTTGTTATTTTCCAATTTTATCTTCATCTTTTTTATTTTGTGTCATGTCCGGAGACCAAATATTTTCCATTTTCATATTTCTATTGCATTCTATTCTATTTTTTATATTTACACTCACTTTTTATCACTTTTATATTTTGTCTATCTCGGTATGTCTCGGTGTAATTTAATTTCCGTGGTTCCAATTTTCGTTTCGTTCTTCCACGAAATTCTGTCTACACAAATTCGTTGTTGTGCTTTTCCATTCTCAGGGCTCGTCATCATCATCATCATCGTCATCTTCTTCCAGTGGATGTGTAGTGCTCAACAGGAATGTGTTTGAGGCACGGAATCAGAACGAAGAAGACAACGGATGCCATCTTTGAATCTTTTTTTGATTTGATTAACCATTTTGTCTATTTGTCCATTTCGTTGTGTGTACTCTTCACTCTTGGACGACCTTCTTCTTCTCAAATGCAGCTTGTGCTTTTGGATTTAGCATTAGCAGTAGTAGAAATCGTAAAAAGATTTTGCCTCTTGCTTGTTCGTGTTGACTCGAGTGTAGAGTGAGCGAGACTTGATTTGATTTGATTCGATTCAAGCACAAGAGCAAAGTGATTCACGAAACAGAAGAAGATTCAATTATCGCGACACACACACAACAAACAGAACGTTGTTGAGATTTGGCCGAACATTGAGTGAACGATGAGTGAAGCAAAAGGCAAAAGAATCTAACCGGGGCCAAAAAGAAGAAGACCAAATCTGATTTCAATGCTAATGAGTAATGGAATATTCCACAACAATAACAACAACATTCTAGATCATACAGAACATTCAGTTGAATCGACTTTTGGTTTACATTTCAAGAGAGAGAGAGAGAGAGAGAGAGAGAGAGAGAGAGAGAGAGAGAGAGAGAGAGAGAGAGAGAGAGAGAGAGAGAGAGAGAGAGAGAGATAACTCGATTTTGTGTTCAAGTGTTGTACTGCTGGTCAGGAAATTATTTTGCTACAAACATACAAAGTCATTGTGCCATAATTTGTAATGGCGTCATTATGATATGACTGGTTGCTTGGTTGACCATCATTACCGCACTGGCCTGTGGTCATTCACACTTGACCACCACTCGACTAGACTACTTACTTTGATCATTTTGATGACTTTCCGGTCATTCCATTTTTTACCGATTGAGGAAAGACGCACAGAGCGAGAGACGCGAAAAAAGTGTTTCTTACATTTATGTGTCTTTTTGCTTTTTGCTTTAACTTTTGATGATTGGTAATGTCTTTCTGTGTGTGTAGTAGTAAACGGGCTCGCGCATACATCGGTTAATGATGTCCAATCAGATTGGCTGAATGTGTCCATGTAGCGCAATGAGCGAACGAACGCAATGTAATCGGCATCACTTGGATTCGATCCAATGGCGCCACTAATGGCGTCACATCATTGTCTGTGTGTGTATCTGTGTGTGATCATTATTTGAAAGTCGTTCACATTGACCACAAAATCACATCACACGCAATACAATACAAAACAATCACTCCTCGATAATAGTCCGAGTCCAGTCAAGATTTTACACACAAACTTGATGCCAATCTAATTGCCAATCAGTTTAGATAATCTTTCTTGTAATATATTGTTCAGTGTGTGTGTGTGATTTTTCACAAAGAAATTTCAAAGAAAAGCAACAGAAACTTCATTCTCAAAAAAATCTCTATGAGATAAATCATCTTGTTTGTTCGAGATCATTTACAGTGAGAGTGGACTTTGAGAAACTGAGATGAGATTACACGAAAGCCAAAAGTGCTACTTTCATTGAAAGTGATTATTTTCGCACCTGTCCAGGTGTCTATTTCAATTACGTTCCAAAAAGGCGAATTGGTGATAAGGGAAACTCAGTTCTCATTAAGGTTAAATGTTTTTAAACTAAAAGTGATTCAAGATAAATTGCACAACAAGCAGGTGTATTACAAAATAGAGCTGTGAATTGTGTTGTTTTGAGACAATTCACAAATACCATAACAAGACAAACAACACAATACTATTGATCTTGTATGTGTGCTCTGAATGTCATTTGATTGTCTCTCTGTTATGGTATTTGTGAATTATCCCAAACACGACCATGTTCGGTGTATGTGTGTGTTCAGCCTTATTTGACTTACACAGACTAATTAGTCTAATTAGAATGACAAAACAGAAGAGAGACAGAAACGACAGCCGACAGAACAGAGTCCCCGTCAAACGCCCGGGACAAATGTTGTCCACTGTCGAATAGAATGAGAGAGAAAGACAACGGAAAAAGTCTAATGAAGGGAACAAACTAGACAATGACAAAGTGGTCCTCCAATTACATTACACTCACAAAGAGAGTCCACACAAACAGACTTGAACAAAAAACAAACAAACGGAGCTCATCTCTTGAAAGCCTCTTTGCATCTCATCCCATCTCTCTCTCACTCGTCTCTCCCTCCAACAGACAACAGAATTTAGACTTTGCCATCATCATTTTTATATTATAATTAATATAAAGTGATGATAATGATTATCATACAAAATGTTATTATTATTATTATAGATTAGATTGATGCTCGAGATAGATGGGAGGCGACTTTTTAATGAGCAGCGGACAATGCACATACAAAAGTGCATACACAGAAAATACGAAGCGACCCCTGAAAAATAGTAGAATGAAGCGAAGACTGTCTCACCCGTCGGAATAGGTTAATTCTAATTAAAGTGCGTATTATAAGAGAAAGAACCGATGCACAAAAGTGAGGCAGCCGGCACACTTAGTTAGTTAGTGTTGCGTTAGTTAGTTAGATTAGATTGTCGGTGGTAATTTGATTTGACAAGACAGTTCTCTGTGTGTTCTGTGTGCTCGCTTCTTTTGGTGAGTTGTTGGTTGGCTTCGATGCTTTTTGCCTGCTTGCTTAGTTAGTTTGTATCTGCTCGTACTGTGTAGTGTCTCTTGATGTCGGCATACGCCTTTGAAGCCGGCTTCAAAACAGAATTGGCCCCATGCCTGTGACTCTGACTCTACTCTACCTACTTTTGCCACTCTGTGTGTGTGCAATTGCATATGCTCACAAGTTGGCACATGTGATTATTATTTCAATTAAGTGCCTACTACTGAACTAGTGCTGCATGTTTGTGAACACACTCGCGCAAACGGCCAATTATTTAACAATGCACACATTCTGGGCACACTAATTGAGTCAAGTTAAGCTTTAAAGGGGTCGGAGTGAGACTAGGAACCGCTCTCCTTTTATTCTCAAATGCAAAATAGAAAAGCCGCGGCTAATTTGATTCACTTGTCTTAATTCCAAAGTCTCGCTGACTGAAAGATACTTTTAAGCACACAAAGGGCTTAAAAGTTCAAAGGTTTTTGCTCGTATAATTAGGTTTCGTATATTCGCATTTTGCTTGCAAAGAGAATACCGAAAAGGGTGCTTCACGACGATTTTTGTTTCTGCTCTCAAAGCTTAGTATTAGTTGAGTAAGAATCCAGAAAAGCTCTTGATTCAATTTTTTTTACTGTTGAATTAATTTCAGGGGCTTTCATGCTCCTTTTTCTCTTTCTTCTTGTTATTGTTCATCTCCATTGGCCTCTTCATTGATATTATTATTAATATTAATTATGCTAATTGCCAATTACTAGCACTATTCTTAGGGAGCTAACCAATTCACTTCTTCTTCTTGCTCACAAGAGCTCCTCTTGCTTTTGAATTCCCTCAAGTGAGCTATGCTTTTTGCACTTGCACTAAGCCTGAGCCATTGTTTCCAGCATGGTCATTTGGTAGCGAGCTTTGGAGTCTCGACTAAAGCCACATTTCAATTAAGCTTACTTACTACTACTTACCTCTCTCTATGTCTCAATTGTCTCGTGAGTTGTTCACCCTCGCTCAATTGTCGTGTGCGTCTCTCTCTCTCTCTCTCTCTCTCTCTCTCTCTCTCTCTCTCTCTTCCAAAATCCATAACAATTCTGTATGTGCCTTATTCTACTAATTCCATGGACCCTCTCTCTCTCTCTCACTCTCCCTCACTCACTAATTCCACACAGTCCATTTGATTCTGTCGTTTTCGGGCTAATTCCATTCCAATTCTTTATTTATTCTTTATATTCTTTATTGTATTGTTCGCCAATCGCTAATTATATTTGACAGCATTCAAATAATATCTCCATTAAAAATGACATTTCAATCTCAACACAATTCTGTACTAAATGGACAATTCATAAATGAATGTAAATATTAATGAACTCGGCCACCTGGCTTTCTGTATGACTTTAATTCCAATTGAGTCTCAATTGAGTCAGAGCAATTGAGCCGAGCGGCTCAAGCGGCCAAATTTTTTACGGCTTATTAGTCTCACTCAACTCTAACTTAATAATTAACACACACACAGCTGCAGTAGATTCCGTTCTTTCCTATTCTTTATATACGTTCTTCTCTAATATTCTTTAATTCCTCAATATATTTTTCTTTATTCTCACGTAACCTATCCTTTAGCCACATGTGGCTAACTCACAGGGACACAGGCCAATTGGCGAAGGATTAGACAATTATGAGGTTCTTATGCAGTTCATATAAAGTGAAGCTTCTAATAAAGTGAGTTTATTGCCAAAATCAATGAAGCACAAGTCCGACACCCCTTCCGACAACCTTCAATTTCGAACATTATTTTCGACTACATTCCATACACTTCACACTTTACAATCAAATCAGCCATTGAATCACCTTTTCCCTCGCACATAACATAAAGATAAATCTCACTCGCTTTTATGACTTTGTTGTTTTGGAATTTTTATTTATTAATTTTCGCTCTTTGTTCATCGTAATAAATTTAATTAATAATTAAGGCAATAACAATACACACAGAAGTGCGTTCTTTTGAATTTTGGTTTTTGTGTTGGATTTTATTATAAGGAATTTTACTCGCTTTTCGGACGTACGGCTTTGATTGCCTCATTCACTCGCTCACTAACTCTCTCTCTCTCTCTCTCTCTCTCTCTCTCTCTCTCTCTCTCTCTCTCTCTCTCTCTCTCTCTCTCTCTCTCTCTCTCTCTCTCTCTCTGCACATTGTCAATGTGTCTGTAAGATTCCAGTAATTTCAAAGTTTTTAAATGCTCTTTTGTCCAGAAGCATATACACAAAAAAGGTCAACAGCAGCATCAGTGGTAGTCAACACGGTAGCAAACAGCTCGGGCATTAATTAATATTTCCATAGAGGAAAAAGGTAGTCGACATAGTGGGAACATTGTGTTTCTGTGTTGAAGAAATTAGAAATTAAAATTAGTAATTTAATTATTGATGCAGTGTACACAGCAGTGGACACTGACCAAACACACACACTCGTTGTGTGTTTGTATGCGGTGTAACACAAACGAAATTGCTCCAAGCGATGAGTTGGTAATTCGAGGAAGTCACAGGCTCGCCGCTGCTTCACATTTTTAAATTATTATCATTATGTGTGAACATACAAACATACATATATGCATACATACATACCTGGGGGATAGATACAATTTGTCAAAGTTGTGTCCAGTCGAGTGTTGAGTTAATTTGCAGTTCATAAAATAATCAATCGTACTACTAATCAAAATCAAAATATGTATTCAAGGTTGTGTTGTTTGCGGTTTGCCTACTGGCGCTGGGTTGACCTAAAAACTAAAGTCTAATGTTCGAAGTCAAAATAATGCATTTGGAACAACAAACATAGATGTATGCATTATACATCATCACGTGTATCAACTTTCGAACATTACGAGAACGACAAATTCAAATTCGAAACTCAAATATAAATCGAATATAACGAAATTCGACTAAAATCTATTTTGTCCTAAATATTCTTTTTCTTCATTATGCAACAACAAAAAGACAGTCCGAGAATTCCGAGAAACGATCATCGAATCCATTTTCTGATTATTTTCCATCTAATCATCATCGTTTACATTACCTCATTTACTCGCCTAATATGAAATGTCTGGATCTCACTAATCGAACCAATTGGAACATCCAGAACCCAGAACATTGCACACACATAATCAATTAGCATTATGTTAGTATTATTCAGTCTAGTAATGCTAACGGTAATGAAGTGAGTATTTCGCTTTTCCGAGAAATGATTCGCACAACCAATTTTGTCTCTTTCTCCTTTTCCTGTTCTATCCTTATTATTGTCTTGATGTGTATGTGTCTTTGCCAGAAAGTACATACATACACACACAAAGATGGCCAAAAACCCAGAAACAGGGAAAGGGTGTACGTAGGTCTGTTTTCTCCGAGTTTGCATCATCATCCGCAGCACCATCATCAGCACATTGAGACACACATTAACACAATATCAACTCTAAGGGGAATCATAATAGCAAATTAGTGTTCAGCCTCAGACCAGCTCAAACAGCAACAGCCGACGACGACGACCGAGTCTTAGAGTACGGAATATATTAACACACATTGACGTGCATTTATTAAATTATAATGCAAGTCAAGACTGTGTAGACTGAGAAAGGCAGGACTGCATCATCATCATCATCATACTCATCATCATCTTCATCACAGAAGTGCCAGTTCCTAAGAATACAAACACTCTACCCTTCCCTAAGGTATATAAAAATAGAATTCATAAATACATAGACTGACAAAGTGATGCTCACCAACAACACACACTCACATAATCGATTAGATAATTTTTAGGCCATTTGTGGCGACTTAGCGGCACGGGGCAGGAAATGAGAGAGAATTCTCACTGGGGTGAGGTGCGAGAGATACTAAATACAAAATTGATATATTCGAAGTAAAATAAAGAGTTCAGTAAACAGGATCACTTGAGTGTTGAAAAGTCGCTTAAAGTCGTCGCGTGATGGCGCGCCTTTCACCTTTTTAGAACTTAAACTTGAAAGTGGAGAAGTTTGAGTTTCTTTCGAGTTTTTCATTTTAATCTTTTGGATATTTCAATTATGTTTTTACTTTTGTATTCTACTCTTAATGCAATTTTAAACCTTCTCAACTCTTAATTCACAAGAGGAAGACTTCAACAAACAGTCGAATTCTATTCTTATTTCAATTTGACCATCTTATTTCTACTATTTTGTTCGAATGTGAAATTGAACATATGTGCACGACACATTTGAGGGATTTTGTCGTATTCGAGTGTGTGTGTCATATGCACTCAAATATATTCAAATGTGCAATTATTATTGAGTTGAGTGTGTCAAAGTGTTCTCTTTTTCGTCTTCTGTTTAGTCTGGAAGGTAGTTGTTTCGTTGTCTCCTGTGAATTTCACGATAATCGAAAATGTGTGCACAAAATTTTCAAGTGTCACTTTTGGGGTATTTTGTCTGTCTGTCTGTGTGCCCTCCAAAAATGTATGGTGCGAATCATATAATTTTCATTCTTTTTTTGTGCAAAGGAACAAAAACTCCCAAGTCCGATTAATATTTTGAGAGGTGCAAACTAAAAAAGTAAGCAGTAAGCAGCAGCAAAAGTGGTCAACTTGGTGCTGCACTTTCGATTTGAATCAACTTCTCAAGTGTATTTTGTGTGTGTGTCTGTTTGCTCGTTTCTTTTGGGTGTCTGTGAGCGGTTTTGAGTGTTCTTCAAGAGTGTTCGCTTCGTTTCGAATTGGTTCGAGTGTTTATCTAACCGAACGATTACGGACACAACAGGACATAGTCCCAACTGCACTCAAGTAGAAGTAGTCTACTATAGTGGACACCTAGTGTGACGAGTGGCCAAGTTTTGGCTCTCGCTCACTTCAAGTCCTCACATCCTCAAGTCCAAAGTTCCATTTTTGCTGTTCACCTAACTCTGTGTCTGTGTATGTGTGTCCATTATGTGCGAACGAGAGAGATCAAAGAGGGATTAAGGCATGAGTGTTACAATAATAATAAGTTCAAGTTCAAATTGGTCGCACACACACAAAATTGGGTACAATCAAATGGACACCGCACTTTGAGAGTTTTTGAGTTTTCTTCAAAAAATCTCACTCCATTTTAGTCTCCGATTGCCCTTTTAGAACATTTGCACTTGAGACCCTTTTGACCAAAGTGCACTTTAGAGTGCGCACACCTCAAGTGGAGCTGAGAGCAGGAGAAAAGGACTTTACACTTGACTTTCAAAATGTTCAGGTTTCGAATTTCTTTTTCCTTCTCTTTATGTTTCTTCTTTCTTCCATCTCCCGAGTTGAGTCAGCTGTTTTATTGTTATAAATTCTACTTGTGATTCAATTTCGGCTCTCTCCCTGCCTCTCTCCTGCCTTCTCACTCCTGTTCTCTTCAATATATATCTTCAATAATATAATAAAATTAATCAAAGAACAAGGACAAGTTTAATGAGATTACGCTCACTGTATGAGAGTGCATAGAGTGCGCGGTGTGTGTGTGTGTGTGCTCAGTGTTCAGTAGTCGTATGACTGTTTCGAGCCAATCAAAGGAAGAGAACAGAACAGACAATGCATACAGACAGACAGTCACAGGTAGCACAAGTAACTAAGGTAAGACACAATTGAATGCGAGCATGCAAAAAAGGAACACACTAACTATTACTAAGTGGCAGAAGAAGTCCTGCCAAAGTAGTAGTGATGAGCCAAGAAGACGAACAAAAACAAGAACAGCAACAACAACAAGCGAGGTAACTCAGACTCGGATATATTCGTGCAATCGAACAAAAGACGAAATAAATGAAGAACTCAGGAAGAGGACAATTGAATTGTGAAATTAGAGCTTTGAGCCAAAAATGGCACACAACACATATGATGACATTCAATGTGACGAGCCAATCAACAAGTGACTCAACTCATTCTTGTTCATGTGTTCATGTATGCACAATGCAAATGAAAAGGAGCTCAAATAGAGCGGTTATAATCGAATTATGAACGGACGGACAGAAATGAATGAAAGCAGAGTTGAGCAATAATAATAATTGAATCAAATTTATGCTGTTTTGTATTTTGCATTTTAGGAACTCGGTTTAAACTTTAAAGTGTGTTCTAAATTTAGAAATTCTAAACAGTAAATTGTTAAATTAAAATCGTGATTTAACCTCAAATCAAACTAAATCAAATTGGGAACTTCCGTATCTTAGAGTTTTTTATTCATTCAGAACCTCAGAACATCACAACTTGAAACCTCAAACCTCAAACCTCAAACCTCAAATACTTCAAAAACTAAGGAAACTAGAAGCTCAAATCATTAAATCTCCAAATTGCAAACCTTCAACTCGATTTCCGATCAAGATATATTCGAAAGTGCAATTCAATACTACTCAAGTCTCTTTCTTGTCAGGCAGGAACATTTGTTCTAAACATGAGTTAATATGTTGGCCTTTGCAGACTTGTATGCATTTCCCTAATGCAGCATTTCTCATATTTCATTGTCCACTTACCTTGTGTTTGTGCTCTATTATGTTATACTACAAAGTAATTAATTGTCATATCCATTACAATACAGCACACACACACACACAGGCACACAATATCAGTGATAACGATCAGTAGCAGTATGCCTCCCGCTAAACGATCCGTTTTGTGTGTTCATTTTGTATTCCAATTTTTTCTCATAATTCAGTTCAAATTTGTCTTCTCCTTCTCTAAATGTTCATTCTTAATTTATTTTATTATTTCCCAACTGGCCCCCGGTCAGGATGCTCATCATGCACACACACACACAATGCATTGATCACTGCTCTCAGTGAATATGTCTGTTTACCTTGTTGGCTTGTTCTGTTTTGGTACTTTGTGCTTTAGTCGTTCTGTCAAACAATAGAATACTTTGTCTTGCAAGGGTCGGGTAGTGAGTCAACTAGTTGTGCCATATGGTCCCATTTGGCTCGACCACCACACACACACATTCACAAGTGTTCCGCAACTCTTACTCCACTCTGCATTCCATCTTTGTGTGTGTGTGTGTGTTGAGATTGAAAGTCAGTGAAACGAACAACGGACCTCTCGAGTCGCTCTCTCACTGACGGTTGTATGTTTACCTTTTACTATTACTTTTACTATTCGGGCCAACTGTTCACATACCTACCTGTTTGAGGAAATATCTATCTTTTATGTTGTATACCCGGGGTCCGCGAACATAGACAAAAGAGTCCAAAAGCGATCTTCTGACTCGATTCACATCGCCACCTTTCACTAAGGGTCCTTATGTGCGTTTGTGTCCGTGTGTCCCCGTGCTCTCCTCCTCGTTATCGGCGGCACCATCACAACTAACTAGCCTCACCTTAATGGTGAAGGTAAGGCAAAGGTAAGGCATTGAGGGTTCGGGGCCATTTGTCTGGCTTTACTTGACTGTAAAATTGAATTGAATAGGGCCATATTGTCCTCGGTGAGCAAGTGCCGTGGCACCTATTGTGCCCCACTGTTTGTCCTTATTAGATTGTCCAAATTGATTTTTGATAATGTCAGACCGTGGCAGCACCACCATCACCACTAACTATGCCATTTAGTGAGGGCACATTGCAGCACTCTGTGCGACACAGACTTGCATGTACAGTCACAAGGTACCTTTCGCTATGGCTGCGCAAGGTGACACACAAGTGACTGACGAACGGACTGCACTGAACTGACTGACTATGCAAATGTCCTTTATGGCCGTCGCCCAAGAGCAATTGTGCACTGAACTGCACAGAGAAGTGCAGAATGCGAGCGGAGAGAGCGAGCTAGGGCTATTATCATTAACGATAATGGCACAAAGTACGCTTACGTTAGTGCCACTGTTTCGAGACATCATTGTGCTCTTTACTACTTCTGCCTTACCTGAGAGTAAGAAGAAAGGTGCCACACACTTACTCACTTACTTTGCTTATTAGATTCGTATCGGTGTTTTGAATCGTTAAAGCGCGCACACACAACACACAAGGCACAAAATGCATTCATCTCTATCCATCCATCGAATGTCGTGGTCAAAGTCGTAGTCTCGTTTGTTGTATGTCTGTTCGGTTGTTTTGTGTTGTGTTATTGAATTGGCCAATCTCCTTACGTACGCTCTCACATGCAGACTCACTCATTCAATGACAATCGAGACTACCGGTCTTTGTCAGTGAGTCGGAATCAAAGGCCAATCAGTGACAGACAGACAGACTGTCGAACAGTTAGTCAATCAGTTCAGGGCTTCAACTGACTGACTGACTAAGTAGAGTTAAGTTGAGTTCTTGTGAGCAGCGTGTCGAAGCAGACACCTCTCGGTCCAACACTTTCAAATAAAGTCAGGACCTAAGACTTCGTTCCACCGATTGGTTCCGATCCAGGTATTAACGAGTGGTACGCCTGTTAGGCACAATTTGTCTCACCTCATACACACAATCAGTAATGTCGGTGTGTGTGTGACTTTTCACTAGAACGAACATTCCATTACACCGAAACACTGTCTCGGTCTGAATGTACTTTAATTTTTCTCCTGTTCCTTGATCTTATCAAAAGTGTAAAAGACACAGCCGGCCGAACGTAATCTTAAACGAAATTTACTAAACTAAAACTAGACTAAAAGAAGGAGGAAATAATACACTTTCTACGAGACCAAAAGAACACGAATTGGCCACATGAACAGATTGACGGACATTGATTAGACATGAACTGACTGAGTGCATTGGATAAGAAAAGACACGAAAAGACACGAAAAAAACGCAAAAGTTCACGGCTTCGATTAACCACCACCGGATATTTCCCAATTTGACGGAGAAAAAGCATTGTTTCTACTAATTAAATTAAACCTTCTAAATGGAACACAAATGCACTCTGACTTTGCATAACTCATGTGCGCATCATCTTTCACTATCTACTTTTCCATCTCTTTGCCATCTATTCAATCATTAGATGGATGAATATCATCTTCAAGTATCCATTCATTTCGAGGTTATTTTGACCAAACCCGACACCAAAAGGAGATACATTGCAGGCATATAATTTTGTGAACACAGAGAAAAGCTTACCAAGATAGTGGACAACTGATAATAAAAATAAGCTCACAATGTTCGTGTTGCACTCACAACTGATTTGCATGTCCGATTACTGTCCGTGAGTGCATGTGCGAGCTATTATCAACTGATCGGAAGGATCAAACCCAATTATCCAAATGATATACGTACTCGCACTTAATAATATAACCAACTAAACTAAACTGAACAATGGACGGATGGATTGTTGTAAATCAAAGCTTGTATAATAGATTTACGATTATTGATAAAATTCTTATGATCTTAATGACCATCTTCTTCTTCTTACTTTATACTAACTTTCCTGTTAATGTCTTTGCAAGTGCATGAAACTCAATGCTCTATAAATCATAGGCACACACATTAACCTTTCCTTAATGGGCAATAATTGATAAGAATGCTATGCATAGTGAAATTAATAATAAAAAAGGCCATCGAGATAGTAATTTGTGTGCGCAATTAAAAAAGGTTGAGGTTAAGATCATTTTGTAGTGCAAGAACGTTTTTTTGTACTGTTTCCTCTGACACCAAATTTTTTGCTAATCCATCTATCTCTGCAAGATCTATTTTCTCATCTATTTTCTAATACTAATTCGGTCTAGTTCGTTTTGTTGTTGATCGTCTAAAAGGTTTTTTTTCATTTTTCTCTCGTATTCTCAGTCTCATTTGTTCGTCTCGATCGTGTCTCTTATCTCATCGCACAGTTCATAGGTGTTTGAGCATGTTCGATCTTTGCACACACAGTTCCCGTTCTTTTTCTTGTCTCGTTCAGTTTTGTTGTCTATTCTTGGAGTCTTTCTAAGCAGTGGTCCTACGTTCATTTTTGGCTCGTCTAGTGCGTTCGATTTGGACCGATAAGAACGCGAATGCCGCGCGATCGTGTTCGGTGTCTGTCTGTGTGTGTCTGTGTGTGCACATACGAATTATCACACGTCTCATCTTTTCTGTGAGTGCAACGATGGCTTTTCACACCATCGTTTTAGTGGACTAAGTAGAAGGAGAAAAAAATAGAAAGGAAGAATGAAAGAGTCCTCTTTGAGACTCTATGGAGAGTGTCCGCGGACGGCTAACAAGACTCACGACTCGAGTGAGGTTTTGATCACTGAGCACAGACCGAACACTGACCACTCGAGTGCAGGGACAAGGTCTGTCTGTCCCGGACCACTCGATCTGTGCCTGTGTGTGTGTTGTGTGCTGTGTCTGTCTGCACCGCACTCAGTGTTCGATCACTCGGCCCGATAAGGTAAAGGAAGGCAAAGGTATGTCGAGACTGTGTCTGTGCATATTCACTGCTCACACTAATGGTCCTCAGTCATCGAAGCAATTTATCATCGAGTCTTTAGTGTCCGCGGCGCGAGCGCGAGCCGAAAGTTCGTGCAGATGCTGCCCGGACACAAACTGACCGTGTCCATCCGTGTCCACACTGTCCACTCCACACACATTATATTATCTCCCAATGTCCATCGTCTCACTCACATAGCACACACAGCACACAATGCCTCTCGATTATTCACAAAACTAGTAACTCCAAACACCCTCTGAATATTATCTCTCGACACTAGCACTAACTGTAGTCCATCTACGAATGCCGTCTGTTGTTCTTTGTGCTCTCTGTCTTGTTCGCAATCTTCTCAATCGTTCGCCGGACAATCTCTTTATCTTTTCCGAGTCCCGCTCAACTCGATGCATGTCTCTTTCATTAAGACGTGATAATGAGAACGAGAGCACGACCAACAAAACAACAACAGACACAACACATGAAGTAGTAGAAGTAGAAGCGATCACCATCAAGTTGATGGTCATGTCAGACCAAAGTGTGATAATGACCAGTGCCCCTCAGGCTTTGAGCGCTCTCGGCCACACCACCACAAATGACAGGGCCCCAGTCAGTCAGTCCGTGAGTGATTGAGCTCCCCGGTCTAAGTGAGATAAGCGAGAGGGCGTGTGTCGAGTGAAGCAAATAAAAATAACAACAACAACGATACATACATTATTTGACATGACTTTATCAATTTGCGGTGCCTCGTTAGAGACGCTTGGTCAAGCTACTGCTCAGTGCCCCGCGACAAGGTCTAAATTATCTTATCATAAAACCACGACGAGGACGTCGCCGACTGACTGACTCACTGACTCACTGAGAGGCGAGTTGACCGTTGACCGCGAGAGCATGAGCTTCTAGACGTAGTCTAGGCTGTGAAAGTAGAACGAAAAGTTGTTTCAAACTTGTCACTATCGATTCTATTCAGCAAACTCAAACAAACTTATTACAAAACCTACAACTGATCTAATCTGATCTAAAGAATCTCATCCTTCTTTAGTTCTAGATTGATTGCTACTTGTGATCTGTCAGGAGTCATATCTAAAGTCTAAAGGGTCTTCTTCTTCTTTTGTTTCCTCCAAAAGATCGAGTTCTAATCATTTTCTCAAACATCTAAACAGACTTTTTAACTTTAAAAGAAAGTCAAAATTGTTTAGAACAGATATTTCCGTTTCGGAAACCCAAAAAAAACAAAAATGACAAAAAACAACAACTGGAAAATCCACATCATGGTTGCAATCTTAATTTAAAGTTTGTTTTGAAAATTTCTTTTACATTTTTCATTTTTTTCTCCCTTTTGAAAGTTCGAAACTTTAAATAGTCAATCACTTTTGGAAATGCACATTTGTATCATTATTTGGCCGAGTGTGTGTGTGTTTGTATGCGCGTAAAGGTTTTTGCGTAACGAAGATGGATCGAATTTGGCTTTCGATTATTTGAAATAGCCATTCTTTATAAAACAAAATAGATTCCAGTCCCAATGGTTGATTTTCAAACACACACATAAACCCTCATATGCTCCCATTTAATCTACCAGACAGAGTATTCTTCTTCTTATTCTACACGAGTGAGTGAGAATACTTATAATTTGTCATTTGGGGATATTCATTGATTCATTTGTTTTGACTGCTCTTGATCTGGACTTGGTCTGCACACTAACTCACTCACTCACAGACATACACAATTGCAATTTGTCTCTCTCTCTATACGAATATAAGAGTTGTATAACTTTAAGAGCTTTATTTATGCATTCAAGACATATATTCACAGCACAGTAATGCAGCCCAAAACTGTCTGCCAACTTGTGCATATCATTTGAAATCCACCAACCAAACCAAACTTGAAACGATTCCATTTACATTTCCAATTGCACATTTGAATCAAACATACACACAAAAATGAAGATAAATTGATCAAAGTGTTTCAAGTGTAAAGAATGCAGACATTCTGATGCTTTGCCCTTTAAAAGTAGTTCAGTTCACGGAATATTCTACTTTAGTCTAACTCAAATACAGAAACAACAAAAAATGATTAAACGACTTTGACTTCTCTTTTCTATTCACCTATGATACCCATTTTAGCCAAATTGACTCTCGTTGCTTTTGCCCTTTGCGTTTTTGTCTACGCACATACGGACAAAAACATTTACATTTGGGCAACACTTAGGGTACAAACAACAACAAGAACAGTAACAATAACGAGGAGACGAACCCGAAAAAAGATTCTCTTGAGAATTGACACACACCAAGAGAGACCTGCGACGTGCGGAGTCATCATCATTGACATTAACGTTTCGGGTTGCAACGTTGCACACCAAACACGATGAATATTGTTCTGATCATTCGCTTGTCTGCCTACATCTTCTTTCTTTTACATTGTTTTATTTTGCTTGTTCGCAACATTGTCTTCTTCTTCTTGTTCAGGGCCCAAATCACCCGAGAGAGATGTTCTCGGTGCAATGCGTTTCGTTTTGTCTTTGATCTTTGATTGTCTCTCTCTCTTTCGTGAAGGTCTCTAGGTGTTTGAGTTGAGTTGAATTGTGAATTTATTTTTTTGTTGCTGTTTTTCTATTAATTCCCTGGAATGCGTCTCGCACCTTTTCTTGTTTGTGTAAGGATATTTTTAGTTTTCACCTAATGGAATTATTTTTTGTGTTCATTTTCGTTAATCAAATAAATTCACCGAAAGGTTTTATTTTGTCGAATCAGATTTTTGCATAAACCCAATTTGTGCATTAAACCCACGCAAATTTTGTCTATTTTATTACCCTTCTTACATGTTCTACGATTTGTGTAATTACATTCGATTATATTTATCGATTTTCTTTTCAATCTGTACATTCTAAGAAGACACGAGATAGACATGCACGTGACGGCTTTAAAAAGTTTTAACATCCCTTTTTAACATAGTCAAAAGGTGTAGTAGTTCAATGTTTTGCTTTCTTGTATTCTTCTTTGCCTTTTATTGGCAAATCAAATTGTTCACTTTGCCGGTGCTCTTCAATCTCACTTTTCTTCTCTTCTCCCTCAAGCTCACACTAACTCACTCACTTACCGGTGCAATGTCGTAATGGATCGTTCCATTTTTGCTTGTTGTGTTGGATCGATTTCTCCTTCTCGCGCCTTTAGTAGATTTATTATTTCCATCTCCTCACACAAACTCTCACTTTTTTTTCTTTTGTTTTGTTCTATCTTTCGCTCTTGCAGGGACGCTTTTCTTCCCCATTCGATATCACATTTTGCCTTTTATTTTTGTTTCTTCCTCTCTTTACTCGGCCTTAACATTGAGAGCACATTACATTGCTAACTACACATTAGAAATAGTAGTTTTTTGTTGGAGTTGGAGAGATCGATTTCTCCGCGTTTGTTCGATCATAGCACACAAATAGCTCACAAGAAAACAAGCAAACATCGGGCCAAGTGGCTGTTTGTTTTACATTGATGTATTCCTCTTTCGCTCTCTCTCTCTCTCTCTCTCTCTCTCTCTCTCTCTCTCTCTCTCTCTCTCTCTCTCTCTCTCTCTCTCTCTCTCTCTCCCTCTCCCTCTCTCTCTCTCTCTCTCTCTCTCTCTCTCTCTCTCTCTCTCTCTCTCTCTCTCTCTCTCTCTCTCTCTCTCTCTCTGAAGTATCTCCCTCCCTCTCCCTCTCACTTCCCTAACAAATTCGGAATAGCATCGAATGGTCGAACCCTCGTCGTTTTGTGTCATATCATTTCATGTCTCTGTCCCTCTCTTTGTCTCCCTCCTGTTTGTAAATACACACTTTTGAAAATGTTTTTCCCATTATCTTCGAATAGTGCGAGTGTCTTACTGTCTCAACAACAAGACCAAAACCGATTTTCTCGATCACTAGTATTCGTACTTCTCTAATAGTAGTGAATAGTAGTGCTTAACAAAAAGACATTAACGCACCGAATAAATAGCTTCTCTGTTGTATAGAACACAAAAGTAAGGTTCCCGACTATTACTTGGCGAATATTTAATGAGTCTGATCGGTTGTTGTTGTTGTTTTGTGTTGTGTTTGATCGAAAAATACGAGAAAGAAAAATATATATAAGAATCTAAAAAATAATGTCGGTTCTCGAAATAAAAATAAAAACAAAAGGAATGTTGATTGTCTATTTCAGGGAAAAATTTTCTTTTTTAAAGGGAAAGTTAATCGAAAATTTAAAATTGACATCAAATTCTGTTTAGAATGAGACAAAAAGTGGTGAAAATGTGAACAAATATTAAGAATATATTCTTTGACAAGCAATCAAAATTGCGATTCAATCGCGAGCTCACACACAACACAAACTAAATTCCTCAAACTGAAAATCTAGTCTAGACCTCAAGTGAGTCTCTTGTCAGACCTTCTGTCTCGACTTGTCTATTTGGTTTACTAACAGAAAGCACAAAAATCTAATCGATTCTTTTTCTTATTTTTCTTAAAGTGTGAACAGAATTTGCAATGAACAAATTGTGTGTGTGTGTGCAAATGTGTGCAAATACATTTGTGAGAGATGGCCCACGAATATTATGACAGTGAATGGTGAATATTAAATCAAACTGTCAAACAATGTGAATTGAATTGAACAGAACTCACGAATTGTGTGACGCAATGTTACACAATTTGTGAACAAATCTCACTTTCTTTTCACCACTTTGACCACCATTATTAGCTCAATTAGATGATGATGATTATTACATTAGCGTGTGCATATACAAAGAAGAACATACAAACATTACACACACACACAGTAGCACACAGCACATTAACACAGTCTAAATTAATTACGCGCGCACGCACTTTTAATTAATTGTATTAATCAATTAGTGTCGCTTGAAGCTAGAACAGCATGCACAGAATGAAACTGAATTCTTTGTTTTGTCTTTTCATTTGTAAATGTAAATGTACACACATAGAATGTTCTTGGATTCTCTATATTCTATTACTGAGCACAATTAAGCACAATTAATTTTGGGAGTTGTTTTTGTGTTGTGTTCACTTTTGACTTTAGGCGTAATACATTTTTGTTCTGTTTTGTAATTGGTCTCGATTGTGTTTAGGGAAAAGATTAGAACAAAAAGATTTTTGATAATTCGATCACTGTGAGAATAAGTCTAGTTTGTTCAAGAACTGTCTCGCCTTTTTGGCTCTCAAAAAAGTCAAGAAACAATTCATCCCAAAAAGAACGAATGCACTTAAAATAAGAACCAATTCACCTAAACCTAGAACCAACTCACCTAAACCAAGAACATTTTCACCTAAACCTAGAACCAATTCACCTAAACCAAGAACCAATTTGCCTAAACCAAGAACCAATTCACCTAAACCAAGAACCAATTCACCTAAACCAAGAACATTTTCTCAATAATCCAAATTCCAAATATGTATCTCCATACCACAATTTACCGAGCCGGCACTCCCTTCTAGCATCTCACCACTCTCACACCTCGAATCTGTCTTATCTCGTCCTCATAAATGCACTCGCCGGCTATATTCCTCTCTGCGTTAGTCTAATTATCTTTAACAGGAATATAATTTCACCTCGTTAAGAATATTCCTGTGTGTGTGTGTGTGCCTTGTGCCGAGAGTCTTTAAACTCATCAATTTAAGTGTAGTTAGCATTCTAATTCCTATCTTTTCACTCAGTGCCCTCTCGCACTAACTCTCTTATCATCACCTTTCAATCGGTTGCTGCTTCTTCGTCTTCATCTTCTTCCTTGGTTCTTCATGGGTTTTCATCATCTTTAAATCTCTCCACTGCCGCTCCAGCTTCTCTCACTTTTTTTCTTATCAAATTCTTCTTATCTCAAGTGACTCTCTAATTAGTGAGCTATTTAAGAGAGTTTTTGTGTGATTTGAAAAAGCTTTATTGAAGTGAGCTGTGCTGTGTGTTTGAGGAAGAAACTGCGTTACGCGTCGTTACAGATTTTGTCTCTCTATGCGTTCTGCTCTGTTCATTTTGCATTTGATCTTAATCCCAATCTTAATTTAGTTCAAAGTACGCAGACGACGCAGTTCTCTGTTTGGCTGTTACTTGGTAGTAGTATCACCTCGAATCTCAATCAAACCAATCACCAATTTACCACCCTGGGACTTATTAACTGCTTCTCAATTACGCATCAGGCAAACAAAAAATACAGATAATGGTTCGACACTTAATTGCAATTTAGATTTTTTCGTATGATTTTGCATATACAAAATACGAGCCGACTGATTGGACTTATAATGAGATGGGTTTGCATTTACAGAAAAAAAAGATGAGAAATCAAATTTAGAAAAGTTTGATTTCGATTACTTAGCTATATGGATTCGAATATGCTTTTGTGTGAACAAAATAAAACATTCACAATTTTGAAGTTCGTTTTCAGTGTCGATCAAGCGTGGCTTATCTTAATCTACGCACTCAACTTGGACTCAACTTGACAGTGTTTAGAGTTTGCTGTGTTTGTACGTCACATCCTGTGTTCTATTCCCATGTGTCACTCATTCGTAGAATTATCAACAACAGTACACACACACACAAACTCAGACTTTCTCACACCCGATAAGGCAAAAGTCAAACTCAAAGTGGAGTCACACAAGTCATCATCACTTCACTCGTCATGCACTCGACATTAGTCTCTTAACTCTTCTTATCAAGTTGGACTAATCTTTCCGCTTCTTCTTTTCTATCCGTCTGTCTCTGTGTGTGTGTGTGTGTATGCTCTCATTCAGTGGTAGTCGTTTCCTTTTGAACATTCGGTTTCCATCATCAAAACACACACAACACAACACAAACATTCAAGGGGAAAATCTGTTTTTTCTGTTATCATTAAAACTTAGTCTTTTTTGCTGTAGCATCTCACTCTTTTTGTGTGTTGGTCGACACACAGAGACTAGAGATGATGATAATGATGACCAACACTTGTCGACACACAAACGTTCGCTCCAGTTTCGATTAAGAAACATTTGACCGGTGACTGGTCGGACGGACACTGCTGCTCTCATCACCACCATTCTCCACCACTTTTTCGGTCAATTTTTATCTACAGAATGGGATCTTCTCTTTTACTTACTTACTCCGAATAGCATAATTAATGTGTGCTTTGTTGTGAGCGTTTGGTGCGCGCGGTGTTTCTTCTTTGGTTTTCGAGAAGGGAAGGCAGAAGATGAAGATGGAGAACTGCATTTCTATTAGGCCACAAGTGGCTATTCATTCATTCACACAAAAGACGGCACAAATGAAATGTTAATGTTTGATAGAGCTGGGAAAATTGGCCTAAACTCCACTTTGGACATACTAATGTCATGTTTAATTAAGTTTGCGTTAACAAGTTCTTGTTCAGTTCGGATACGATGAGTTGAGATTTAGAGATAAAGCCGAAATGCCCATAGATTCAACAATAGATCCATTGATCTTATATTCTTAGATAATAGATCCAAAGATACTTAGACCAAAGATTCATAAACGATAAAGCCATCTATCCATAGATCATAAAACCGAGGAACCAAAAACCATAAATCCATAGAATATAGACCATTGACCATAACCGATTTTCCATAACCAAACAAGCATTCGTAGAAAATCTTCAACTCCAAAAATAGTAACCCGAGTAATTAGCTCAGTAATCGTATAATCCTCTTTCTCATAGTAAAATTTAGACTAATTTCAATCAAACCAATTCAATCACCATTTGCACAAGCTCAACTTTCCACCCACCAATCAATTTCTCCCACAGCTCTCATCACTTTCTAATAATATCATCTCTCAGTCTGTCGATCTGTCTGTCTGTCTGTCTGTCTAATACCCCGTTAATGTCTGAGTTGTGAGTGTGCCACAAGTGTCTTTAGTATCTGTGTGTGAGTGATCTTCAATGACCATCTGCATCATGATTCGTTCACTCATTGGCTCATCATAATCATTCGAGTTTGTATAGAGCACACACACAGACAGACACCACCACCAATAATCGTTACTAAAATAAGACATTCTTCTGCATTGGATGTGCACAGCTGTGGTGATGATGGTTGAAAGTAGAAGAAGAAGAAGCAGAGGCTCACTCGATGTCCACTCGAACAGTCGGGCATAATCGCTTTACCGCGCGAGCACGGTAATTCTCCCTAGTGAGTGGTAGAAGTAGTTGTAGTACGAGCATTGATGTTTTCTGCCTGTTCGAAGCGATAAGACCGCCGCCGGACGCTGTCCATCACATGGCCGGCTGCTGCTGATGATCCTACTCCGTGTGCCTTCTGCTGCAGCGGCTCATTCTCTCGATCATCACCCTTTATCAGATCTCCCATCTATCTATCTTCAAACTTGAGCATGTTTTCACTGTGATCCGTGAAAAGACTATTCTCTCTCTCTCTCTCTCTCTCTCTCTCTCTCTCTCTCTCTCTCTCTCTCTCTCTCTCTCTCTCTCTCTCTCTCTCTCTCTCTCCCTCTATCTGTTACTCTCGCGGTCGCTCTTTTGTGTCATCACCATCATCATCGCGTGAGCTCTCTATTTTTACCTATCTCTCTGTTAGTTAGTTAGTTAGTTAGCCTCACTAAACAACAGCAAAAAAGTTTCTCCTCGATAATCTCGACCATCGAGCACATGTATTCCTATGGGAAAGGTTATGGCGAAGATGATTCCCCAACACTCGAACTCTAAACTTATCGTTTACATACCACCCGGCAGATAATACACTGCTGTTGCTGCTTATCAGATTATTAGGACAGACCGTGTGTGTGTGTGCATGTGTGTTTGTGTGTGTGTGCGTGTGTTGTCGTCACAATTGCAATTTCTCTGTGATTAATTACCTAAAACTGGGGTTAGGCCAATTTAGATACGAACACAACAAACACACAAGACCGAGTTAGTGTGCTATGTCAACCATCAACCATCGGACCAATGTCTTCGGACTTGTGTCCGTTGTTATCAACACAGCTGATCTCACCTGTTAGCAAGTCTCTCTCTCTTTCTTTATCTCTCGCGCGCGCTCATTCATTTAGTCGGTGTAATTAATTTATGGCGTCCGGCCCCCCAACTTTTTGACCACCATCACAACTACAACTGATAATAGATAATAATTTGGCTATTCCGATTAGTGTGTCGAGTGTGACTAGTCGACGAAAAACTCACAAACCACATGACGATTATAATGATTTGACCAATTATTATTAGACATATGTTGATAGATTCATACAAACGAACATTCATTTTGTATATTCACAATTTCTCTTAATTTGCTTTGACAAATTTATTAGCGCAAAAATCTCATTTAGCGCACTCATGTCGCATCTCAATTATTATGAATACACAGAGGCAAACGCGCAGCACTATCTGTCGCGCTTGTCAAATTTGGCCTGTCAAATTCTGTCTGGGTCGTCTTCTTCTTTCCCGATGTGGTGAGTTGAGGACTTTATCAAGAAGGTTCAGTCCTTCTTTCGTTGGTTTTACCTGTGGCCAGCTTGTCTATTTGATTTATTTTAATTAGATCCGACTTGGAAGATTTCTTGTCGAGTTCGGGGACTCAGTTCTACATGCTTACCTGTCGGAGAATTTCCTCCATCTCATCGAGTCGACAGTTTTACTTCTTACTTTAGTTTGTCTTGTCTCAACATTAGTTCTTCTGTGACTTGCACTAGCTAACTATCCTCACACAGGTAATTAAGCAGATGAATTTGATTTGACTACTGTCTGACAGTTGGTCGATATATTTCTTCTGTTAGAGAGAGAGAAAGAGAGAGAGAGAGAGAGAAAGAGAGAGAGAGAGAGAGAGAGAGAGAGAGCTAGAGAGAAAGAGAGAGAGAGAGAGAGACCATCTTGATTTGGTAAGTGAGCGAAATTGGGGCTCGTTGAGAAATTGAGCATTTGAGGTATTACCATCAAAATTGCTCAGTGATTTGAACGTTTCTACACCCCAAAAGGTCGATTTCGTATATTACCTTAGAGGTATTTCGATATACCACACACACTCATTTCGCATTAATCTTTCTTCTTTATTTTCTCACTCGATCATCACAAGTCGGGAGCAGTTCATTTTAACCTTCACTGGCCTTCCATCATCATGTGGCCAAAACGAACCTAACCTAACCTAACCTGCAGTGCGGTAATCTAAATATTATTATTATTAAATACACATTTTGATTAATTGCTAAATGTGCAGAGTGAGTGAGTGACTGTGCGAGAGAGGAATGAGTGTGGCAGACTTGATGATGATTTGACTTGCTCAAGTAGCAGCAGCATCGCAAAATGAAAAGTCAAGTGTACGACTCCGAAGGCGCGCAATAACTTCTCGACTTGACTTGACTTTCGAGTTGAGTTGAGTTGAGTTGAGTGTGTGCAGTTATGAGTTGTTGATCTCGACCATAATCAGACAAGTGATTGATTCGAGTGTGCACATAACGTGCATGCACTCACTTGTGGTTGTATCACTTGAGTCGGGCAGAAAGATGACGACAATGACTCTCGACCACCACGACCAATTGATACAAGCAGATTGAGCACTGTTGTGATGTTGTGTGAATGTGTGTGCAATGAATTGTTAAATAGGGGAAAAGTGAAACCACCGACAGATATGATACACCATATACGATCCGTTCAAATAGTACGTGTCCATTTATCACTCAACCGATGACCGCACACACACACACACACACATTCACATTAAAACCTGATGAGTGATCATTACTAGTATTATATTATTATGATCATTCTCTCTATCACTCTCACCCCCTGAGTGGTCAATGTGTCTGTCTGTCTGTGGTTGTGTGGTCAATTGATTTGCCTGGCTTGTTTACAACACAACACACACACACCGGACAGGTCCGAAAATATATCCAAACACACACACATATACTATACTTAATATTATTAACTTGATAGTATAACTTTGTGCTGACAGATGAGATCTGAGATCTGTGTGAAGGAGCGCGTTGAAAAATAACGCAAATGGGGGGCTCGTGTCGTGAATTTGATTAGGCTTATTGGTTGGTGTGTGTGTGTGTGTGTGTGTGTGTGTGTGTGTGTGTGTGTGTGTGTGTGTGTGTGTGCATGTGAGAAAAACTAAAGTTATATTATGAGCTTCGATCTGAAAATAGAAACGCACACACACACAAAGTATATGTTCGGACTGTGAATGAATGATCATGGTGGTTCGCTGCTCTACAAGAGGGCTCATTGAAAGGAGTGAGATAACACCTTTGGTGATTAATTGGTAAGCGATATGTGGTACATGTTGGTGAATGTATGTTCATATACATACGTAGACTATTAATAATGTAACCGTAGAGACTGTACAGGGTGATACTTGTCTGAGTCACTGGTCAAAAGAAAAGATTTTCGATAAACCTCGAAAACTCAAAACAAAAGTCGAAACTACAACTCTAATTAGTAATTAGTATTCGAATGTTGTATTCGAAATTTTCAAACTATAAACTATGATTAAAGTATAGTACATATAACCTTATCATCGAAAGCCTTAAAAGACATTGTAAAAAGTCTCAATCTACACACGTTCGATCAATGTTCATAAATCAACTGGCCAATTGGCACAAGAACAGGCCACCTTTAACGAGTAAAAAGGAACTAACTGGAGAATTGCACACAGCACTGGCACGTTCCATCAATAAATTCAAGTCTGCCCGAAACGAAAAGAAGCAAAAAGCAAAACAAAAAAGATTGTGCAAAACTTTCTAGTAGTAACAGACAGTCAGAGAAACTTGACCAAATCCTGACCATATCGAGAGAGAACTGGAACCCTCTAGAGCTTATCGTCAATTGAATCTGCTTGAACATACACACACACAACGAATCGATCGAATCGATATTCTTTTCTTTTTTCTTTTTGTTGGTGATTTCGTTTTGCGTTTTGTCCCTGCGTTTGTGTGTTTCGGTGTGTGTGTGTGTGTGTGTGTGTGTGTGTGTGTGTGTGTGTGTGTGTGTGTGTGTGTGTGTGTGTGTGTGTGTGTGTGTGTGTGTGTGTGTGTGTGTGTGTGTGTGTGTGTGTGTGTGTGTGTGTGTGTGTGTGTGTGTGTGTGTGTGTGTGTGTTGTGTGTGTGTGTGTGTGTGTGTGTGTGTGTGTGTGTGTGTGTGTGTGTGTGTGTGTGTGTGTGTGTGTGTGTGTGTGTGTGTGTGTGTGTGTGTGTGTGTGTGTGTGTGTGTGTGTGTGTGTGTGTGTGTGTGTGTGTGTGTGTGTGTGTGTGTGTAAATCGCCATCAATCATCTTTTTATATATTTTCTATTTATCGCCAATTCTGTTGGCTTTGTGCCTCCCAACACTTCCAAGTCTACACACACAACCACTCTTTAACTGGACTCGACTGGGCGGCACGCACACGCAATTCTTCTGGACTCTCAGACGCTCTATTCTCAAGACTACCATTCCCCATTCGTGTGTTTAAGATAAATCAAAAATTGTTTGGCCAGTTAATTCCTCCATGGGTTAGTGAGTCTCTTGGTTTGTGTGATAACTTTTGGTTTAAGACTTTTGGAAGGACTAGGACTCCAAATCGATTGGTTCGTTTCGTTCAGGGTCTAATTGTGTGTGTTGGCTGGTTTGCAGGCCGTCTTTAGGATCATTTATTCGGTCAAAAGTAAGCTTGAATCTTGGGTCTCTCAGAGATCTGTTTGGTGATTCAAGAAACGTATTCGAACACACACAGACCCCCACTTTCATAATGATATTCTTTCGCTCTGTATATTTTCTATCTCTATCTCTATCTCACTTTATGTGGGATGTGATTTATTTTCAATTTATGTCATTTTGTTGTTTGCTCATCTCACATTTTCAACACACACACACACTTCTGTGCACACATAAAGCTCTTTGCCCATGGTACTACTTTCTCGGGAGCACACATTCTCAATCCATATTCAAATAACCTTTCTCTTCTTGTACCCCAAATTCAAACTAATCTTTTTTATTTCATTTTCTCAATGTGCTTTGAGCGGCTCAATCGTTTTGAACCATTTTGAACGTCCATTGCAGCAGTGCAGCACGACCCAATCGAAATGGCTCCCACCAATCACCAATAATATCTCCTCTGGTCTCCTTCCAATCACACTAATTCCAGTAATGGCCCTTCTGTGTGTGCTTGAGTGTGGTGTGTGTGTGTGTGCAATGTTCATAATCGCCTCTGTGCACTCTCCACACGCACTCTATGTAATCTTGAGAAAATCGCTTTTGGTGAGGGGAAATTTTGAACATTTTTAAAATCAGAATATTACCCAATAGAAGACGAGAAACAAGAAGAACACTAGAGGCAGTCCATTTTAAAGTTTAATGATTTTATGAACATTCGAGCAAGGACTTGAATGGATTCTTTGCTAGATGAAGAAAAAGACGAAATTTTTCTTGGTTTTCTTCTTCTGCTTTATTGGTGATTTGGGTTTGGGGTTTGGGGGCTTCTGTGTGCAAGCATCGTCCCTACTTCGATACTTTCCAATGTGTGCTCATTGGCTGTTCCAAGTGCAATCTCTGGCCATTTATCTCCATAACGCGACTCTCCATGCGACTCGTCCCCTCCACGAACCAGAAAACGATCTTTTCTCGGTTTCGTGGCCTTTCTGGTTCTGGCTCTCTCCACGACCACTAATCTAAAGGCCATTTAAATTGAGCCATATCAATTTATATTTATTAGAGAACATTCCGAGAGTGAGCGCAGCACAAGAGGGAGAGATTCCCTCTCGAGCACTCGCACACATTCGTATGGAAATCAATTTTTCAAAAGATCTTTATTCTTGTTATTCTTTTTAAAACCAAAAAGCTCTCTCTCTCTCTCTCTCTCTCTCTCTCTCTCTCTCTCTCTCGCCCTCTCTCCCTCTCTCTCTCTCTCTCTCTCTCTCTCTCTCTCTCTCTCTCTCTCTCTCTCTCTCGATTCTCTTCTCTCGAATTGCTTTGAGGCGCAATTTTTAAACGCATTTCGAGTATTGGTTCATCTTCTTCTTTTATTATATCATTCTCGTCGAATTGTATAATATATATTGAGAGTGTATCGAACTCGATTAAAGCTTTATATATTTGTTCTTGTTCTTGTTTAAGGGCAATTTAAAGACATTAAGACATGCATCCATTTCGATATTATTACTATGCAATCGAATGAGTCGATTAAGTCCGTTTTGGTTGCTTTATATATTATGATGCTTATTATGGTGGTTTATTATGCAAGGGCACCACCATTTCCATTACAACAATAAATGATGATGACCGTTTTATCTCTTTTTTGTTGTATGCTTCCCAAAGTACGCGTATGTTTATGATTATAAAATGAGACGATATGGTCCATTGAACAACCAAATGAAAATGGTGAGTCCACGTACGAATTTTCCAGAGCATCAAAATTTAAACGAAAAAAGTGAACAAATGAAAAGTTCTAATTGACTTATACTTTGTACTTACATTACATAAAACGCTAAAAGCATTGATTTGATTATATTACGATTTAATTAATTAATTATAATTATATTCGATCATCAAAATGATAGCAAATTGAAAAGTTTTATTAGCTTATTAAATTATTTTTTGTTCAATTTAAAAAGTTTTAAAAAAGACATTAAAACATTTAAATCAAAGAGGTTTTGTTCAGAAATTTTGAAATTAAATTTAATATAAATTAAAGTACAACAATCTTTAGAGTATTATCTCTCTCTCTCTCTCTCTCTCTCTCTCTCTCTCTCTCTCTCTCTCTCTCTCTCTCTCTCTCTCTCTCTCTCTCTCTCTCTCTCTCTCTCTCTCTCTCTCTCTCTCCATCTCTCTCTCTCTCTCTCTCTCTCTCTCTCTCTCTCTCCTATCTCTCTCTCTCTCTCTCTCTCTCTCTCTCTCTCTCTCTCTCTCTCTCTCTCTCTCTCTCTCTCTCTCTCTCTCTCTCTCTCCCTCTCTCTCTCTCTCTCTCTCTCTCTCTCTCTCTCCCTATCTCTCTCTCTCTCTCTCTCTCTCTCTCTCTCTCTCTCTCTCTCTCTCTCTCTCTCTCTCCATCTCTCTCTCTCTCTCCCTCTCTCTCTCTCTCTCTCTCTCTCTCTCTCTCTCTCTCTCTCTCTCTCTCTCTCTCTCTCTCACTCTCTCTCTCTCGTGCATTATATCCTAGAATTTTTCGCGTCATCCTCGTCTTCAATTTCTTCTCCAAACCCTAAAGTCATCAATTTTGTTGCCCTCAAGTCTTTCAATTTGAGTGTGTAAATTTAAATTAATTGCTTCCAGTGTTTGGTGCAAAGCAAAGTGAAGCGAGCAAAAAAAGGTGCAGGGGCAGAAATTAAGTGCAAATTCATTATTGCAATTGCATTATCATTCATTGCAATAATAATGCTAATAACCCACCAGGCGCTCGCAATGAAAAGCGATACGAATCGATTTTGGTTTTGCCTTGCCGGGAAGCTCATGCCCGCGAGACTATTGAGCACACACATTCCAAAAGTCAATGAAACCAACATTTTGAGGAGGAAAAAGTTTTAAATAGACAAAAAATCGAAATCGAGAACAAGAAGAGAATCCCACTTGGTGAGAGAGCGAAACGAAATTCAAATCACTAATGACGGTTGCGATGGTGAATTCGAAAATGTGTGTTTATTATAATTCAATAGGGAAAGAAAAATAAAATTCGAAATGCATTCTATTTTGAAATTTCGAAATTTAAATTTTAGAGCACTACTCAGGTTCGAGTGTTTTTTTTTTGTCAAATGTCAAAAATGAGAAATGCCTCAATTTAGAAATCATTATTAAACTTTTTTTTTTTACTAATTACCTAATTTCTCAATGCTCTCTTCAACCACTGTTGAAATGTCACTCAAATTAATGTTTTCGAATGAAATAATCGATTTTAAAATTAGTTGCGTTATTTTTGGTACAAATTGGAACTGCAGTGGCGGTGAAAACTTTTATTCTCAATTTTATTCGATTTTTTTTCTTCTGTGTCATTCGAATTCGAAATGAATGATTCGAGTATCGTGTCACTGGCTCATTAGCAGTAGAAGCCCGACACACACACACGAGAGAGATTGTCTTTGAGAAATGAAGATGACTTTTCTTTTCTTTTGACTTTTCGGTTTCGCCGAAAAAAAAGTCGAACTTTCCAATCGATATTCGAGGTTTTTGGTCTTTTTCTGGTTTGGGTTTTCGAAACTTCCGATATTTTTTCCACGAATTTTTAGTTTTATTGTTGTTGTCGTTGTTGATTCGACACTGCAAAAGATCGAGTCAAATTAATAAAATTGAAATAAAACCAAGAAAAGTTACCCGAAATCAAAAAGTCATTTATGTTGTTGTTGTTGTCGTTTTTTGTTGGCTTTTCGGTTTTTCCTAAAAATGAAAAAAATCGACCCATAGATAATGATCATCATCCAACATATATCAATTGAATATAACCGAAACCGCTATTTCATTTCATTTTTATTTTTTACGTCCATTCACGATGCAAATCGACCAAATCAAATTGAGCTAGTTGATTTGTTCTGTGTGTCCTCACGTTATATTCTTCCTCTCTCTCTCTCTCTCTCTCTCTCTCTCTCTCTCTCTCTCTCTCTCTCTCTCTCTCTCTCTCTCTCTCTCTCTCTCTCTCTCTCTCTCTCTCTCTCTCTCTCTCTCTCTCTCTCACTCTCTCGCCCCCATCACTTTTCCGTCCCCACTCAAAACAGTAAATAATAATAAGCTTGTTTTATTTATTAATAAAAAATAAAATATGAATTTGAATAGAAAACGAACCGAATAGAATGAACGAGCCGGAGAAATAATAAGGCAATATAAATATATATATTATTCATGTTATTGATGATAATGATTGTGGAGAGAGAGAGAGAGAGAGAGAGAGAGAGAGAGAGAGAGAGAAATGTGAATTGATCACGAATTGGCAATTCATGTTCTTGGCACACAAAATGAATTGATCCTAAAAATGCGAAGAAAAGAGAAAGAAAAGAATACGAAAAGGAACCGATTGAAAATTATGATGAAAACCGAGAACTAACATTTTTGGTCAATAATTGGGCGAACTAAAAGGGGAAGGAAATCGAAAAGATCACAAATGAATTTTTATATATATCAAAACACTTTCAATTCTGAGAAGCTTAAATGTCCGGGAAAAATCAATTGAGGAGAATTAACGAGAAATGGGAAAATGTTGAATAAATCAATTTGTGTGTAGATTTGCATGATGAGAATACAAATTGGATTCGAATGCTGAACGTTGATTAGCTATTGGCGAGTTCATTAGACTTTTCCATTCAATGCCAAACCAACTAAAAAACGAAACAATTTATAATCAATTTTGATTAATCGAGGATTATTATTGTTTCGAATGTTCGATTTCGAGTTTGATTCAATTGAATATTGTATTTATGTTCTGTTTGAATCTGATTGAAAATTCTTGTTGTTTTATATACGAAAAAATCAAACGAAGCAATTCACGAATTTTTATATATTTTCCACTTGCTCATTATTATTTTTTCTTCTTCACTCAAATGTTATATTCGTAAACTCAAATGTAATTTTCCAATTAGACTTTTTCATTTCGTTTCATTTCTTCTTGTTCGTCTCTCATCATCATCATCATCATCTTGAGTTTATTCAAGAGAATCTTTAAACTTTATTTGTATTATAAACTTGAAAGTGTTTTAGTTTTAGTTTTGAGTTTTTTCAGTCCAAAGCAAACATCGTTTCAGTTTATTCTTCTTTCTATTCGTTTTTGAAACACACAATTGAATGTCTCAAGAATGTGTCCCAACTCGTTTAGTGTAGTGTGTGTACCAGATTGAAGTAAAAAATTTTCAATTTGCCATCTCCTCCCCCCCCACAACCACCCCTCAACCCTCTTTCTTTCTCCCATTATATTTTGTTAATATTTTTTTTCACTTAAATTTTTCCACTCGACGCTAATTTAAACAGACGGGCAAGCAAGCAAGCAAGCAAGCACATACTGCAACCAAGTGCAGTGCACAAGTAGTGAAAAGAATTTCTTTTAATAAAGGTTTTTTAGTGCTACTAAGACACGCTAAAGCACAAATCGCCAGTCTTAAAACGTCAGAACCGTTCGTTCGTTTCTTACGTTCTTCAGTCGTCTGTCTCGTAAGAAAATAGAAGAAAAATCGCTGCAAATCGTTTTTAAATCTTTCTTATTTTTCTTCATTTTCTTCGCAGACGACCAGATCCTTAAAAAAGCATTGAGCACCCATTGATGGAACAGTAGAAGCAAAGGCATGCAGAATGGACTGCTTTTGTTGATACTTTCTCAATGATTCGAGACATCTAACAATCTCTACTTGCAAATTGCTAGAATAATATTTACTTTGCACTCATTCAATGGACTTCATCTCAGACTGTGTGTCTACAGAATTCAATCAAATGACGCTTCTAATGCTCTGCACTATCCATTAGGCAGTAACATTTGCAAATATGAGAACTTGAACAAACATGGACATAAATTAACCCTTTCAACCTTAGCACTCGGTTCATGTTACACAATTGTCCTGTACTTGGTAGTGATACTGTTAAATCGAACATATGAAGTAGGTGTCTTAATTAGTTAATTCATTAAAACTGTCTACCCACTCATAAAGAAGAATATATTCTTAAATATCAAATTTCAAATTAAATTAAAATTCCAAGAAGCAAATTAATAGTTTGTTTGTTCACTTTTGCAAACTCAATTTGTCTTGTTGACTCAAGTTTCTCAAACGCACTTATGATCCAAGTCTGGAATGGACACGAAAATGTTCTCGAAAAGCTCAAAAAACAAAATTTTTCAAAACTTTTGTATTGACACTTATGATTTGGAAGTCTATTTCACACATTTTCATCTTGAGACGCCCGATTTTGGAACGAACGATACCAGAAGAGGACAAAATCTGGTTTGGTTGCGCGATTAAGTAGGATTAGAGAGCACCAAATGGTGCACACATTGGCTTGGAATGCAATTTGATTTATGCTTGTTAATTTAATTTCGAAAATAAAATTTAATTTTAAAATAATAAAATATATTTAATAATATTAAATTAAAATATGAGGCACAAGTGTGCTCAAGTGCTTTTTGTACTGTGACGCATTTCATTTTGGATTCTGCATTCTAAATGGGCAATTTTAATTTATATGAATTTGCATAAAACACTTATGGTGGTCTTGATTATTACTGGATTCTGTCTGAGTGTTATTATTGAGGATTAATTGATTTATGATTATTAGGTTCTGGTGTGCTGGTGGTTCTATGCCCGGGTGCTGTAAATTTTGTGCGGATTCCCAGATTTGGTAGTAGTTGTGTGTGGCTTCATTACTACTCCGCAGTGCGCAATAAACGAAATGAGCTTTTTCGAATGTGAATTGCAATTGCACACACACTTCAAAGTGTACTCCAAAACATCAATTTAAAAGTTTTATAATTTCCATGTTTGTACGCGTACTGCACTGAGAGAGAGAGCACACAAACAACAAACAAACAAACCCAAGTAGTAGATTAAACCCGGCACTGAGAATATCTCTGAGTTTGAATGTCAGTTCCAGATGGAATTTGGTACTGTGAAGTTGCTGTTGTTTTCGTCAAAACGCACAGAAATTAAAGTTCCAAATTTCAAAGTTGTTTGTATATGTCAAATCTATGGTGCAATTCTGGTGAAAGTCAACTCACTGTTGGATACGTTGGACTATTTTGACAAATGTTTGTTTAATTAAAATTCGAATTTAATTGATTCAATTCAAGTGAAATCACCGCAAAATTAATCAAAAGTTGTTTTGGAGTTTTCTGAATTTTGTCCGGAATTACTGGAATGTTACGGAATTTCGAATTTGTTTTCGAAATCGCTTTCAGCACTCGCCAAAATTATCGATAGTCGGGTAAGTCTTGCGTAAGTAATTCTAGTCTGTACAAAGTTTTTCCATTATCGTTTCGATGATTATTTTTAATTTCATTTCCACTCATTTTTTAAAATAATAATTCCCATTATTAATGCGATCGTTTCAAGTGGCTACATTCATAGTGCCCATACATCCAGTTATTAGCCCTTCTCTCAAATGTAATATCGCCCATCATTTTGTATCCATGGTGTATTACTGCAGCTTGATTAGACTGATTCGTTTGCTTGCACAGTGACGCTGCCATAACACTCAAATGAATCTATGAATCGATTAGTGTTTGTAATGTAATGTGTAACTAAAGAATAGAATCGAGGAGAGAGGGAGAGGCGAACTATGGGAAAATGGCTATGAGATGAAGCAATTGTCTTAAAATAGATGTTCGTAGAGTGGTGTGCACACGATCGTAATGGGACATTGGACTGCTGCTGCTGCTACACAAAACACACTAATAAGTCACTTTGTTATAAATGGCTACAAAATGAGTCAATGAACAATAAAACTTGAGCAAAAATACTAGCGAGAAAAAACTACGTAAACGATCATACAATGTTCGGATTGTACACAGTTTCATAAAGTTTCGATTCAACTGCTCAACTGCACAAGAAGCAACTTGGATGTCGAAAGAAATTGAACGATTCTTAATTAGGGAAACAAACATTTTTTTGCTTTTTCTTCTTCTGATTCGTTTCCGACCAATAACAGCATCAACAGCAGCAACACCAGTACAACTAGAAAGCTAAAAACGCAATTGGATTGGAAACTGTCACTGGCAATGGGCAATAAATAAATAACGACTATACCATAACAATGCATTAGAGAGAGAGAGAGAGAGAGAGAGAGACTGTTGGCGATTATGGATCGACGAGACTGTGTGCGCCATTCGCAATCGACATTAATGAGCGTGTGTGTGTGTGTGTGTGTGTGTGTGTGTGTGTGTGTGTGTGTGTGTGTGTGTGTGTGTGTGTGTGTGTGTGTGTGTGTGTGTGTGTGTGTGTGTGTGTGTGCAATTGAGCTACTGTGAGCTACTTGTTCAGTTATTGAGCCACTCAGACTGTTCGAGTGCAATATTCGACTGACTAGTCGATCACCATCACAGCCACCGAGTGCTACCGACAAACAGACTGACCAATGGTCATTTTGTGTACCATTAAGAGGAGGGCGAGACTCACATACTACACGGATATTTACGAGGGAGGCTAATCGATTTAATCAAAATTACATCAACGGTATATCGAGTATATTTAGAAAATACTCAAAGAACTTTTGTTTTTCAACTAAATTAGAGTTTGATATGCTTTGAAGGTTCAGAGGGCTCCAGTCGTTCTGATGCCTCGCATGGATTCTCTCGAATATTCTCATGATTCTTCTGATGGTTCTGAGAGTTCTGAAGACTTTGATGATTCAGTTGGCACTGAAAGCTTTGAGGATTCTAAGAGTTTTGATAGCTATAACTTTAAACAAACGTTCTGAAGTTCCCCGCCCAAAAAGTGAATTCCAACTTTTGAAGTTCATGACCTTGATTTTTGTTTGATCATGTGAATGTTTTCCCCCTCATCACAATAACAAGACAAATAAACGCACTTAATTTGTCCACTTATTGCATTAATAACAAACATAATGTGTTTGAAGTTATGCGTCTAATCGAATTGTGTGCTTGTTTGCTGTTGTATGCTCAAAGAATGGAAAAACGATTGAAACCGATTTGGACTCTAATTGGATTGGCACTCGTGTGATTGTGTGTGTGTCCTTTTATCATTTAGGAAGAAGTTAAATCATAAATCGACTATTCAATTGGCTTTTTATTATTTCATTTCATTTTTGTCTACTGTTGAACTAATTGGTCCAGGTCAGTGGAGTTAGCAGCAGCAGCAGCAGCAGTTGAGTCATTTGTCGGTTTGGTCTAGTTCTGATCGACTTGTTCACTGCAGCAGCAATCGACATTTCTTGTACATCTACTTTAAACGTCGTCTGTTTGTCCGCAGTTTGTAATGTTGTTCATTGTATTGTTCATATAATTTTGTGTGCGAATGTGTGTGTGTGGCGAATAAAGCAGATTGTGTTAATTGTCTCGACAAAAGTAAGTAGAGTGTGGGTCTTAAGTAGTGGGCTTAGTGGCCTGATTGGTGGTGGTGCTGCTCGTGGTGTTGGTCAAAGTCACAGAGACATTTGGTTGTCTGTGTGTGTGTGTGTGTGCAGACACTCAAAGTAAAGTCAATCAAGTCAATTACCACCCCCAATGGAGAGCTTGATCAAGCACCAATGGTGGGGGCATTATCACCCCACAATTGAATTACACATTGCCCCAATAGAGAATTGAACAGTACAGGACAATTGAAGCTTTTCGAAGCTGCTTGAGATGTTCGAAAAGTGCACTAACAATCACCTTTGGTCTGCCTTGCAGAGTGTTTGTAGTAATTTATTTGTGCAAACGTCGGCATACTCGAAAGTGTGATTGTTACAAGTGTCAAACGATTGATCAAACCCAGCAGGAGCCAACCAACTTTGGAATCCCTCGCATCGTTTTTTCTTTGCTCTCTTCGGGTCACACACAGACACACTCACACATACATTCACATACAGAGTGACTCAATGAATGATTGGTGATAGGGTCCACAGGGCCATCGATCATCGTATTGACCGTAAGAAGAAGAAGAAATAGTCAGCCCAGATCTAAGTCCCAGTAAGTGAACAAGTGCAATTGAATTGAACGAGCAGGCCACCACCGAATGAGTCAGTCAGCAGGCCAAAAGCAAATCTAAACAACATCTCTCGATCGCGAGCGCGCCAAAGTCGCGCCAATATCAATCAAATCATTTAGCAGTGGGAGAATGAGGTTCAATTGGCAAGAAAGAGAACACAACACAATGCGATTTATTAAATCGAAGCCATTTAGTCAAAAGAGCGAACGAGAACCAAACATTTGGCACACACAGACTTGGACTTCTCCATCGAGATCAGCAGCAGAAGTAGTAAGTCCGTTCGTCTGTCCGTTCAAAGAGTCATTCGAATTGTAATTTCTTCAAATATATATTTCTTATATATATTGAACAGACTCACACACAGAAAATGAGTTATGGACTTTGATTATGATTCATTCATTTGACAAGATTTATGAGTCTGTTGGATGCGGGCCAAATTGAAATAATAAATAAAATCAATAATAACAAACAAACTTATCGAATTATGAGTTGAATAAAAATGCATTCAATTTTTTATATAAAAAATCAGTTTGTGTGACCTTGAGCCTTTAGGCGGGAACCCCAGTAGCCTACTTTTGTCACTTCGTTTATAATCGTTTAATAACATTTTCAAACACCTCTTAACCTTCAATCACAGTCTTCATGGTCTTCAAGACAGTTCAATTTCCTCTATTTCAAGCTCATTTCATTAAGAGCGCACATTTGCTGTGTGTGTGCAGGCACACAATCGGACAATTGATCTCGAGAACGTTCATTTCACATTCATTACCACTTAATAGGTGTTAAGTTACTGTTCTACTCAAACTGTTCTATTGCACAAACGGTCCAATGAGTGATTGTGTGAGAAATAGATTGTGTGTGTGTCTGTGTTCTCTCGATGTGCCTTCGGTAAACGATTGACGATTAAAATGGACTGAGTGACGCGTGGTGTTTCAATATTATTACCTAAACCTTGACAGCTGATTTCCCACTCCTCTCATAAGCTAAGCTTCTTATGTTATGATTTTCAATCACAATTTTAATAACTTTTTCTAGAGTGGTGTTGGAAATTTCATTAATTTTGCATAAGCTTTTTTTGATTATGAAATGCGAGAGGTGTATTGTGTGCTTGTGCTCATGTTTGCATAAGCCTGGTAGTGATCGTTTGGCGGATCAAACCACGTGCGCCTGTTTTATTATGAAAATAATGATCAATCAAAATGCATGCCTAATGCAATTTGGCACGGATTTAGTGTTCGTACGGACTTTGACAAGCTTAGACTTAGACTGCAAGTAGCAGCAGCAGCAGCCGCAGTTTGATCTAGTTTCGAATTAAGTTTTTGGAATTTTAAGTCTCGAAGGCTTGATTGAGTCAATAGACCAATGGGTTAGTCTCACGTTGCACTCGAGTTCACGAACGCAAAACGCGAGCAACATAAAACAACACAAGAGTTTGACTCCCGTTGAGCGGGTAAAACTCAAAGTCCCGTCCTTTTTAATCCCCTTTTGTGTGAGTTTGAACATAGATGAACGAATGTTACGAACAAATGTTGGATAAATCTCATCACCACACACACACACTCACAATGGTCAATCACACACACGAACAAGTCTAACAAACGAACGACTTAATCGAGTTAATCTTTATTTGCCAAATATGTAGTTCGATGCATCACTCGTTTGTTCGTGTGTTTCAATTTTTTAAAATGAGATGATTACGAGTTTGCTCGATTGATTCGAATTAAGTCATTTCATACAGGTATTAGTCGAAAAATGCTGTTTGATTGCTGTACTGCAGTCTTCTGTGCTTTGGCTATTGATGATGATGATGATGATGATGTTTCGACTGTCATGTCTTGACCGTTAGAGCAAAAGTGCAAACAGCTGCATCGTTTGCACTCAAATTGCATCAAGATGCAGAACAGATGCTGAATCTTTCGTTCGTTCGTGTCTTAAACCTTTTTGCCCTTATTTGTTTTATTTGCCTTTTACCGTACACCATTCCAATCGTTAGTTGTATTCCATTCATTTGCAGTTGGTCTAATTGCGCAATTGGATCATGGATTGGATTGTGAAGCAAAGCAACAAGAAAAAAAGAAGAAGGAGGATTCGTTCGATTCATTTGCTCATTTAAGTAAGAGCACACACAGAACGCATCGATAAATTAGACCAAATAGATTTGGTTTATTGTTATCATTATGGTTGTGTGTACGTAGATTCGCCAGAGTGCAATAATTATGATTATGATGAGCGCGTTTGTCTGTATGCTACGATTATTTAGGATAGAATTATGATGATAATAACGCTTGATGATGCGCTTGTGGCATGCAATGTCCATTACATCTACCAAATTACGTAAAGACCAAAAAACACGAGGAACACGAAAATCCAACAAAAACGCATTCACTTTTTGTCCCTGCTGAGCACTTGAAGTACATTTCCCCTCCCTCTTTCAATTTGTACTCAAATTAGTAAAAACAACAAGCAAACAGCAACAACATCAAGATGGTGGTTTGTGTGTGTGTCTGGTAATGATCATTACACTTTTGATGATTATGATGTTGTTTGTATGTTGTTTTGGTGTTGTTATTGTGGTGGTAGTACTTGAACTAATAACCAGAATTGCACATTCGGTTCTAAAGCATAATTTGCATTTGAGATTTGGCAATTTGGTTAATTCCAATTAAGTTTTGCTTGTGCATTTAGGCTTATAATTTTGGGGGTTGTGTGTGCTTGAGTTATTAATTGAATTTGGGTCAAAATTGGGTAAATTGAGTTCATATGTTATGTGCATGTTCATGTTCTGATATCATTAAGTAAACTTCATCAATTTTTTTCTAGTTCAAGTTTAATTGAATTTGTTTTTCTTTTTTCTCCCTTTATATTTGCATATACGCAGTTATGATGTTTTTTGTTGTTGTGGTACCGGCACAATCAGTGGCAAATCGAACAAACCAACAGCTGGTAACTTCACATACCAACCAACCAAACCAAGCAAACCAAGTCAGGCAAACCAAATTCTAGCGGAATCTCAAGTCATTTGAATCAAGTCAAGTCATTTGTCGTTTGGCTCTACCTCCGTGAGGTTTGATTGTGTTTGGTCTTTTGTCCGAATTGGATTGTCTTGTTTTCTCAATCATGTTTCCGCACAACTTGATCAAAATGAGGCAACTAATCGAAGGAATCCTGTCGGGCCGTCGATACTTTTACATTCAGCGTAACACCTGCTACACCTGCACCCTTCAGGTCTATGGTCGACGATGGTTCTTTGGTATTTGGCTCACTTTTCGAGTTGAATTTCGTCTTCAACAGAGGCCAAAGTTTGTGACCAAGTGCTACTACATTGTACTGCACGCTACTGATGAACCGATGAGGGCCATTTTGGCTAGTTTTGAGGATGATGACAATGATGATGAGTGAATCGAATCGAATCGTATGGAAGGGTCAACTTATCTCATCTTTTATCACAACTCAAATCAACCTAAAATCAATTGACAGTGAACTTTGTGTGTTACAATGTGTATGCAACAACTCTACCTACATTCGTTCTCTTTCCTCACTTCAAACTTCACCCCACTCAAAGGTAAAGTGCAACATCATGTGAGAGTCAAGACTGTACTTACTTGATCGTCTAACTAATTTTAGTCAAGTTTAGTGTATGTGCACGTCTAATTCAATATTGACTCAATCGAATGACCATTTACCTAACCGCTTAGCGGCACACAGTCGCACATTTCACAGTCACAATCGCCCATCAACTGGTAGGTCTATATTTAATCGTTTGTGCCTTAACATTCCTACCTGAGATGCACTCTTCTTCACTCTATCAGCTCACACAAATCTAATCTTACTTTGTAGCAAATTTCTTCCGATTGTGTCTTTGCATCATCTTCTTCTTCCTCTGCATGTCCTCTCTCTATCTAACTCTCTTGTCTTGGCCGATTAGATCTACTGATTGCACTGTCTACTACTGACTACTACTCCTGTGCCTGTAAATGTCTTCGTTAATTATGTCCAACACTGTTTGACACGCTCAATCTGCTGCTATGCCTGTATTTGGTTATTATTATGTAATGTCCTATGTGCATTGTCTCAATCGATCGAATCTATTCAGCAGCAAAAGTCTCTATCCCCAAAGACAACTATGTGTTTGTCTTATAATAATATCTAATAAAGTTATCTTGTATGCTCAATCACACGGACAACTAACATACAGACACAAGAGAAGGAAGAGCTAATCAAGTCTCAGTCTCTGAGTGTGCAGCGATGCACTTGTTGTGGTCGATTTGAGTTGATTCGATTTGATTCGATTTGACCAATCACTTGATTAGTGGACACAGTGAACGAGTGAATAGAGCAACTCACACAGCACAGCTCAGCTGATTGAGCGAATCGAATCGAAAGACAAACACAACACATCAAAGCACAGTTCACGTTCATCTTCCTACTCTACTGCTCTGTTCAGTAGTTATCCCAATGTAATAGCTTCATTATTTTGCCCCCCGGTCAAGATGATGATGATGTTGATGATGGTGACGGTGACGACCACAACGCCAACGACGACCACCACCAAACTTCAAAACTCCGATTTGAACTGATTTACTTTGGTCGGTAATTTCGTTTTTCCATCTCTTCCACCTCTTCGTTCGGGCAAATTCGAACAAATTAACCTCTAATTAAACTCGTCAATTATTTCCCGATTATGACGCCCGAGTAATCAGGCGGCACTGATTGTGTCTGTGCAGAGAGTGACTCGTGGTGACTCGCGGGCGATTTATGCGAACATTTGCCCGAACAGACCTTCGAGGCACTTTGAACTTTGGCAACAGAAACAAACAGACAGACAGATTGGGCTGAGAAATGAAGAAACAAAGTGTTACTTCACTTAGTTACGATTGTTACATTTCTAATTTGAGCAACTTTTTGCTTTTGCTTTTTATTTGTTTGTAACTCTCAAGTTCCAAATCTTTTTTTGTTTTGCTTTTGATTCGAATCGTGCGCCTTTGTGGCTCCAAATGGGTCCCAAATAAATTATATTATCGTGTGCTAGTATCAAACATTTCTCACACTCACTGAGCACACCACCAACAGAACAGATTGCACCCCTCTCCCCACTAATAATAACAATAATCTCAGAAACACCAGGCGCCAATTGATTTGTGACTTTCGCCTTAAATTTCATCTAAGACTTTTTTGTTTCGTTTAGTTGGTTCGTTTTGTTCGTTAGTTTAGAGATTGTGTATGCGAGTGAGTGTGCTTGTCGATTGGCTCCATTGGCTTTTTGACTTTTTCTTGCTTCGTTCAAGTGACATTTTCCCCTTGCTCGCTTCCTTAAGCTGTTCCCCCTTTTCATCTACACTCACAAACAGTACTGACCGATCATTTGTATTGTATTCGAATCAATGTGTGTGTGTGTTGTGTTGTTGTCTTTGCATTTGCTTTTTGGTCATTTTTGCTTTGTTTTGTGTGCCACACAGTTCTCTCTGAATCCTTCCACAAAGCGTCTTAAATCATTTTTCTCCTGTGTCGTGCTTGTGCCCTGTCCTGTGCACATCCATTCTATTCAATTCTGCTGCTTCGTTCTATTACTCCTTTATTTATTGCCTCTATTAATAATACATAGACTGCTTTCGGGGCCAATGCAACGGACGGCGACGATGGCGAAAACGACGATGACCGTTTGCCTTTTACTTCTTGCCTTCAAGGAATGCGTGTGTGTGTGTTGTGTGTTGTCAGGACACAGGAAACACTTTATTCCCTTCATTTTAGTTCTGTTTTTTGTCTTAAAATACGTTCTACTTCATCTCTCCCACTCTTTCCTCTCTTTTCTTCTTGTCCAATAGAATCGTTAATTCATATCTTTTTTCTATCCCTCTCTACAACCAAACTCATACATTTTCCATTGTTCAATTTTGTGTGTTTCATTGCTTCATGCAATTCATTTCGTAACATTGAACAATCCTCAAATTTATTATATTTGATTTTTCATTATTGTTATTAATTCTTTAAACTTGAGCACGGAAAAATAATGATAATAAATAATAACAATAAACGATTTTCAGTACATTATTAGAAAGTGATGACTAATCGAGCCAATCAATCGACAGACGTCATATTGTACTTGTGTGTTGTGCTCTAATCAGGAGAATCTAATTTATGAGTTTGAGTTAAAGTTGAGTTTGAAGAGGGGGAAAAGCTCTTCTAGACTTACCTTGACATATTTTCAGGTTTTGGAGATGTTTCGGGATAAGATTTAGATTTGGTTCTGTAAATTTAAAATCTTTGAATTTAGCATTTTTGATTGAGATGGTTCTGGATTCTTGGTTCTGGATTGATGATTCCTGACTCGCATATCTGTACTTGAGCTTCTTGAATCATAGTTAATGAATCATGATTTCGCTATTACGAAACCTTTGTCACTTAGCTTGTTGATTGTCGAAGGAAAGTGTAATTGAATAACATCAAACAACTTTCCCCAAACAACTAATTTAAATCTATTATACACAGTAATTTGATGCAACAGTGAAAACACAAGTGCAACTCAATTTGTGCTCTTTGAATTGCATAATTTCAAGTGATTTGTTATTTTTTGTATTATCAAACGCAAATTGAAGTGGTCTATTCTACACAATATTACGAGCTCGATTATCTTCTTCTTACTTGTGTCCAATCACTTGAGTGTGTGTGTGTGTGTGTGTGTGTGTATCCACTTGTGTGTCCTCTACTTGGTGCAATACATTACATGGTTTGTTATTGACTATTGGACACTGTCAGTCCGTCTCCTCTCATATACAACTCTCGATTGTTCACTTTATTTTCACTTTCGTTTCGATCCAATTGACAATTCAAGGTTAGCTAGTACTTGAATGTGTGTATTATTAGTTGATTGTCAGCCAAAATGGTCTATCTATCTCTTTCTCGCTCACTCGCTCTCTCATCGACATTTGACACAAAGGTAGAACGACGAAACAGGGCGCTTCACTCTACAATTTGTCCTTCCTCGCAAGTCAGTTTTTCCAATTTCTCCCCCTTTTTCTTCGTTTTCTTCTTCTTTTTTCGCTCAAGCACAAGTCACAAGCCACAAGTGTTAAAATGTAAATTAAAAAGCAACGCGCGCGCAATTGCCACCACCAAAAGGCTAATGAATGAATCTCTTCGACTTCGTCATCGTCTTTTGGTTTGTCTTTTAGCTGTCATGGAGTAGAGCCATTGATCCGATGACTGGCGCTTGGACCTACGTCTTTCGACCTCACACGTCCATTAATCATTATCAGTTCGATTTCTGCGAAAGAAAGCAGAAAGATGCTTGTCTGCTTGCCCTTTTGCTCTCTACTTTCATTCACAGTATACCAAGTGTACGCGCAAACTAACCAACCTAAAAGTAATGTGAACATAAAGTCTCAATCAATCTCACAATGTGCACAATCACAAACTGATCGATTGATTTATATCGATAGTTTTCGGATATTTTCGAACTCGCGCGAAATTGAAATTCATTTTTACGGTGCATTACGTTTTAATACTATTAAATGCCAATTGGCAGAGAGAACTACTATTACTTCAATTGGGCTTCGAATATGATTGGCTACGGCTAATTTGAATATATAACCGAAACAGTGAACGAGTAAGTGATTGGCGCTATTCAATCAATCAGTTCTCTTTTACTCTGTGAGTATGCAAAACTATTCCATGCGCAATAACTTTCCCACACACAACAACAGCAAACACTCAAACTTGGTCAATGAAAGCTTTTGTTGTGTGGCACAGGTGTGAGTATGCTTACCTGAAACTTTTTGAACTGTGTCCCCCGTGACCGGTGAACCTATTTGCGTGATTAATCTAAATTAATCTACATATAATGTATAATGGGACAGTTAATGGGCGAATTGGCCACACGAGTGCACATAAACACACGAGAGATAACGTCGTTGTTGTCGTTCACTGAGTGAGTCAATCTGCGTTCTCGTTCTCGATCATAACACAACACACAACATTCAACTTGTAACTATCGTGTGTCTGTGTGTTGTGGAAGTTAAAGTCGAGAAAGGGCAAGAATGCTTCAATCAGCTGTCCATTGCATTGTTGTTGTGCGTGTTACTTCTAATACGAGAAGGAAGTGTACAAAGTTTGTTTACAACATTCAGATAAGATTTATACAAAGAGAGTAGTAGACTGACTGACTGAGTAGACTCGATTACATGATCCGTAGAAAGAATATCATATACACAAAAAACAAGCAAACTTTTTTATTGAATTGAACAGCTTTGATCGGTTGTTTGGTTGGTTTTGCGCGTCTGTTCTCGTAAATGTTGCTTGTCCAATCATCTCGTGTGGCGATCAGAGACGAGTGAAGGCGAGATCACAATGAGCGACTATGTTCAGACACCACCACCACAACTCAAACACACGATTGAATTGTCCTAATCGATAATTGATTGGACGCTTGTACGTTATGTTACAAGCTGCCCATTAGTCACAAATAAGCAACGACAACATACGTCTCCGCTCATAGTATGAATGATCGTATAGTAACATGAAAATCACGTCAAGAATTTGTATAAACTAAACCAATTTGCATGCTTCTCTCTCTCTCTCTCTCTCTCTCTCTCTCTCTCTCTCTCTCTCTCTCTCTCTCTCTCTCTCTCTCTCTCTCTCTCTCCCTCTCCCTCCCTCTCTCTCTCTCTCTCTCTCTCTCTCTCTCTCTCTCTCTCTCTCTCTCTCTCTCTCTCTCTCTCTCTCTCTCTCTCTCTCTCTCTCTCTCTCTCTCTCTCTCTCTCTCTCTCTCTCTCTCTCTCTCCCTCAGTCAAAATTACTCTTATTCTTCCATCACTTTTCCCCAATCTCTCTCAATCATCGCTTTTAATATGATTTGGACACACACGTGATTCTTGCAAATGATTTGTGGGTCTGCTGTCCTGTCTGCTGCTGCTTTTGGCACATTTGCAACACATTACTAGCTCACATAGTTTCTTTTGTACTTTTCTTTTGCACCCGGCGAGACATTTGCTTCAATTGATATGCAAACTTGAGGCACTATTCTTGAGCTCTTGTATGTATAAATGGAATATTTTTTGCTTATAATATGCATGGCACAAAAGGCATGATTCTTTTATCATTCAAATTTGTGTATATGAAGTTTGAGTGAGTGAGTGAGCGAGTCTGTGCTTTATCTAATAGTCACGACATTTGCATAGACACAGCACAACACAACACAACAATGTTTGCACTAAGTTGCATGCAAGTTGAAGGTGAAAGTTTATGATGAATATGCGTGAGAGAATTGGGATTAGTGAGCTTTCGAAATTGTGTGCTTTACAATTTGATGATTGTTTTAATTCACGAGAATCAGTTCGAGAATTATGATCATAAGTCAAGAATCACGAATAATAAATAAATAAACTATTTGACTATTTGACTATTCATTATTTGTTTGATTACCCCAAATGTGTCAATCATAATGAGATCATAATATGATTTTTAAATTTTAAATTTTAATATAAAATTTGAATATTTTCCCCTTAAAAACTGATTGATTATGTATTATGGTTTTGGTGGTATGCATCAGTGATTTGATTATTGTGTGGCATTTTGATTTACTCTTGATGTACTCAATTCTATTGAAAAAGCTAAACATGTAAACAAACTATTGGGTTAAACCAAAGACTCTTTCTTTCCTACATCTACTTTTTATCTATCAAATCAAAGAGAGGGAAACCAACAAACGAAAAGGGAAGGTTACAAGTGAGAATCACATCGTTGGTCGGTGTTCGGCTGTGGCGGCGGCAAACACTAACACTTGTCAGTCAAATGTCAGTTTGGTAGATTTCTGCTTTCTATCAAGCCGACACCATCACCATCGTACCACGAAGCACACACACAACAACACAACATTCGGTCAATTAGTGGCAATTTGCACTGACAGACACACTTTGACTGTCTTTGCTTGTGAATGTGCATGCATGGACAACCGAGAGAAAACGAACAAACAGAGTACACACAGTTGAGACGCTTCACTGCGCTGATAATAGATTTGGCCTAATGGGTTCTCTGTTGCACTGGTTGGTGATGGTGATGGTGATGCTGCTGATGAATGTCTTGTGATCTCTACTCGAGGAGTAATCGAACACTGTCAGTGTGAGTGAACAAGAAAAAAGTGAACGCACAAACAAACAAAACGCTCATTTCGCAGTCAGTCCGACAAACAAACAACAAACTTTAATTAAACTGAGATACAAACATACATTGGAAACAGTTAATCGTACATGCATATGACTTCTACTTTGGCTTGTGGAAGGGAAAGGGGTCACAGAACCTCCACTTGGTCTTTACATAATTGAATCAATCATCATCGATTCTGTGATTGGAATTTAGGGCGTCTAATTCTGGTTAATGAACTCTTTCGCTCTTTGAGGAGTAGCAGTAATGGAGGATTTGTTTGTTTTGTAGTGTTAAGATGTGTGTAATTGAATGCAAATTGACTTGCAATTTGGTTTGTCTAAAGCACAAAAAGCTTCGTTCCAGATTTGATCTCAATAACCAAAATTGGCATAGTTCATATTTCAATTGTCATTCTCAATCTCAATTGTGTTGGATTGTCTCCAATTAGAGAAGAACATTCGAAACAGTCAATACATCTGTCCAACTGTCCATTTGTGGTTCAAATGTTCTCTAATTGGAAATATATTCTCCAACAACAGCTCTCCATCATCATTGTCTCGTTTGCATCGTATCGTTTTGAATCATTTTGTAGACTTCAAATTGCCTTCTCCAAAACCACAGAGTGTCGTTTGACTTTTCAATTGCACCACCACCACCATCACCAACAAGACCACACCATAATCGATTGATCGATTTTTATGTATGTTCAACTACTTTTTCGTCTTCTTATGCACTACATAACACAACAGCAACACACCAAACTAGCTGTGTTTAATCAATTTCGAGATTGATTGAACCTACTCAAGTAGTTGTAGTTATACTCTTGAAAAGCAAAGCGATCGAGTCTGACATTCATATAATAAAGAATGTGCTTCGTCCAAACACAAGAAGTGATTGGGCCACTCGATATATTGGACTGGCACAAACGAACTGACATGAAAGAACCGAACAAGACTTTGATTAGATCGATAACAGCGATAAAAGAATATACGAATACCATGAAATGGAAGCAAAGAACGAAGCGAACATACACGAAACAGTCGATATTAATTGTGTAATAATGATCATAAAGAATACATTAGCAGAGAGCAGAATGACTAATCATTAAGGCACAATGAATGAACATGAATGTGTTCGCATTCGACAGAGCAACATTCGAATTGCCCAACAACAACTACGAGTATATTTTTAGTATAAAATCATTATTCAAAGTTCGAGTTTAAACGAGGGAGAGAGACAACTCGAGGTCACTTTGAAAGTCAACTTTTGGAGAGTCAACTTTGTGTCGGTCCGGAACTGAACTTTTCATGATCTAAATTCTAAATTCCAAACATTTTCATGACTTTCAAACACAAACAATTTGAAAGCGATTAGTGTGTCTTATGTACACACAGACACAGGGAGACAATTGTCAATTAGCTCAAAGTAAAACAATCATCATGACACCTTTTACGCGCCAAAACCGCCATTAGCGCTCGATTAGTGGCCTCACACGCATTACATTCCGGTTCCCAAGAGCGAAAGCAATTGACAAATTCATTTCACAGAGCTTTTTTCAAACAACGATTACATTTCAATTTGAATCACAATCCAAATCTGAATGTGACATTTTTCTCACTTGTCAACTCTCAGTCAGTCTCACAGTATCTTAGTTTTCATATATTCATTCGGTTTGTGTGATTATACGTTTCAGTGGCAAACACTTGCCATTTCATTTGCGTTAACACTTTCGTCTCTGTGTCTGTGATTGAAGTGCGACTGAACCTGTCCGGTGTGGTGTGTGGTGTGTCTGACACTTCTCACAGTGTACGTACAGTACAGTGAGTGAGCAATAATCATAATCGACATGGCAAATTAAATAGTCAATCATCTGTTGGCGAATGAACCTGTCTAAAATAGGCAAATTGCCTTTTTGCATACATACACAGTGTTCAGTTGGACTGCTGTCTGTCAGTTAGTCACTCGACAAAGTCAATCGCGCGACTCACTGTGTGTGAGTCAATTTAAATAGACCACTTGTGTCCAATACACACACACAACAGGGAAGTGTGTTCGTATGTGTGAGTGTGTGTGTGACTCAAGACTGTTGTGCAAGGATCTGTGATGGTGTAAACACTTGAAAAAACGTTAAAACTAACTGTGCATTCACAACTGTGTGCTGAATTGTCAGTCTGTTCGAACGCGCACACCACAGGAGACAACAACACAAACACCACCACCACAAGTGTATCAATCAGTTTGATCTCTTTTTTGCTGTGCATTCGATCGATTGATTGAATCTTGCTAGCTTGCCTCAAGTGCACACAACACACAAAACCAAGGCCACCGAGTACATACAGACAGAGACTGAGAGTCAAAACAAAAACCGAGTAATGTAGAGAGTAATCGATTAATTGGCCCAATAGAGGCGAACAATGCTCGCACAATGTGTCGAACATACACACAACCGACCGGCAACTGTCTGTCGAGTTTTCTGTTCTAAAAGAGAGAACGAAAGATCAAGTTCGAACGGCACAGCAGAGTTGAGCAGGCGGCAGATTGCGCCAGTGACTCCTGTGTGCTGTGTAGTGCTGTAGCAGCGTCAGTCAATAATTAATTGATTGCAAATTGAAAAGTCAATCAAACTTCTGGCATCATACAAGTGCCACATGTAGTACAGACAGACAGAGTGCTCACATTCACTACCGACAGAGAACTACACTTGACCATTACGGGACATCGATCGATCGTTCCACAATGTAAAGCAGCAGCAGCAGCGGCATCGATATATGAAAATTACTATGTACATGATATTAACATACCATGCCATTCGATCATCGATATGATAGTCAAATTTGCCACTTTTGGCAGGTTAACAATCAAATTGGATGCATAGTTGGGGTGAGCTGCGGGACTGAGATTGTGCCGGCTCGCTAGTTAGTTATGACCATCATACAAGTAATAAGTTATATAATCAACCATACAAACACAAACTTAAACTTCCGATCTAAAAATATTGTTCAATTCTCCTTTTCTAAATTGATTGAAAAAAGAGAGTGAAATCGAAAACTGTTTAGCAAACTCGTATTGTACCTCAACTTTTTCTTCATTTTTTTTCGTTGAACGTTAAACGTTTTATGAATTGAATGACTTTATGTTCAACATTAAAGCACACACACACACTTTTGAGTATACAAAACACAGACAGACCGACTCAGACCAATCGACATAATCGAAATGATTGACAGCAAACAGTTCAGTTTCGGACAGCGGCAGTAGTAAAGATCGTGACGAATCGAGTTGGTAGACGAATTGTGCGGTTGTGGTTGGAAAACGGACGGAGAATGACCGAAGCACACAGACATAATCATACTCATATTGCGAGGTAATAATTTGTTCCTGATTGAACAGTGTTCGTGTGTCCAGTGTGTCCACTCTTAAAGAGAGAAGTGTGCGGCTCGTCTGTCTCTCACTACATTCCATTCGAATCGATTCCGCATTATTGCCAAATTGCATATCGTGTCACATGAAAAGCTTGACAAAACAATTGCTCTATTCGATGGTATGATGATGCGCCCCTACATATGATGATTATGATGGGACACATCAGTTATCGCCTATTATATCGTAAACCTAAATATACACACACCAACTCTGTCTAGTCATATTGCAGACACTTTTGTGATGGTGAACTCAAAGTAGTGCTCACGTTTTAGATCAAATTTAGTGTTCAATTTAAGTGTATTTCTGTTGCTGTGTTGTGTTGTTGTGTAAATAAATAAAGCAAGAAGTAAAGGGGAAAGTGTGTAACACAGTTATCCACTTTTGATATTTGCAAACAAACGATTGAATGAATGAAAAATCTATTTCGATCTTTTAGGATTGCGCAAAGTGGTGGAAAAGTGCGGTTTCGCACTATCAAATTAAGACTCCCACGCGATCAAACCAACTGTAAACTTTAGTTTGATTATATTCGAAAATGTTCAACTTTTTTTGCTTAATCAAATCGAATCAGAAACAAAAGTTCAATTCAATTCAGTTAATCGGATTATGAGTTGATTTCAATAAATTGAATTCACGTGCATTTGAACACACACACACACACACAACGAGAACAACAAATTGTTATCAGAAAGCAATTGATCATAGAAAGTAAAGTTGTCATAGGTAGATAATCATCTCGTAATACAAACGAGACTCGTTAACGGCAAACACTACTGCAGGGTGTTTTCAGCACTCAACTCAACTCAGTTGGATTTAAATCTAATTTCAACGACACGCTAATTGGCTAATCCATTGCGATTTGGTACGCATGTGTAAATTAATTTCTGCTTTATGATGATGATGTTGATGTTGATACTGTTGATGATGAAGTGTATGGCAAACGTAAACAAAAAAATCCAAATCAGCCATCGAGATCAGTCATACGTTAAGTACTGTTGCCCTGAAGAAAGCTAACTGATTGTGCACTGCTGCACTGCAAGTAAAGCTTCTGGCACTGTTTCATATAAAACATTGAATGAATGAATGAACCAATGCACTCGTTATCGTTCATTGTTCAATATATTAAACACACTGAGTGAATGCCTTTAATACGACGCTTATTAATTATGATTATGATCTATGGTATGGTTATGAACAGCAACAGCAGCAGTATCACCATCAATCCCGTTAGTTAATAGCAATAATAAGTAAGCTAGTTAGTCAGTTCGTTAGCGAGTCACTCAACCATTCACTTCTAAATGTCTAAATGTACTATCTATCTATCTATTTCACTATGACTATCTATGCATTCATCTATCTATTGACTCTATCTAACTCTGATCGTAAGTGTGTTCGTATTCGCATTCGATTGCAAGTCAAAGGCCATTGAGTGTGTACGGTAATGCGTTTGTGTTAATGTTTCGCTCATTATCGAGTTAGCCTCATCGTTTTAGTCTCTCGACAACACAACACACCATGAAATTATCACATTGCCACTTGTGTGATCTAATTTACATTAATGCCCTGGCGCGCAAACCAAGTACGTCGTCTATATATCTAAATCCATCCATCAAAGTGTGAATGTAATGCAATGTAAATGACAGATTGTGTCAAAGCGACCGACTCTGTGCTCTGTTCTAAAGTAGAAGTTTGAACAGTCTCACTCCTAAAACAGAAATGTCAAGGGACAGTGGCGACGACGATGATGGTGCAATCGCCAACTATACTTTACTACTTTTCGATTGATCAATTTCGAATGAAATAACTTTTTACTAATTGAGTGTGGAAAATGTGGTCTATAATTATCGCGAGAGTCTATTAGTAGACTAATTAACATATACACAAGTCAATGAGATTTTGATATAATTGAGCCGTTCATATGTTCATTAAAAGTACATGAAAAATGAGATATGTGATGTTGAGTAATAATGATAATAATATTGAGTTGATTGAGTGATTGACATGTTTGGTTAGTGCAAGCAAACCACGAGCGAACTAACGAATAGCAATAGCCAAAGCACGCTCACTAATTGCGAACACATTATAATGTCAATGACGATGATGAGCGTTCGTCCTCACTCCGTTCATGTCCTTAATTTAATTATGAAGTCTCGGTTGTATTTCAATAATTCAATTTGCTATAATTACTCTCTCTCTCTCTCTCTCTCTCTCTCTCTCTCTCTCTCTCTCTCTCTCTCTCTCTCTCTCTCTCTCTCTCTCTCTCTCTCTCTCTCTCTCTCTCTCTCTCTCTCTCTCTCTCTCTCTCTCTCTCTCTCTCTCTCAGTACTGTATACACTCAAATTCAATTTAGCGGTCATTTAGGCTTTTTTTGTACACATACACAGAGTCTAACATACTAGCACACAATGGGTCACGTGGTTTGTTGTGCTTTGTTTTCTTATTTAGCAATTGTTGCTCATCTTCATCATCATCATCTTCTCCCCCAAATGGCCAAGCAGTAGTTGTAGTAGTACTAATAGTGCAATTAATTTATTGTATTACAACCAACATAGACTGTATACAGTACAGTGCTTGAGTAAATTGAGTGTGTGTGGTTGTGTTGTTGTGTTAATTGAAAGCAAATGAATTGGACCGAACTCTCGAACGTACGAGATCGATCGTGACATTCGATCATTCGTGTGTTGTGTTGTGTGTTGTGTGCCATGTACAGAAGTGCTGTGTGTTCTCTCTGTGTGTGGTTACACTATTTGGTGGTGTGTGCAACAAGAAAGTAGCAGCCGTTCATCACTATCACGGTCTACAACTGATGAACAAACAACGCACACATTGAGACACTAAACAATGATGCTTAAATGAACACACAGCTGAGACAACTGACCACCACCAGCTTCTGTATGTTTGTCTCCATAGCTTCTCACTCTTCTGTTTCTGTGCATTTGTTGTTTGCGGGCGAACACAAGAAGAAGAACAATCTGTTCTGATCGATTCAAGGCGAGAAAAGGCACGATTTTTGTGTGTTCTGTGTCTGTGTGTCTGTATCGATAATGGACAGATAATGAAACCAACTCAAAATTAGTATGATAAGATGGATGTGATGCATCGTTCAACGAAATAGATGCGGCAAGACTTCTATTACTGTTCACTATTACAATAGATGTAGTAGTACCATGTTCGGACACACTATTCTTTGATTGATCGAGCCAAAACCACACACATTGGACAAACACACACAGATTTGGTCAAATCGAACGATGAACGCTTTAGCCAATCAATCAACACACAGCAACAGCACACAGACACACACAGGTTTGATACACACTACAAATTGTATCACACTACTATTTCTATTATTATTTGTTGCCAACAAGTCATCATCAATGGGGGCTCAATGAATTGTGTGTTGTGTTTAGTGTGCCTTCTCGGTTTGCACTTGCACTAAAGTCAAATGATTGATGTACCACTCATTCTCACTCTGTCTTACACACTGTACAACCAAGTCAGGCAGATTGAATAGTCTCATATATATAACATATATTACATATAAACAGACATACTACACATACTGTACATAGTAGTGTGCTTGAAATTGATACTAATTAGCCCAAATTGGTCCAAATTAATGACACCGACCTGACAGTGAGAAGAGTCAAAACTGCTTGGCAGTGGCAGTGTGCGTGTTCGTGTGTGTATTATGATTTATTCTGTCACACTTAACTCATAACGGCAATAAAGCCAACTAACTAACTGGCACGATCACACCACTTCACTTCACCAATTCACAAAACATACTTTTGACAGTTCGCGGTCAAATGGTAATTGAGACAGAGAGTGTCCAAGTTACAATGCATACAACGACCACAAACATAGGCAGCAAAAAACGCAACCAAAAAAATGTTCTTTTGAATATCGCGAACTTTTCGTTTAATGTATGCTTTTTGTGTTTGCTTCGGATCATATCATTAATTGATTTAAACTTATGTACAGAGAATAGAGAATTAGATTAGATTAGCTACTACTTTAACTATTATAGTTACAATGTGTATAAGTGTGCGTTTGTTTGCTCTTGTTTAAATTAGATTAAAATTGAATAAAAAGTTTTAGAGTGCAATGCAAATAATAATGCAATAAACCAACCAATGGTCGAACCTTCTCCTTCTACTCGTAGTTCTGTTATTGGTCAAATGGCTTTTTAGGTAATGAAAATGCAGTGTGCACAACAACACACGAAAAGTTGAAGAGTCAATGGCCGGTTTGAGGGTTTTGTGAGGTCTATTCGAAAGTTGTAGCTCAACTCGAGTAATGTTTGCTCATATAACTAAAAGGCAGATATATGATTGACAACAAACATTATGAACGACCTTTATGTATTCGACCATTCGGCGAAGTAATAAAATTAGATTATAGCCAAATAGTGTAATGTGCTGTGGTGGTGGCCAATGTTGTTCTCTTTTCGTTTGCTCGTTTCCTTGAAATTGTGCACACACAAAATGGGGTGACCAATAAAATAGTTTAGTTTTGCTTATTTGCATTTGTGCATTCCATTGTGACACAATACACGTACATTGTATCACATTGAGTCACACTCATATTTACTCAGCACTCACCTGACTCTGTGTTTGTGTGTGTGGTCAATTGTGTGTCAATGCTTGACAAATAAACACTTTTCACTTAAACTCATTTGGGTTACACTTTGACTCGTTCACAGGTTACTCAATTTTCAGGCGAAATGAAAGCCAATTACATTTCGATTGTCATTTTACTCGGAATGAGTCAATTTGCAGGAAAAGTGTTTCTACTAATTGAGAATTCAGTTTGGTGCAAAGTAAAGTAAATCATTTTCGTGACCACATTTTGACATTCGACTAACGGACCATTCACAAACGGTAGTTACATTTTGTATTTCTATTGACGGAAATTTCAATGTGTGGAGAAAACAAAGTTTCAAATTGAATCACATTGAATTGAGATGTTGAATGTTGTTTCACTTTTTGTTACATGTAAGTCGATTTAGAGACGACGGATGGTTAAATAGATAAACGAGATGCAGTTTGATAATATTATTAGACGACTACGGAAAAAAGGACTTGGCCATGACTAAGTGCACATTTTGGCCATACTTGCATCATTATAATCTTTATGAGTGAACTATTACCACGAAGCCATATGCCTCCCAAACCAGTGGTGATCACTGAAAAGTGTCTCGGCGCGACTAAACCCGTACTCACACAATGTCGAATGGATTAGATAGATTCGCAGCTAAATTTGACAACACTTTCCATTGGTGCACGAACGGGCAGATCTATGGCGAATTTACTGAACAATCCACGTGCGCGGCGTTGTCTCCTCTGACGCCCAATGTGCTGTGCATACAACACATTTCCCTCATTTCAATTGGTCGTTATGATCCAATCGAGTCATTTGTGCCATTTTCATGTGCCTCATAACACACACACAGCGACTTACTCACTCACTCGACAATAATAATATAAACAGACCGTAATATATAATTGGCATATAATAATTTTATTAGTGTCTGTCTGTGTGAGTGAATGTGTGCGAGTGTGTGTCCTATCGGTAGTAGTTGTTGTATGGCTAATGGCATAATAACTTATTTTCATATTATTATATTAAATGAGCAACTAAATGGAGGGAACAATTTTTCAATTTTGTGCCTCAATTTTGTGTTGTTGTTGTTGCATCTGCTTCTGCCTTGTTCAATATTTGCCTCACTTTCTGTCTGTCTGTGGCTTTCTGTGTGTGTTTGATATAATAATCAAAAGTGCTTTTGTTCACTCGTTCACAATGAAAAGAGGGCAGTGTTTGAGTGTGTGTGATATATGCGGAATAATGTACTAAATGTATGCGACAAACAAACAAATAAACAAATGATTGTCGAGAGAATGAATGGACAAATGAACAAACAGACAATTCACAAACCAGTGGACACGCCGTTTCGATTGTGTAGTTTAGATGTGATCAAATGGAGCAAAGATAATTAGAAAACGAGATTCAAATAGTCAAAATTTGAATTTAAGCCTTTCTATTGCTTCTAATGCCTGAGGTTCGGAGGTTCGGAAGTTCTGAGAATCTGACGCTCCAGATTTAATAATTCAATTCGTTAAATGTCAGCAGCATTTTCCACTTTCAATTGGACATCTGGGTTTTAAATCGTTTTTGGTTGTAGTTTAATCTCAAAAGCACGCAGCAATTTAGTATTTTGGAATATTCAATTTACCTTCCAAATGATTTGTGAACTCTCCGTTCATCTCTCTCTCTCTCTCTCTCTCTCTCTCTCTCTCTCTCTCTACACACGAATGTATTATTCATTCATCACTACCCAAACTATTGTCTCTCTCTCTCTCCCTTCCTCTCATGTTTATTTGTTTGTTTGTATGCGTCCGTGTCCATGTCCATTTGTTATGTTTGAATTGCAATTTAATTTTATTAAAATTTGTGTATGTTTCCATTTGTGTTTGTTCGCTTGTGCGTGTGTGTCTCTGTGTCTCTGTGTTTGTGTGTATGTGTGTGTGTTTTGTGCTTTTGACCATACAACGAGAGTGGCTACTCTAATCTAATTTGTCTTCCTCTTGTGTGTTTGGTTTTGGATGCTGTTTCGAGTAGTATTATTTTTGTCTGTTGGTTCTGCTTCGTTGTACGCTTCGCTGGTTTGTCGAGTGGAACATGAGGGCATTTGGCTATTTTTGAAATTGGGTAGTAAAAAATTGTGTTTCAAAGTAGTGCTCTAGGGGGTTTGATGTCCGCTGTTCGGTGCTGGAACAAACATATCGAAATTGACATCATACAAACTGGGTCACACTTGAAAAATGAATAGAATTGAAACATGAAAAAGTTCCATTTCCAGTTGCATCGTCTCAAACAACAACAAAAAATGCGCAGACCAAAAGCAGAACACACAACAAAATAACCCAAAATTTCCAATCAATTGGGGTCAATCGATTTCTGCCAGTCTGACAATAACAACAACAACAAAAGCAAATATGATGACGAAAAAACGGAAACAAAATTAAAAATTTCATAAAGATACTTTTTAGTATAAGAGCACACACACACAGACACTTACACTTAACAAGTCTTAAGTTACGCCGTTGGCGTGAAGTCGGAGCGGCGGTATCGCGAACATTTTCCTTATCAGTTCAGTCATCGATGTGCCATAAGAGTGCAACAAACACATACGTCAACTTCGTCTCACTTAGTAGTTGACAGTCAGTCTCTACACATTTCTATGCAAAATTTAATTTATTTTTTGAAAAATTGCTGCTCCGTTGACCTTTGACATATTGTCCAAAAGGCACAACTTCACCACAACCAGAACATTGTGTAAAATTTTCAGACCGATCCATTGAACCGTATTGACGCTATCCCTAGGACAAGCCTTTTCCATTTGAGTCAACGCAGAGTCGTCACTACACTTACTCGCTCGCTTCGCTCGCTCGACGTTCCGCTCCGACAACAAGTTGAACAAACGTTTACGTTTCATGGTCCATTAAACATTGTCGCATTTTCTTTTTGGTGTTTAAAAAGTAGAAAGGAAAGAAAGGAGACAAGAATGTAGACATACACACACACACACACACACAGTCTCTAATTGGACAATTGAATTAATGCTCGGTTGTGCTGTATTAAATAAATAAATGTTTTCGTTACAGAGCGAACGAGGTTGTAAATCAGAGAGCCAGACAGACACAAATACTTGACACATACTGAACAAAAAGTGTAACATAACTGTGCGACATGACACACTGTTTGTGTATGTGTGTGCAATGATGATTTTATTGTTGAGCTAATTTTCCGGGTTAGTCTTCATTTGTGTGTACATTTGGTTGTACATTGGGGTTTCCGGTGACTTTTTGCTTGTTGATGATTACTCTAGATTCCTTTAGAAAGACCAACCAAAAAAGGGGTAAAGGGTTATTTATTAATGAATGCGAATAGACGGACAGACATTCGAGAAACATTTGCGAAAGAGAGAGAGAGAGAGAGAGAGAGAGAGAGAGAGAGAGAGACCTTTCAAGTTTTCTTGTTGACCATCATGTACAAAGATTGATGATACTAGCGTCTGTGGTGGTCATGTTTTCGTTTTTGGTCATACCATACCAAATGGATGACATACAAACTTTCGTCTGACTGTCTGTCTGTCTGTGCTATGTGACAACTGACTCAGAGCTTATGCTTTATGGTTTCGTATGCCAGTCTAGTCAGTTTACTTTTGCTTGTTAGTTGTTAGTTGTGTCAGTTGTGTGTGTGTGTGTTGTTAGACTCATTCATTCAGTGGGCTAATTGTGCTCTGTTCTGTTTCGAGTTAATAAATTAAATTAAATTATTAACCTCACGCTAATGGTGTTCAGTCTGTCTATGTCACTGAGTGTGCACCACAGACAGTGTTTCACTGTTTCGGACAGTGATTTTGGCTGTTGCGAAAAGAAGCGAAGAGACAACAACACTAACAGTAGTAGTATGTACATTCACAGAGACACCAAAACAAAACAACAACTACCATTTTATAATAATATAACCACTGTTGAGTGTATAAAGTGGTCACCTGAATGGTGTTAACCTTTCCACCACCACCAACCACTCTCCACTTCTTGTTCCTCTTCACCTGGCCACTTATCACCTCACTGCCCCCACCACCGTTCACCATGCACATTGTATGATTATATCATTAGTAGAAACGTACTTTTTAAAATCTAACTGTATGTTTGTTTTGGGTTTGCGTGATTATGGCTCTGTGATTGTGATTGTATGATCACAGGTTGTATGCACGCTTGGTGAATCACTCTATTATCACTCACTGGCTTTTACTCAATTTAGCCAATTGTTCCTCTCTTTGCATACACTTTTCATATTAAAAAACGAGTACTTTGTGGTCCGTGAAATCCGATAGATGAAGAGAGAGAGAGAGAGAGAGAGAGAGAGAGATGACAACTTGTGAGCTAACTTTAGAAAATGTGTGCTAAAAGTGACCTTTTCTGTTATTCTTTTACTTGTTCAAGTGGCAAACAGAAACAAAACTCGAGCAAATACCTCACTTGTTGTTTGTTTGATCATTTCAATTTATGAGATGCACGACTGAATTGTTCGTTTTTGGTTATTCGATCATCGAAATGTTCAACCAAAATAAACACAACACAAAACGTCCATCTCTCTCCATCAGGCAAAAACTTATTTTGAGTGAGTAAACACTTTTTACCACTTTTTCTTTTACTTTTCTTTTTTTTTGCTTTCAATCTAATCAATAAATTTTCACTCTGCTCGTGACTTTGGTGTTTCTTATTGCTTTTAGCTTTGTGTGCTAATCAAGCCCAAATAGCTAAATAGCCAATAAATAACTCATATAATCATCATCGAAGATTATCGAGCGTTAATTGAAGCGTTAATCAGTGAGCGCGTTTTGTGGTGGTGAAAAAGAACGAAGAAGAAGAAAAAGGATAATCTTTAAATAGAAGACCAATCAAAAATAGACCACAAAATAGCAACCAACTTGTTTCCGCGTATATCTTTTATTTTCTTCTTCTACTTATGGAAACGTTTGTTTGTGTCAGTCTGTTTGTTGTTGCTTTTGAAATGACCAAAGTCGAAATGTAGTCGAGTTAATTTGTCAATCAATCTTACCAACACACACACACACACACACAAACATATGAGCTTTAGAAGAAGCCTCACCTAAATGCTAAACAAACTGCAACGCCACTGGAAGTCATCATCATCATCTTTGAGTAAGTATAGAGTAGAGTATGTTTTGTATTCTCAATCTCGCAATCGTCTCAAGAGTAAGGAGAGGTGTCTCATGTGGTGTGAAATCTGTTAAACTTATCATCTGTACATTGTGCATTGCATTCATTTGATCTAACTGTTTCTAAACTTTCACTTGTTGTTCATTTAAGTTAAAGATTAATAATCTTCATTGGGTAGTGTGTGTGCGAGTGTGTCTGTCCAACTGTCCATCCCAATCCATAGTGCACTCCTGCTGGGCGCACTCACCGACTATTTAATTAGCCCTCATGATGATGATCGTCACACTCCTTTTGGGATTGTTCTTTTCTCTATCCATCCATCTATCCATACGCACATGCACACACACACACTCGTGTTGGATATGACTGATTACGGATAAGTTCTTTTTTAAAACACTGACTCTAGTGCACATACAACCCCAAAAGTGACTTCGATAACTCGATTATATTCATCAGTTGCCTTTCCTATTACCTTTATTTTCAATTGAGTCCATTTCATTCTCATTCAAATTAATATTAACAGACAACACATCGTACAGTCTGAGTAAACGTTCAAGACGTCCAAGAAACAAAACGTTCATCGTCTTAGCATCTCAGTCTTAATGCTCAATGATTAATGAATAACCGTTTTGTGTGTTGTCTGTGTTGTGTTCAAAATATTATGTTATATTGGTCAGTGAGCAGTCATATTAGGTCGTATACTACAAGAGAAACAAAACAAAAAGGTGCTCGTGTGAGGTATTAGTGGCACACTCACGAGACTCAATGTAGTGGTTCTGTTCTCTCTCTCTCTCTCTCTCTCTCTCTCTCTCTCTCTCTCTCTCTCTCTCTCTCTCTCTCTCTCTCTCTCTCTCTCTCTCTCTCTCTCTCTTAACAGGATTATGGGGTTCAAGTGAAATTCAATCACAGTCACGAGTTTGGTTAACGAAAGTATTTATTTTTTCGTTTTCATTCGAGAGATTTGAGTGATTATTATTTATTACCTCAATCCCCCCCCACTCTTCAACCAAAACGAGAATGTTGTAAAATTTCAGAAGAAAAATGATTTTGTTATTACTATTATAACTTTTCGTTTAGTTTTGTGAAGAGATTTGCATTTGCAAAAGTCACAACATAAACACTGAGATTTGCATTGAGATGTCATGATTCATTTTACATTTCGTGAAAGGTAATGAGTTTGTGGTTTTTAATTATGCGACTATTGGCTGTATGATTGCTTTGCTTTAGTCGTTGCTGCTAATAGTGCGTCTTCGTTTAATTTATTCGTGGAATGAAAGCTCTTTTAGTGAGAGTTTAGGACTAATAGTTTGGATGTTTGCCGTCTCAGGTTAGAGGTTTATATTTATTAAGGTTCGGAGGTTTGGAAGTTCAAATGTTCGGAGGTTCGGAGGTTTAGAGGTTCAGAATTATGAACGAATTTTGATGCTCTCAGAATTGAATTCGAATTTATAGAATTTCTAAACCGTAATGCTAATTCAGTAAAGCCCAATAGTCAATTCCTCAATCGCTTCCAATTATGCAATTCTCATGTATTCATTGTATTCATTTCTCGACAAGATTATACTTTTTCTCATAGAAACAAAACACAATCTGACCAGACACATCAAGTGATGTACTAAATGATTAATATTCGTGTATTCTATTGTCATGTCTTTTTGCTACAGAACAGAACTACACCGGTTAGTACTGTTTTATGTAATTTTTTCGCATGAATCAATTCTGTAGCGTTTGCCCCCTCCAACTCACACACACAGACATAATTTACATACATAACAATCGAATGTTTGATCATTCTCGCCCTCACTCTTTTTTTTGTCAAACTTGAACTTTCAATTAATGAATACATAATATAATACATAGTTTGAGTTTCATATTGTTCAGTGCAGTGTGAACATTCTGTCTGTGTCTGTCTGTTAGTGAATGATTGACCGATCTAGTGATCTAGTGTCTAATTATCACACATTCAGACACACAGACACTAACAGAATCGATTGGAAGGTGCGTGAGTGTGTGTGTGCGTCTGTGTGTCAGTGTCAGTCAGTTTTAGCGATTCTTGGCTCGTATGAATTAATTTGCATATTGCCTTGACAGGAATTTCGCGCCTCGGCATTAACTAACGCCTCGTGTGCCTTTCGCTCGTTTGTTGTCTTGTTAACGGTCCAGTTGATGTCCCGTGGTGTATTGTATTGTGTTGTGTGTATTCGGTTCCAATGAGTGCTCGCGCTTCACTCGTTAATAATCGGTGAACGTCGAGTTTGTAATTGTAATCCTCTCTCCATAGTTAGTTGTGTGTGTATGGCGAGTCACATGTTACCGTGCTGACTGACACACTCACACACACAGGCACGAGCATAAGCTGAATTCAAGAGAAAAAACTAGCAGCTTTACGGATTTGGACGCTTTACAATTGTGTTGTGTTCATGTTGGTCCAATTGGTCCAAAGCTTTGATGCCGGGCACATCAGTGATTAATCCTCTTCAATTCGTTATATTTTATAGTATAACACTAAGCATTCACTCACTGTCCTAGCTTGGACAACAACACAACACAACAACTAAAAAAGAAAGAAGACGAATACGACGACAACGGTGCAAAATGACGACAGCTCAGTCTGCCTAATAAGGCAAATAGGAGATGTTGTCATTCCTTGCGCCCTGTCAATCATTCCACTTCCAATTGGCTAGTCTAATGTGTAACGCCAATATTGTTACGCTAAAAAGAAAAAGAAAGAAAGAAAGCACACTAAAATGAGCGAACATACACACAGAAGTACATCACAAAGTGTAAAGACAAAGGCAATGTGTGTGCCCCAATGTGTCATGTCAGTCACTCTGTCAATGATGGTCCCGGTTACACAACACAAGCTTTAGTATTTTTATTATTCTAATTGTTACGGAACAATTTATTGAACATTTTCCAACCCCCGGGATTTTTGTCAATGTCCAAACAGGCGAACAGTACACTAACACGGCAGCTCATCATGGCTTGGTTAGGATATATCTTCATTTTTGTGTTGAAGCTTTCTCTATTCGAAACACACAAAGACCTCATCTCTCTCAGTCTGTTCTGACTCCTACTCGCGCACATCACATCAAGTTGAGCTGCTCACTACTGTTTTGCTGTGCTCCACAACTGCTCAACTGCATTTGGATCTGTCGGATCTGTCTGTCAATCAATGCACGACGACGACTTTCACTACTAACGAGATGAGCTCGCGAGCGCGAGAGGGATTCGCATTTCAAGCAGCACTCGCAGCGCGCGTCAACCATAACTCTCCACGACCCGGGCGAGAGCGCTAATTGGACAGTTCAATTGTGTGTGTGTGCACACATACACACACAGAGACACAGAAACACGTACATCGCGTGAGTCCAATAACTTGATCGGCTCATATTGCACCCAACACATCACACACCAATTTCAGTCGTCCCAATCATGCTAAAATCACGATGAGTTGCTAAATGACACAATCATCCGGCTCGGAAGTTTTCAATCACATTTAATTATAACAATAGAACACATATCCATTTATAGTTGTTTGATTGTATATATCGACACATAGCAAAGTGAATACGAGCCCGCACCACCATCTCATCCCATAAAGTAGATCTCTCTCTCTCTCTCTCTCTCTCTCTCTCTCTCTCTCTCTCTCTCTCTCTCTCTCTCTCTCTCTCTCTCTCTCTCTCTCTCTCTCTCTCTCTCTCTCTCTCTCCCTCTCTCCCCTCTCTCCCTCTCTCCCTTCCTCTCTCCCTCCCTCTCCCTCTCCCTCTCTCTCTCTCTCTCTCTCTCTCTCCCTCTCTCTCCCTCTCTCTCTCTCTCTCTCTCTCTCTCTCTCTCTCTCTCTCTCTCTCTCTCTCTCTCTCTCTCTCTCTCTCTCTCTCTCTCTCTCTCTCTCTCTCTCTCTCTCTCTCTCTCTCTCTCTCTCTCTCTCTACTCAACTCTAGTTTACTACTGTTTAATCAAATATACAATAATAAAAATAATAAAAGTCCCACTCACTGTTCTATTCTATTCGATTGCCCTCCGTCTCATTCATTCATACATTACATTTTTAATTAAATTTTCAATTTTCAATCTCAATAATCATCATTGTGAGAGTGGTGATTGGCACAAGTCGTGGCGGCGGTTCACTTTGCTACATTGCGAGATTCTTCTCCCCTGCACACACACTCGTCCCTATGGTTTCAATAGCAATTTGAAATGAAACATTTTGAGCCAACAGTAAAACTTTAATTCAATTCGATTCGCTGAAGGCAACGGTTGCTAATAATAATAATAATAGCAGTAATAGCAATAATGATTCTTCAACGCACACATACATACAATGTATAGAATTCGAAATAGAATTGAGCGAGGGATGGAATTGTACTTAAATTTAGAGTTTCTACTATGTGACTTTACACAAAGAGCAAATGTTCAAAAGTTTCACCAATTCGAATAATCGAATGGTTCGAATGGTTAGAATGAAAAGTCAAAAGTAGACTTACTTTTTGTGTTTGGGGCAATTGCCTTGCTCGCGCTATTCGCTTCAAAATCGAAGCTCCATAAGGTCGCGTACGTATACGTTTTGGTCGTTCATTTTACAATGCATTTCACCTTTCGCCACTGTCATTTTTATTAGTATTATTATCATAGCAGTAATGGTACACTATAACCATTAGGGCTATTACGATCGGTAGGGATGTGTACGACCTTTGTACTTTACAATGTGTGTTATGTGCTGTGCGTTGGCTGCAAGAATTATTAATTTTATTACACTGTGCGCTCTAAACAGTGTGTCCCATTACTTGTACATACATTCACATGGAGATCAACGAGAGTTGGTGTACTGTGTGCAAAGTGATATTGCAATATTCAATATTACCACTTGGCAATTGCATTATTTGAGACTGCTGCCGTATTGTATGTTGTTGCATTAGTATCAGCAATATTATTGTCGTCGTGTGGATAGATGCAAAAGGCAGCATTTTATGGCTCGCACGAGTGAGCTGAGCTTTGCAGAAAAATCACTACGAGCGGGAATTCTACCAACGATGTGAACCAATATAATATATGAACGCATAATTGAAAGTGAATTGGATGCAAAGTGCATACTTTGACGTTGCCACTTTAAGTGTTATTGAATTTTAAATATTTATTATTATATGAAGGGTAATTTGGGTGTCAACAAGATTTACATATATATTCCCAAAAGAGTTTGAGTGATCTTTACAACATTTTGTTGTTGACACCGTCTTCTTGCAACATTCTGTTACTTACACCTTTGAACTTCAATTTTCAAAACTCTAAATCAAACTCTGCCCACTACAAATTGATAACGAAATTTCGTTAAATCAAATGTATGCTTTCTATAATTTATTCATCAACAACAACAAAATTCATTCGTAAACACAATGTCTGTCTGTGAAACACAAGTGTTATGTTATAAAATAAAGTATATATGCAATATATATATTCTATACTCGAAACGATCACTTGTTTTGCTTGTATGCATCAATTTAGTTTTAGCAAACAATGCAGCAATAAATGCAATGCAATGTGTGCTAAAATGTGCCACATTTGGCACACTGAACTGGACAATACATTCAAACACACTTTTGAATTTGTGTGTGTTTCTAAGTGGACAAGTGAAAATCGTAATAGAAGATATAGAAGAAGTGCAAAATGCAAAATCATTTCAAGTGTGAGCAATAATCATAAAAGCAAACGTGTGTGTGTGTGTGTGTGCTAATGCAACACAACACATCACAAATGCTCACGCGTCGATATTCATTTAAGCACTGTTTCTACTATGGTTTACTCTAAGGTGTATTGTACACACATTGGGATTGAGATTTACATTTATTATTGTCAGTTGTTGTACAGAGTGCTACATAGTGCGTGCTCGATTGGCAATTGCAATCAGAGATCGAGCTCAGCAGACCATTGCATGGATAGACAGCTGCACTCGACATTGACACTTTCGTTCGTTTCGTTCGATCATCACTAGACCGTTCGATGTTTGTTCAGTGTTCGTTGTCTCTCTCTCTCTCTCTCTCTCTCTCTCTCTCTCTCTCTCTCTCTCTCTCTCTCTCTCTCTCTCTCTCTCTCTCTCTCTCTCTCTCTCTCTCTCTCTCTCTCGCACTGTTTCAACACCTTTGCACGGATTATGTGTTTGATTTAGAATACCAAAAACGACTAGTGGTGTGGAGGGCCCTGCACAAACATTCTCTGTCTGTTCAAACAAGTAATAAGTTTCAATAAGTTTCTATTATTAGTAACAACCACCACCGATACGATATTGAACAGTGCCCCTTCTGGCAATGGGACAAATCTACCAAGTCTACCACTGACTCTAGGGTCGTTCGATTTGACTAGATTTATCGAGTGTGTGTTTGATTTCTTTCGTCCTCTCACTCTCATTCAGTGTGTGTTCCTTCATTCCCCCCGTACATTGTTACATTTCATTATGAGTTTACCTAGAGCAAACACACACTCACAAACATTGAGTCTTCAACACTCTCTCCCTGGGTTTGTCTATGTCCGTGTGTGTTGGTGTTGCACTCGCCACCTCACACCTTGCCTAAATGTGTTGGTGTATATGGCTCTTCTCTCTATCGCCTGTCTGTCAGTCCGTTCAGAGGTCGAGGTCATGAGTCAAATGTGTCAAAATACATAATCACGCTTTATGGCTGTATGTGTGTGTGTTTGCATTGTGGCCCTCTTCTCTTTATTATTCCAACACTAACAATGCGCATACATTGCTATTCATAAAGTTTGAACATTTTTTGTGCTTTGTCATTGAAGCATACAATGTATAAGGTATGGTAACTTTATGAACATGGAATGCATTCAGAAAGGTGCCATTTAGAGGTGAGAGTTTCTATGTGCGCCTCTCATTTGGTCCCCATTTCGCCTCTCACCTCTCACCTCTCAATCACGACCCAAGAGAGGCCTCACTCACACTCAGATTAGGGACTAAGAGCAGCAGTTGACTTTCTGACAAGTCTGTCTCTCACTCTGTTCAGTGTTTGTGTGTTTGATTCCATTTTATTGGTCTTTAATCTGTTTGTTCACGGTCCTCCCCCACACCCAACTGGTATTATTCGATGTGTCTGTGCATGTCTATCGTTTTTTTGGCCAAAGTGGGGAAAGTAGTAGGCTTCTGAAAACGACGGTTACGGCTTTCTGTCTCCTCTATTTGTCACTCGATATATTTTCGAACAAACAAACACAATCTGTCACCGTAATCTCTGTTCTTCTTTTTTGTCAACGATAAAGCCTAGTTAGTATCTCGTTTTCACCTACCTACCCCACCAAATAGTCCTACCTCAATAATGTGAAATCTTAATTCGAAATCGAAAACCTCACCTCATCTCCTCACCTCATTTAGCCACATTCATTGCAGCAGCAACAGCCCAATTATGATAGGCCAATTGCGCAATGAGATAACGCCTTACATTGCGAGTCATAATAATTAGATTCTCCCGGGGCAATACACAGAATATGAATTCGTAAACACACAGACAAATAGGCACACACGCCCAAAAACCTCAAAACCATCTATTGGTGGGACACCTTATGATGCTGATAGTTCAGTCGCAGTCGGGTCAAAGTTCAGTTGAGGCACATAAACATTCGAGTGCATTACTGATTATCGTTGAATATGTGAGGGGTGATGCATCGCTGATGATGCACAAAATCAAAGCAATCGCTTGTAGCAATTCCTTCTTCTTCTTCTCTTATGTATCTTCTTCGTGCCTAATGACCTTTGACCAATTTGTGACCGTTCAAAAAGTAGCTTCATTTTAAAGATATGTATTTAAGTTAAGGATTTGAATGGAGAATTTAGATTCTAGTGAACCATCGATCATTTGCATTCTTGAACGGGCTCGAGTTGTGGCAAGTTGGTGCATCTTTTCTTAATTTTTGGTGCTCACTCGCTCGCTCACTCACGCACCCCCAAAATGTATGCACTTCACTTAAAATGAAGTTGGACTGTTGGACTTTTTCTTATTCTGTCAGCCGGGCACATCACAGTCTGACACTTATTGCCACTATGCACTCACTGTCCTGTCTGTATGTCTATGCATGTGCATCTACTTAACCTCTGACCTAAGCTAGACTAACATTGCCCCAGCAGTAGAGAGACTGAATCTCTATTAGGCTCGATCTCGCTAATTTTAGTGATGATGAGGATGAGAAGCAGCCGATGATGAGCCTGATGGCAATGATGGTGTGACGGTAATTGTGGGCTTAGTGACCATCACTCTCTACCAACGTTTGCTTTACTGATCACTGAGACACATCACTCAGTGAGTGAGACTTTGCCAGTCAGTGCAGTGACTAATTCCGATTGACACAAATCGTAGAGAGGCTTGACAGACAAATTGAGAGTTCTGTTCTGTTACATTGTGCGAGTGTGCCTGTTGCTGTTGCTGCCTGTTCTGTTCTGTTCCGCCACACATTCTAATGATGAGCACCAAATGCCGGCCCGTTCAATCAACATGCACAAAGACACAACTAGTCGGAAACCACTTTACAACACAATGTCATTTAGACAAAAATGTCATTTAGAGAGAATGTCATTTTGTCCACTACTAAATGACTTTATGGGACCCTTTTACTTTCTTTTACTCGCCGATGACATTGAAAAAGTCACTCATTAGTGACAATCTATCTTTCGTGAGCTAAGTACCTGTGTGTTTGGTCATTAAGTCAATTAAGGTGATTTGGCCACAAATGGCTTTCACTTTCCTTTCGAATCGATCTCGACTCGGCTCACCTGTGTGATCGCTTTGTTTGTGCGACTAGTCAACTCATTAACTCACCTAAAAGGCATTTACAGGTCTTTTCACTCTTTTGTCTGTGTTAATTGCGAGAGAGAGAGAGAGAGAGAGAGAGAGAGAGAGGGCCTAGCGTGTTTTAATCTTCATGTTGTTTGGGGGCACCCCAGGCAGTGCGAATTCAATCAAGAAAAGCATTCGATTGTCAGTGGCCAAATAGCATTAAATTGCACTTTGAGAATACGTTGTAGTGACGTTCTTAGTGAGGCATTTTTCCCCTAAGACCGCTTGACTTGCAAGAAACAATGGAACACACCTTAGTTTGAGTGAGCCGCAGTTTGAGTTTGACCCTCCTTCGTTTAGGTCCCTTAATTGGTCAATCAGAGTTGACCACATGCCGTGGTGGACAGTTTTATTGTTTGTCCGCACACAGCTTACGCTCTCTTAACTCTTCCTGATTACTTCGAAATAGCTCAAATAGTGCTCTCGAACACAAAAGAGTTTGTTTGTGGGTCCCTGACTTTGTGAGTTGTTTGTGTGCATGGTGAGTGTGAGTGAGTGAGTGACCGTACGAAACCCTACTGTCCAAATGTGTCATAAATCATCATGTGAAAACGTCGCTCACAGTTTGATATGTTTTTTGTGTCCGAGTGACTGCATGACTTCAACAGTCCACTCTGTGCCACCCAGTTAGTCCAATCTCTACTAAATGCAATCACTTAGGGAGAAATGACTTGGGGACTAGGACTTGGTCGTGGTGTTGGCCAAAAATAATTCGCTAATTTATTGAGAGGAATAAATTCTGGATTTGGGAGGATAAAAATAGAAAAGTCATTCTATGAGATATAATCCAAATCTATGAGCATCGAGAGAGAGAGGATTAAAACTTATTAGCCTGAACTAGATCTCTTTTCTGTCTCCCACTCTATTCTCTTCCTCTCTCAAATGTTGTGACAGTTGTGTGCTGTGACTGTCTGTGTGGGGCCCCGAGTCAAAGTGAGTGCACTTTTGTAAAGTCCCAACCGCCGTTTGACCTCCACCCTCACACTAACTCGCAGTCTTTATGAACACTTTGTTTTCTACGAACTCGTCGTCTTGGTCGGAATTCGTCGTGGCTTCGTTCTTCGTTTTGTTCTTCTTTTTCTTTGAAGACGATTTGAAACATTTTTCTTGCTTAGTGAACGCGTGAGTGTTGCTAAATTGACTCACTCATTGAGTCAAGTCATTGGCGGTGGTGGTGGTGGTGAGCCCAGCAGGGGACACTGCGGTTGCAGTACGTGGCACACACGGTGCGCTAGGCCAAACACAGTCCATTCTGTTCAGGCTAAACAGATTGAAGCAATCGAATGCCCCTACTAGATCGAGAGACCGAGTGAAAAGGAGAGGAGAGGTAATGCATGCAACTCACTAAATGAGGCCAATAAAACTCACACGGACTCGGGCCACTTACAAGTCGAGAGAGCTCGAGGGCACAAACTGAGTGAGCCGGCCAACTGACCAACGGGCACATGGCTTTAAACGACTGTGTAATAAGTCACAGACGCACACAGACCCACATAGGCACACACATAAGGTTGCAATAAATTCTTTAAATATTTCCTGCCTCGAGTGCATTAGTTTGCAAAATGTTCGCAGATGACCATCTCTGGCCGACTCTGCTACCCCAATCCGTCAAATTGATTCCATTCGGCATTGCCTCTCTTGTGTCTTTGGTCAGTAGTGCTAATTTGCAAAACAATGTCCCTCACTGAGTTTGGAGCATTGTCACCAGCACTACCACCGCCACAGTGGTGCCCAATTGGTCACTCATTGGCAAGCAGTACTAATTGCCCCCAATCGATCCATCTCAATGTTGATCGTTCACACTGCACACAACACACACAGAACACACACACTCGGGGACACAACATCGATGATGATCGATCCATCATCGAATCAGTCTCAGTCTCTCCGTCTCTCTCGGGTCCTCATCCATCAAGACTAGACTCCACACACACACAGACTGAGATCTATGTTTGGAGACACAGAAAGACGCGTCGATAACGTGCGCGACAGTACGTCGGACAGGACGATTAGTAAGAGATTAGTCGATATCTTGTCGCCATTGAGATGATGATGATGATGATGGAAAGTGAGTTGACAGTTTGATGATCGGCCACATGAGACACAATTTGTATACAATCCATTGCTATTATTATTATGATGCGCAACATTTTTGCACAAAAATTGAAACAAACAAACAAACACATGAATGTATTCGTCTGACTGTTCATACATGTGCTTGTTGGTGCACATTATACAACGATCATCACTTGATGTTTTTTGCGGGGACAACTTGACAATACTCGTACTACTACATAAGCAGGCACAGGCATAGTAGAGCCACTCAACGGATGGGTCATTAATTTTGAAAAGAAGAATCTAATTTATGAGCCCCTGGCAGAGACACACTCACTGAGCCACACGATTATGTATTTGAATTGGAGTGTATGAATGTGGAAACACTTATAAAGTGGCATCTGTTTGTGCCGCTCTGCCCAGTAGGGATGCTCACCCTATGCTGCTGCTGTTCCAAGTGTTCACCCTATGTTCGTTCCACGAATTGCAGTCCAATTTCATCCTCACTTGGGTTTCGTTGCTCTCTCTCTCTCTCTCTCTCTCTCTCTCTCTCTCTCTCTCTCTCTCTCTCTCTCTCTCTCTCTCTCTCTCTCTCCATCTCTCCCTCCCTCACTCTCTCTCTCTCCCCACTTTGACCAATTTTGAAGTTCACTGCCTTGGAAGAACGAGATTGTCCCGGTCCTCTTCATCTTCACCGCTCTCTTTCTCTTTCTTTCCTTCTCTGTCCCCGTGCCATCTCCATCAATTCAATTTGTATTCGGTTATGGTTCATACAGTAGTGGTCCATTCAATTAATGAAGGCCATATTTTATTACGAGTCAGGGGCAATCGAGAACGGTCGGAACACAGACACACAGACACACACAACTGTCGGCACAACTCTTTATGGTTATGATTTTTGGGGGTTGCAATTACTGCTGCTGCTGTTGTCACTATTGCTGCTTGGAATGAGTGAACGTGATCACCAGACCAACTGTCACTTGCAGCACTTAGACTCATTTGGCATGGAAACAAAACACACACACAAAAATACGCGAATATAATCGACTATGAGAAGACGACAATCTCAAGTCCCCATGAAACCGCATTTTACGATTGTAAAACTAACTAACTAACCCCATGCACACTTGTGTTTGACACCCAAGACCCGAAACCACAAGCAACCACTTACCACTTGGTCAACTAACACTAACACACACACAACGCCCCACAGACAGAATGCATGATAAATTTGTCAATCATCCTAACAAGGTCCGTCTGTTTGTTCTGTTCTGTTCTGTTCTATCCATGGAGGGTCCGTAGCGTGGAGTGTCGGTTTCACACTTCACGGCGAAAAACGGAACCAATTTGCGTGTGCACACGCGTGATATCGTTTACAACGTGTCTGGTCTTGGTGTCCAATTTCGGACAATTTTGGCTGCTTGTGCACGCTAAGGGACCAGAGAGATTAGCGTGCTTTAACGAGAGACTGTGTGTGTGCTAACGCTGATTGACAGATTCACTTGGACAGGACATATTACGCATACTGGAGACAGAGGAGTGAGTAGACCGAGCTAGTGAGATTGAGACCAACACGGGCATTATGGTGGCCCATGTGTGATCAATTTAACGCTTGTTTATCTTGATGCTTGTCATGTGTGGAAGAGGCTTGAACACGTTTGCCACCGTTGCATGACTGTTGGGTGACGCTGGACCTTGTAAAGTCCATCTGGCCCCCAAACATGAGCGCACACATTGTGTCCAGTGGTCTGTACGGATGATGATGGTATCAAGTGTCCAATTGGTATGTCACTGTGCAGTTGTGTGTTGAGCCATCGCCACAAAATTGCACACACTAAACTCTGTCTTTCAATGTCAATGTGAACACCAAAGTTATCGAATCTCTTATCATTCAAACTGATCTGTCACACTTATCCTACAGCAACAGCAGCAGCAACAGCACTGTCCACTCACTCCCACATCTGTGATCCAGTAACACACCATTTGACACATTGATTTATCCCTAAGTGGATCAGCCTGACCAATCGAATGGACGCGCACACAATGGACAGTACCGAGCACGCATCGATATCGATTAAATCGAGACAGGCCGGATAACTAAACCAAAATGAGACCACTTGACAGACGAGACCACGGACTCTCGGTCCCTTAGGACAATCACTCACACTCTGAACACTCGATGGATGGTTCAATCGGTTATGCGGTGTCGGTGAATTGCACATACAACCTTGAATACAAATTCGACGCATCACGTTCACTTTCCCCTTCGACAAACACAGACAAAAGAGACAGCTCGCGGAGTACAAAAAGGCAAGGGACTCGGGGCCCTTAATGTGAGGACTCTTAATGGTTCGATCACTTAACATGACATGGCCTCACTCTGTCACGAGACAGGTGTTTTATGGTGGTAAACCTTAATGGCAGTGGAGACAACGTAATCAACTAAACGACACAATCGAATAGAATCGGGGACCGAAATAGTTTAGTGCAATTCGTTAAGTAAGAGTAGTACTCAGGAGGACACTCTTAATGAACACTTTTATGGCACTTGGGGCTTGGTGCAGAATGTTCGTGTGTCAAGCGCGCGCTGCGAGTGCACCACTCGAACATTATCTTCTACTTGCACTTTTAGTGTGCACCACTTGCGCGGCTGGCTTCGTTTGTCAATGTAATGTGTGTGCCCCTTAGTCAAAATGCCGCGCTGTTTAACAACATCAAGCTGACTCACTTTCACTCATCCACTCTCGGGGCCATAAATTTCACTTTCACTCCACACACAAGGCACACATATTTTGACAGATCCCTAGAATCGATTTTGTGCGGCAATTGCACACACACACACAGTCTGACTAGTTACTAGATTGTCCCTAACTGACAAGCAGTCGGCTTGTTAGTGTGTGCACACTTCAAAGAGTTGGAATTAAACCGAAGATTCATTAGGATGGGGCTCTAGGGTAAACTGGTCCAGTGTGTCTGTGTTGACTCATACACGAACGCACATCCGAACACACGGTCCAAGTGAACCGGAACCAATTGAGTCGTTGCACACCGACACACACCACAACATCACTCGATTTGGCCACTCTAATGGGACATGATTGACTGCATCTCTCACTCTCTCTCTCTCTCTCTCTCTCTCTCTCTCTCTCTCTCTCTCTCTCTCTCTCTCTCTCTCTCTCTCTCTCTCTCTCTCTCTCTCTCTCTCTCTCTCTCTCTCTCTCACTGAATCTCTAACCCTTGCCTGCAAGTCAAGCACGAATGGTGTTTGTGGTGGCCCAGTGCGCGTCCGTGTGTTCGAATGTGTGTCCCGGGAATCGAAAACCGCTCACACACATTCGAACACGCACACACAAACACAATCACGGTCATTAGCTAAATGGACTCTTTCCGGACACAACACACACACAAACACTACTAATTCATTCATTTATTCATTCATCCATTTGGCTCAGCTCGGAACCCCTTTAATACAATTTAGTACTGAACATATACAGAACACACTAGTGTAGTGTCAATTATTAATTGCCAGTAGATGATGGGGTAATTAATTTAGTTAATTAATTGATTTATTATAAACCACCAGAGAGGGAGAGAGAGAGGAAGGATTCGGTAGAACAAATTAGATTCGATTTGTCGTTTGAGCGTGCTGTGATGATTATGATTTAAGTTTCCGTTGTGCAAAACAGAGACAACGATTGTGACGATTTAGAACGTTTTAATGATCTTGAGGATGCATAATTCTGAACGATATTGAGAATTATGTACAAACTTTACATGTCCCTGGAGCGTTATTTTGTGTTATTTTGCGTTATTTCCCAAGTTAATTTAGTCTTTCTTTGTTTAATTATCCTCATCATCTTCGTTTGCTTTCGTTTTGCGTTAAGTCAACTCTCTCTCTCTCTCTCTCTCTCTCTCTCTCTCTCTCTCTCTCTCTCTCTCTCTCAATTTTCCCTTCATTCTCTCCCTTCATCTACTACTAATTAATGTGCCTATGCTTGCATTTATTTGAGTATTGAACTAATCGACTAATTATTATTACATTTCTCTACTACGTCTCGACAGCGTTTAATTTCTCCCTCTATGCCTCACAAGCATTTTCTTTTGTCTTTGCGTCTCATTCTGTGTCAATTAACTCACTCGCTCTCTCGTTCGCTCCATCTTATTGTACCCACAAAGGCACAAACAGATAGACAAAGCACAAAGCCACCAGCATCACCACCCCCTTCCTACAACTAATAATTCGTTACATTAATGAGTGCAACCAATTATAATCTATCGGTTTGCTCTACTATCACACGCACACACACAGACGCACTAATTAATGCCCACAATGAACCACCACCCCCATTAGTGTCAGATAACTGTGCGTGCCTATGTGCAAGTGCAAGTTAAACCGAATACAAAACTGTCTATTCGATACGAACTATTTCTGTTGTTGTTGTTTGTTTGCTCGAAATCGAATTTTGTGATTCTATTTTCTATAAATCTAAAAATCATTTGAAATTCCACATATTTTCGGAATCTTTGATTCGTGCACACACGCAAAACTTGCCGTCTAATGACGCCCGATTTAATTCGAAACCATCACCGTCTATCCCTTTGGCGCTTGATTGCACTACGATCACCACCATCATCATCACCGTACACGAATTGCATTCGTCTGGTTCTTGATTATTATTGCTGCTGTAGTATTCTGTTCAGTAGTGCAAGTTTACATCAGCAACAACAGCAATGTTCACTTTCAATTAAACACTAATTATTCGTTTCGATGGTCATACTACCGAACATGGAACTAGAAAACTGGACAGACAGTATGCTGGGCACAGAACGATTTGAACATGGTTCGTTTTGCGTTCCATTCCACGCAATTTTGCCATTCCTGTACACGATTAGTGCTTTTCACGGGATTGCAATTGCACCCGAACGCGATTACTTTTTGGCGCGCTCATTGGTTTGGTTCATTCAATTAAGCATTTCAATCCATAAAGCAACATACGGCAGCGTTGGCAATTTCTGCGTGTGCCAATTAATAATACAATTCTAATTGTAATACGCACACTGGAGTCGGCTTATGGACGGAGCTAATTGTTTAGTTGTGTGTTGTTCGCCGTTGTTATACGATCTATGTCTTTATTGTTTTTTATTTAATTTTCAGATATGTGTATGCTTTGTTTGTCCTGCACGTCACACCACTGGTCTCATCTCAATATGTCAAGTCATCTCCCTCTCCCTCTCGCACTCTCCTCTCTTCTTTTAATCACCAGCGCGCACCTTTGAACTTGACCACTGAGCATTTGTTCTATTCGCCCGGCAAGTCGATCAAAACTCAAAGTGAATGAGAAGAGTAGTGTGTACCTCTCTTCGTCTTCTTCTTCGTTTCGCTCCGTCTTTGCCCTCTCACCCTCCGATCACGATGCGAATCAGTCGTCTCTTGCCAGCAGCAGCAGCGGCCTGCCAGCCAGCCAGCCAGCAGCAGTCTTGAGTGGTCGTCGTCCAGTGAGTGAGTTGCATTCCATACAGTCCTCTGTGTGTGCACTTTGAATGCACAACCGACACAGAGCGAGCATGAGGGTACGACCGTATGTGTGTGTAGCGTGACCTACGACACACTAAAGTGTGAGTTAGTATGTGTGTGAGTGAATGAGCGAGGGGAAAAAGTGTGGCAAAGGCGAAAGGCAACTGCATTCATCCTGCTCTGTTCCGATCTCCGTTCGCCGTTCTGCTGCCCATTCAAGTCCATTCAAAGGCACGGACTGACTGAGAGCAGATGTGAGTGAGCGAGTGTGAGTACAACCGCGACGGTCAATAGGGGCAAAAACGCGGTAAGGGCAGTGCCCAAAATCGAGTGCGGGCAGCATAGATCGACGGTGCAGCGCCAACCGAACACGGACAGGAATGCCACAGTGAGCGAGACCGCCAGCAGGTCGACAGGCCACCACCTCTCTCTCCTCTTCGGTTGAGTGTGCGAGAGAGCGAATGTAGTCAGCCGGTCGCCTCCTTTTCTCGTCAGTTCCCTCGCTGCCGTCTCCTCGCTGGTCACGTCGCTCGTCGACGCATTTCTCTCCATTTTGTGTGAATCAGCGGGCGCAAGTTCGGACTTAGTCGTTTTTCGCTTCACTCTGTCTGACATAGTCGTTTTCGCGATCACGAGTCTCTCACATTGCGCGCCGGCCGATCTCGCTCCTCTCTCTCCACTGATCGAACGTTCAACTCTGTGCTCGACCACATGCCCGGCCACTACTCATCCTCATCATCAACCCTGCACTGATTTGGATTTCCGTATATCATCACAGTGCCCCCTGTTCCACAAGAATATTCCATGTGTCTTCCATAAATTCTCGGCTAAATTAAATTGCCACCGTGCACTGTACTTGGCACATCACATCATTTATCACCACGAGCCCTCTAAAAGCCTATGCAGACTCTTGATTCAACCGGCTCTACTCTACTCTGCAATCAAACAAATTGAAAATATTCTAATTTGGGTAAATTCCACACTAAAGTGATTGTGTGTCTGCACTGAATGTTGTGTTCTGTGACTGTTTGAAATTTGACACTCTGCAAGTAAAAATCGATCTCAGCTCATCTTGCATTCTGTCTCCCTCTCTTTGATCCAACACAATCGTTCTCATCTGTTTGAGATCATCCTCTGGCCCACTCTCTCATCCTCTCTTGTCCTCTCTACCACCCATCAATTTCCGCTACTCATTTTACACAACTCGAACACAACTCGAACACACGGATTCATATTTGTCTGTCTTGAATTACATCTCGCTCTCTCCTTTCGACCAAGACCAAGACGACCCTCTCTCGTGCGTTCTCATCATCCCATCTCCATCTGTGTTTGCTTTTCATCTTCCTGTGTTTGCTTTTGCCTTGTGTGTTAGTTTCTGCTCATTTCTCTGTTCATTCTCATGATTTTGTGTGTGTGGTCACTTGCAAGACGAAGCTCATATCTGAATCGACTTCATTGTCTCGCTAACTCATTTACGCCTCACACCACCACCCACCCACTGACGGTATCGAGCAATTGTAACTTTCTCACGCCAAAACAAACCATTTGAGCCACTAGTCTAGTCTGAGTTGCATATACATTCGACTTTCTCGGTTTGTCACGTTTCAATCCAAGCGGGATATAACCAAGCAAGTCAGCGTAAAAGCACACTCACGTTATTGTAGAGCGATTTATCGTAGTTCTCGAATATCCTCACACACAAACGTATCATCATCATCCAATTGCTATCGATTGATTGAGACACAATCGTAAATCAAACAGATCGACAGTATCTCACCCGATTTACTTGTAATTGAACACTCACGAGCTTCGCTCTCTCCGTCAGTCAGTCTTTGCGCTTTTCGTCACTTTCGCCAAAGGAACCTTCGCTCAAATCAAGTTGACATATCGATCGATCAATCGAGGCACACAGCAAAGACAAGTAAGCTTGCACACACGAGCTTTTTGTCACACCAATCTGTCTGTCCAATACATTCTGTCCTACACACGACAGAACACATCACGCGGTGTAGTTGTAGTCATCGTCGTCTTGTCGCTAATTTGTGCTGATTGATTGATTGTCGTCTTCGTCGTCGTCGCAGTCGCGCCGCAATTCGACAGAAACGAACCAGACTCATATCGTCGATCACTATCACCACCACCAACATCACGGTTTGGTCAATATTTGTCACATCAGCACACCGCTCTTTTTTTGGTTGATAGATTTTGTTGTTGTTGCTGTTGCGTTTAGTCGTATTGCCTTACACCAGTCTATCTCGAAGAGTATCGAGGGCATATTTGTGATAATCGATTGGTGTTCGATTGCTGCGCCCAGGCCATAAGACATACACGATTATCAGTCGAAGCACACACTCGCAATCATCATCATTAGAACAGAACACAACACCAAAACCAAAAGACGAGTCCGATTGCCCGTAAGACACGATTTTGGAACTGTACGTTTTCATTGTTCAATTCCAAAAAACAAATCGATCACACAATTCTCCAGTGTTCGATTCTCTACCCCGAGGCACAATCGAAAAAAGTTCTTTGTGTCCGTCACCCGACAACGTTTGTTGTCTGTCTGTTCAACTTCAGTTCTTATCGGCTAATTATATCGAGCCACATTCTGACTCTAAAAGTGGCAAACAACAGAACACTAACACAACTTCACTTGGAACTTCATCTGCCAAGTTGATTTGCCGTTGCAGTTTCGTGCTCTGCTCTGCTCTTCTTCCGATCGAACTCGAACGTAGATGTTGATGGGACAACGACGACGTGGTTTGTTCACCATCACCATCGTCAAGTAGCCAAAGGCATATTATTTGTGTGTGTGTTTTCGTTAGTGTTCACTGTTGTGTGTATGTGCAAACTTTCTCCCATTGCCCGCGTCGCGTCACTCACACAAGAAAACGAGCAAGCAGCACGTTGAGCCTGTAATTATCGCCCGAAAACGCCTTGTAATCGAACATTTTTCGAAGCTGCAGCAGCAGTGAGCGCCCTAGCCTCAATCATCATTTGTGTTTGTTCGCCTGCTGACCTGCGACCAGTTCGATCTCTTCTCTTCTCTTGCTTCACTTTTTGGCCTCTATCATCTTAGCACACTCTACACTCTCAGCCTAATGTGTTGCTAATGCACAGTCACCACCATAGTTAAACATCATCATTTCATTCTCTGCCCGCACCAGTCAGCAACCCTCTAAGTAAGTATTGTTGTCCTCCTGTGTGTTTGTATGCACTCGCACTGTTGAGTGCATTGCAGAGTTAGTCAGTCAGTCAGTCGTCGAGTCTTGACTCGTAATCAGCCACACTAATAGCAATCGAACGTGTATGACTAACTCGACACTCTGTTTGCTTTCCTCTTTTAGTCTATTTACCAAAATTGCCGATTTCTTTGCTTCCTACTCGCAAAAACACAAACCTCTCTTTCGCTCGTTTCGTTCGTTTACATTCGCCTCATACAATCCACTTGAACCTTGACGCGCTTGAGAGTTCATTCTTGCCCCCCTCTCACTCTACCGCTCACTCGTACATACGTTCGTTCAGTCTGTTGCATTTTGTGTTTTATCATCAAAACTATTCGCTAATTGACTCAACCAATATACGAGTCCGCCACACAACGAACAAACGCGTCGCACACTAACATTCTTGTGCCGAATAGCTCAATCAGAGTAATCTTGACAGATTCGGAACACAGATTGTGTGTTGTGTTCTAATGTATGTTTAATGTGAGAGTGCTTTTGGATATAAATCCAAGCCGCACAACATCATCACACCAGCAAACAGACTCCCACTCGTCCGTGTCTCCATTTGCAATCAACCGACACACTCACTCACACTCAGTCACATCACACACAATCGATTGGCTTCGAGTGCAATGTGTCAGCATCTGTTGGTTCTTGTCTGTTTGTTCAGATGTTTGCAGTCTGTTCCGACCTGCATTTAGCCCCACCGCATCCAACCGATATGAACAATCGCCTCTAATAGGACAGTGACAATGCTTTAATTGCATTCATCATTATCATCATTATCGCAATCATCTCCGCCACACTGCCTCATTCTAATGACCCAAAAGTACTACCAAATGTGTTTGATTGTTTGTTGTTGTCTGTCTGTTGACCGTTCGCTGCTGCTGTGATGTTGTGCTCAGTCAGTCAGCCGTGAAAATGCAAGAGAAGTCAATTAGCAAAATGAAACGGAAACAACGCCACGCCAGTGATCACAGCTCGGATCATCTGAGCGCATTCGATCATCACGAGATTCCATATCTGCACTGTGTTCCCACAGCTCTGCCCTACACCTGTCTGGTGGCGCCCCTGCAGAGTAGCAAAATGACGCTGCGAAGCTGTGCGCCCGATGCCACCGAGGGTCACCACTCACAAGGATCGACATGTCCTCGGTGGTGTAGCCTGCGGTCGCGCCACAATGCTACGAGCTCTAAGCTTTCGTCAACTCACTCCACATCTTCTTCTGCAATTTCACCTGTGATTTTCCTCAATTCATCTCCTTCGTCATCGGCTTCAAGCCGAGCCTCGAGCAGTAGTCACGGCTCGAGCCTGTCTCATGGTCCGAGGTCCTCCACATTCTCCTCCTCCTCCGCCTCGACAGTCTGTCTTCTCACTTTGTTACTGTTGCATGTGATCCTGTCGCCAATGTTTCTGGTGGTGAGCGCCCAGTCATCAGCCATCGCCAGCAGTGGCCATCCTCACTATTCCTCACTTCCACTGCCAGCAAGTCAACAGGCTGCGCCAGCTGGTTGCGAGTGGCGAGCCCGTTCCGCATCGCCACATCTCTTTGGCCACATGGTCAGTGGGGGCAGTGGCGTCGCCGAGGGCCAGTCAGGCACCTCCACAGATGCCAACCAGTCGGAGATGCTGCTCACCTGCCGCTTCCGAACACTCAACGGCCCACTCGATTCGGGCGCCAATCTAAGTCTCATTCCCGCGGACCGCACAGCCGGTCTTGCGCTCATCTGTGAAGATGTCCTCTTCGAGTCGACTCTGCCGAATCGATCATTTGAGCGACTGCACCAGTTGCGAGAGCTGCACATTGACCGGTGCAAGCTGAGCGAGCTTTCCGCGGACGTATTCCTCGGTTTGACCGAGCTACGTCAACTCACAGTGCGCACCCGAAACACCGACTGGGGCGATCTAAGTCTTCGAATGTCGCCGTCACTGTTCTCACCTGTGCGACGACTTGAGCAGTTGGACCTGTCCGAGAATGGCCTCACCGTTCTGCCTTCTCCGCTCTTTTGTCCTCTGTCTCGGCTCCAGTTTCTCAACGTGTCCTCCAATGTGATCGGCGATGTGGCCTCCTTTGGATTCAGTGCCAAGTCAACCTACGATCAGGCCACCTCAATCGCTGGCGGAGCGGACTGTCGCCGACTGGACGCCATCACCCATCTCGATGCAGCACACAACAAAATAAAAGTGCTAACCGATCGAGGCTTTGGCCGACTTCATCGACTGCAAATTCTCAATCTTCGTCACAATTTGATTGTCCGTGCAGAGGAGACCTCACTGGCGGGACTGGGCGAACTGTCTCGTCTCGACCTGTCCAACAACCAACTCGTCGCTCTGCCAGCTCGATTCTTCCAAGCAGTGAAAAGCACCCTCGCGGAACTGTATCTGCAGAACAACTCGATCTCCGTCATTCCACCTGGTCTCTTCTCGGGCCTGGCACAAGTCACCGTGCTCGACCTTGCCCACAACGAGGTCACCTCTCACTGGATTGGCCCGACCACCTTTGCGGACATGTCTCGTCTGCTGTCACTGGACCTCTCATACAACAAACTGTCCCGAATCGATGCAACCGCGTTCCGAGCTCTGTACACTCTGCAGTCACTGTCACTGCAGCACAACGAGATTGAGTCACTTGCGGAGAATGCATTCGCGGCCAATCGAAACTTGCACACTCTCTCGCTCAGTGGCAATCGACTGACCTCGTTGGACGCTGCATCCTTCGCCGGACTCGAAGTACTGAACGCACTCGCCCTTGATGCGAATCGAATTCTGCACATCCATCCTGCCTCCTTCGCCAACATCACCGGTCTTATGGAGTTGAATCTCGGCCAGAATCGTCTCGAAGCAGTGCCCAACGCCATCTCCACTCTGCACATGCTGCGCTCGATCGACCTCTCCTACAACCGAATCCGTGAAATCGGCAATGCATCCTACCTTGGACTCGAACAACTCTACAGTCTCAACATGGAGGGAAATCTAATCGGCAATCTTTCCCGTGGCGACTTTCTCGATCTTCCATCACTGCGAGTGCTTAACCTTGCTCAGAATCGAATCGGTGCGGTCGAGCAGAACACCTTCGACGACATCCTCGACCTGCACGCACTTCGACTCGACTCCAACGGTCTCGAGCATGTAAACAATTTGTTTGTGAATCTGCGCGACCTGCTCATGTTGAACATCTCAGCGAATCGAATTGTCCAGTTCGACTATGCCATGATTCCACTCGGCCTGCAGTGGCTCGACATTCACCAGAACCAAGTTGAGCAGCTCGGCAATTTCTACTCGATCGAATCGGAGGTCAAGTTGCGCACTTTGGATGCATCCTCGAATCGAATCACCGAAATTGAAGACGCTTCACTGCCCAACGGAATCGAACTTGTGTTGCTCAATCGAAACTTGATTCGCAAAATCGCTCCACACACCTTCGCCAAGAAGCCAAACTTGACTCGAGTTGACCTGTCCGAGAATCGTCTTTCATCACTCGACCTGAACTCTCTTCGACTGTCTCGAGTGCCCGATCGTCGGCCCCTGCCTGAGTTTTCCATTGCAGGTAATCCATTCCTGTGTGATTGCAATATGGAATGGCTTCAGCGTGCCGCAGTTGCCAATCCAACTGGGAAGCCTCAGTCGACCTCAGTCATGCCATCTGGTGACGAGTCGCGACTCTACCCTCGAGTGGTGGATGCTCACTTGGTCCAGTGTCGACTGCCATTTGGTCGAGTGGGTGGTGCGGCCTCGCCCTCTGCCCTCACTCCACTCATCTCACTACGACCCAACCAGTTTCTGTGCTCATATCGATCTCATTGTTTCGCCCTGTGCCATTGTTGTGAGTTTGATGCGTGTGACTGTGAGATGACTTGCCCCGACAACTGCACCTGCTTCTACGACCAATCCTGGAATACGAACATCGTCGACTGTGGAGCGAATCAGCACGCAGTCGTGCCCGGTCGCATTCCAATGGATGTCACCGATCTGTACCTGGACGGAAACAACATTCCCGAACTGAGTCCACACACTTTCATTGGTCGCAAGAATCTCCGTCACCTGCACCTCAACTCATCTCACATTCGAGCCATCAACAATCGAACCTTCAACGGTCTCAAGTCACTGGTCACACTCAACCTCGCCTCCAACGAACTCGACACTCTGTATGGTTACGAATTTGAGCGTCTCACCGATCTACGTGAACTGTACCTGCAGGACAATCGCATCTCGGTCATCGGTAATCGAACATTCACAGCACTTCGATCCCTGCGAGTACTACGCCTGGACCACAATCGAATTGTCGAATTCGAACTATGGACAGGTCTGGCACACAACTCTCACCTGATGGATCTGTACCTCGGTGCAAATGATTGGTCTTGTGATTGTCTGTTTGTGTCGCGCATGATGGAATGGTTGCCACTCAGATCTGACATCATTCGTGATCTCACACTGGTGCACTGTCAGTACAACGACACCTATGCCCTACCGCTCGCACCAGTGGCCCTGACCGAAGCGAACAGTGCCGACATCAAGGCAGCACGTGCCAACATTTCAGCCGCCTGTGATCAGTACGAGAAGCGATCTCCCTCAATTGCAGAAGCCACCAAAACGATGACCACCTCATCCTTGGGACCAGTGCCATTCAATGTGCCAGTGATTGTGCTTGTGATTGCATCCACCACGGGTGTACTTCTACTGTTGGGCGTGATTGTGACTGCTGTGTTGTACCGACACGAGATCAGTGTTTGGTTCTTTGCTCGCACAGGCATTCGTGTCTGTGGTGGTGGAAAGAATGGCGGTCGACGACGAAGACAACAGTACGGCGGCGATGACAATGATGAAAAGTTGTTCGATGCTTTTGTGTCGTACTCGAAGAAGGATGACGCCTTTGTCACTCAAATGCTGGCACCCGAACTCGAGTATGGCACCACTCCGATGCGACTGTGTCTGCACTATCGCGATCTTCCCGTGGCGTCGGGCTTCATGTCCGATGCCATTGTGGAGGCAATGGCCGCAAGTCGTCGCACCATTTTGGTCATCTCGGAGAACTTTCTACGCGGTGAGTGGTGTCACTTTGAGTTCAAGTCAGCCCATCAGGAAGCACTTCGATCACGTGCCCGCCATAAGTTGATTCTCGTCTTTGTGGGTCCAGTCGTGGGCAAAGATCTCGATCCGGACATTCGAATGTGGCTCAAGACTGCCGGCAATACATGCCTTCAGTGGGGTGAAAAGATGTTCTGGGAAAAGCTGCGATATGCTTTACCTGAAATTCCAGCCTCAGGAACCTCTGGCTCGTCGGGTACCTCGTCATCCTCCAGCTCGACCACCTCAAGTTCGTATGGCCGTAAAGGCCAACTGACCAAAGGAGGCACTCTGCCCGCTCTGACCAGTCTGTCTCAGTCTCCACTGGCCCAGTCACGTCACGCAATCGACTCGTACGGTCACCACGGTCATCTGCAGCACATTCCACCAAGTCAACTCAGTGCTCACCATCCTCTGCTGTCATCAGGCATGCATCACACCACTCTTGGTCGCAATCAATACCAACAGCAGCAATCCCAGTCACAGCTGTACTCACCATCCTCGGTGCACAGTCAACAGTCGACCTATGCCTACCCCACCTACCACCCCCACACCGGAACAATGCACTCGGGCATGATGTCGTCACACCACTCGACACCTCCGCCACTTCCACCGGCACATCCACTGCAGGCTCAGATGCAGCTTCACCTGCAGCAGCAGCAGCAGCAACAACATCAACAGCACCAACAGCAGCTGCACCACCCCTTCCAGCAGTCCGTCAACGGGACCAGCATGGACCAGTCATCGGGACCAATTCACCTGTCGCACCACGTGCCCCATCATTTGCTGCAGCAGCACCATCCAGCGCCACATCACCAGCGAGGCGGGCCAAATTCCTCCTCGAACGAGTCGAGCCTTATGACGAGTGGCGGCACCACCGTAACCAGTGCGGCAAGTCACCTGAGTGGCAATGGCTCCGAGTCGGGCCACAGTTCTCTCGGTGGTGGTGGCAACGGTGGTGGGGCCTCGGTTCCATTTGTGCCATCAGCTACTTCGACCACCGCGGTCGCTGTGCATATCTAGTTGTGTTGTCTGTGGAGTCTGTGGGCCATTGCCCCACAACCACAACCAAACCTTGATTCTCCTCATTGTGATCCTCATTCATCTCCTCAATCATCTCTCTCATCAACACCATCATCACCATCACCATCACACAACCCCCGTTGGGTGTATCCGAACTGCAATCAGCAAAGCAATCTACACCTAATCCATTACGCCTCATCTCACCTCGTCTGGCACAATGTTTGAGCAGTAGCAGCATGATCAACCAACCCAAGCAGCTAACTCAGCATGACCAGTCTCAGTCTTCATCTTTGCCTCCAATTTGATCTTCATCATCCCATCACCATCATCACCATCATCATCGCTCATGTACATTCATTCACTCATACACATCACTTCTAAGTAAATATATCTATTCTTTCTTTCTTCCCTCTCTCATGTATAAATCGCAATCGATTCTATCGATACTATCGAATATCTATTCTCTATCTAATCTATCAAACTCTCTCTCCACACAACACACAGTAATAATTATAATGATAATATTCAAATTCATATATTATTATATATATAATGAATGATGATACAGATTCAAATTATTCATTATTTTGTTGTTTCCATATTCGTTGTTTTTTGCTCTCCTCTCTTTATTTGTTATCTCTTCTTATTATTTTCTTTCGAACAATTTCATTGTTCAATTCAATTCGAATTCTTCTTCTTTCAACATTTCTCAATCTCGAGGAGCAATTCTGATTTTGTCTTCTTCTCCTCGCGCGTTCGAATCGATTAAAACATTAAACAATAAAAAAATTTAAAAATAAATGTACCCGAGTTTTTCTTATTTCAACATGGAGAATAGTTTTTTGGGTTAAATACTCCAAAAAGGTTATGTCTTAAGGCCTAACGTTTGCACTTAAGACGTCGACTTGCGTCATGAAAAACGGCATTTGCACTAAACTATTTTAATTACGTAAATTCCAGAGACGATGCTGCTTGGAATGCGGGTTTTCTCGACTTTTTGTTTGCTTGTTTTCTCTCGCACCAATAACGAACATTAACACGATCTGTTTGAACTAGCACTAAAAGACGTCATTGCAATGTAGAGTAGCCCTCCACATATACAATGTATATGAATGTTCAAGTCGAAATCAATAAATATGTGTGTCGAGAGCAATCAAAGTCAGCTTCTTGTTTGTTCGTTTTTGTTTCGATCGACTTTCCGCAGTTTCTGAAAACAATTTTTTGTTTGTTTTGTTCATTTTTTGCTTTTGCTGCTCGACAATTTATTGCAATTTGCGAAGCTGCTACAAAGTATCTTATAATTGCTTGCTAGTTTTTTCTTCATGTTTTTAGTTTTAGTTATTTTTTGTTTTGTTGTTTATCACGACAAAACTATGTGTGATTAGCATTTTGTTGTTTTGTGTTTGCGTTTTGTGTGTAGTGTAGTAGCTAGTAGCAAAGTCATTTCGAATTTTGTTTCTCTTTTGTTTTGTTCGTTTTCTTTTCGCTCGTTCGTTCGTTCGTTCTACTGCAGCAGTATTTAGTTGAGAGGGTTGTTTAATCGAGCGAGCAATTGGCAAGTCCAATACACACTTGCACAAGTCTGTGTCCTTCCACTCTTTCTCTCTCTCCATCCAAATATTCTCTCATTAGGCAATCAAGTCAAGTCAAACAGAGAACTGTGTCTATGTGTGCAACAAAACTGTGTCCATCAGTGCGAACCATTAACTTTTTCTGGTTCTGTTTGGTGTGTGTCTCACTCTCTCAACCCGAACCCTCTCCTAACTGATCCATAACTACTGCACACTACACATTGAATGCAATGTCCAGTTCGCTCGTCCACCGCTTCATCATCGCCATTCACCACCACCATCATCATCATCATCATCATCAGCACTGCAGTAGAACCGGCCATTATCGATCAGCACAGGCATACAATCACATCGGGCGCCAATCGGAAATCAAACTGTCCCCTCATCGCTATCGCCGTCTCCCGTCTCGTTTTGCCTTTCACTCACTCAGTCAGGCACAATCGGTAAGTGCAAATGTGTGCACACACTTGCTCGGACACACGATTGGTATTCTCTCGGTCATTTTAACATTACGATTAACGCCGTTCGACCACTTTTGTGTATGTGTCGTAGTCGGCAAGTGAATTCGAACCGTTTTGTCGGCTTTTTCACAGCGGACCAACAACTACAGGAGTGGTAGTAGTCGTCGTCCCCAATTCCATTGGGTTCGATCGGTTTGTTGTGTTGCGAATGTGTTGTCAAACGCTGAACACAAACGGACTTTTTTTGTGGGGACTACTCTCAAACAGGCTTCGTTGTCGGTTCGGTTCAGGCTTTTCCTCATCGTTTCCTATCGATATATCTCGTTGCAGTTGCACATTCTTTTGCTTCGTTGAAAAATGTGTATACGCTTTTAGATACATTCTAACACACACACAACACACAACAAAACTGGACTGCGAGATAAAGTGAAGCAGAGAGTAGAGATGTGTAGAGTTGTCCGGGCTCTGGCATTTGGCAGCCATACATCAAAAAAGGGGCTCGTGTGTGTGTTTGTGTCTGTGTGCAAACTTTTCGATCATTGACTACCCCTCCTTTAAGAGTAAGCAAGCGAAATCAGGGGCAGAGATGTGCACACATAGACACAAACACACACACACAGACACTCACTCAAAGGACACGAGGGTAGAGAGATGATTGCCTCAGACCGAGATTCCGGAGACCCATCCGTGAGATGCATAAAGAAATAGAAATAGAAAGAATAGAAAGATGAACAGAGAGACCAGAAAGAGTGGACACTGCTTTATATTATTATGCCTTCATTCATACACAGAGATTGGTGTGTTCAGTCGAGTGACTTTTCGCTTGATTGTCTGCAACGTCTCGGTGCCTCGTGTGCCTCACAACTGGCCATTGTACTTTTAGTATTATTTCCACTCAAACTCTGAGTGTAAGCTCCTTGTGTGTGTGTGTGTGTGTGTTGGCTAATTGGAGGCTCGCATGTCCAATGCCTCTCAATTGCCTTTTGACAAATGTAAATTCCGCAGCAATACTTCAAAATTGTAATAATGATGAGTTGCTTGTTTGAGCTCAAGCCGACTCGTTCATTTGTCCAAACCAAATTGAACTTAATCCAAATCAACTTTTACTTCAAAAATGTTCGTATTTTTTGAAGTAAAACTTTAATTGGACCTCTTTAGTCCTTTTGGCTTGTGAGCAATGTGCACTCTCTGTGTATGTGATTGACTCTGTGTATTATGAGCGTCATCAAGAAATGGCAATAACACTACAGTGCAGGCATAACTCGATGAGCATTTGATGATTATAGTCAATTATAGCCATTTGCTGGCCAGTGGCCGATGACCAGACGCGGCGCGCCACTTCTGACAGTGCAAACTCTGTTCTGTGCTCTGTTCTCGGTGATGGTCAATTTGAGTTTTGGTATATACTACACTACTTTTGATAATAGTAGTCCAGTGTGTGTGTGCACTTACACAGTAGACATGATCGTTCGGGGGTATGATGACCAGCACGGTCATACAGTCAACGGTCATCGGCATCGTCGTCATCGTAAGTCAGTCAAGGGAGTTACTCCCGAGAGCGAGCCATCAATTGCTCCGAATTGGCCATTAAAGCCACCATTCCGTTCATAACCATACTATACACATTCAACAACACTCGACCATCTAAAGTGATGAGTTTCGCTGCGAGTGCAATCGCCACCGTCAACCGTTTTTGTCCTCAGTCAGGGCAACACATTCCATGTCTCTGTCCCAACACACAACAACAGCAGTACACCAACACAACAACCGAGGCAACCGTTCCAAAAACATTCACTCAGTCAGTCTTTTTTGTTCATATACATTTTTCATAACATTGCACCACCACCACCAAAAAATAGTCCGGTTATATGACTTTTTTGCTGGCTGTTATCTCACTAGTAGTGAATTCTCTTTAGTGTGCATATACACGATAAATTGTTTCCGTGCTCGAGAAAATATTATAATACCACCCTAACAAAAAGTATGAGAAATGTTCGAGGCCATGCAAAATAAAACACAAAGCTTATTATGTTCGGGTTGTTCAGTAAAATCCACTGTACATGTCATTTTGGATTGCACCACACCGAAAATGTCATACTGAGATAATAACCCTTGGAAACGAGTAAGAACATTCTACAAACATACAAAAAACAAACACCTCAAGTGTTTGCGATATCAATTTCTCTGCAAAAAATGAATGCTTTGTTCGAAAATTCTTTTTACCAATATTCAATTATATTAGACAATACCTTTCGCAAAAGTCGTACTTAATCGAATTTTCAGTTTCATTCGTTAACTATTGAATCGTTCTTTGTGACGTTTTGTTAAGTTCATTGATTCACCAAATCATGCCAATTTCTATTCACTTTTTTTCGCATTATACATTTCAATTCAATAATTGCGACTTACTACTCCAAGTGCTTGTGTCTACTCGAGCATGCAATCTCAGGGGCAACATACGCGTACAACGTAATGGCACTTTTTTTGTTAATGCTCAGGCATCCTAATGGGGGTGATGCAATGCTCAATGAGGAAGCATAAGAGGAATGGACAGAATTATTATTGCAAATTGAATGACTCTCACTACTTTGACTATCATCTCTCTCTCTCTCTCTCTCTCTCTCTCTCTCTCTCTCTCTCTCTCTCTCTCTCTCTCTCTCTCTCGACATGCATGCACAAGTTTGGGTTTCTTGCTTACTTTCTATTTATTCTCTGTTTAAATATTTGTTCCATTCTATTCGTGGACATCTTTCACGTTCCGTACACCATTCATGCACATTCAAAGTACAACTATTCTCGAATCAATCGAATTCTAACTATACTAACGACTATACTACGACCAAAGTTCTCAATCAGCGATTCGCAGCCAAATACAGAGAATTATTATCGCTTTAGCGCTCTGTGTGTGTGCAGTCATTGCTTGTTCATTCATTGATTCGCGTTCGTCTCGCGTTCGCGTTTTCCCTTCGATTTAGTCACAGAGTAGTTAGTGAATACATAAATTGTATGTATTTGTGCCTTTCCTTCACTCTCGTCTCCTCTCTCATCTCTCTCATTCATTCGTTCACTGTCTCCTTTCCATGATGATGATCCATAAATATACATTTGCAATGAGAGGGGTTCGGGAACGAGAGCGTTTCGGGTATATGATGAGTGCAGTGAGAGATAGATTTGGATTATTCGTTCTCGTTTTTTTTATTTGCTTCAATGTATGATTGCACATACACATGTATACATTTATGAGTGTCCGTCTGCAAGTTGGTCTATCTCTGTACTGGTCAAACACGCACACACATAAACCTACATAGATAGAGACGAATAGTCCACAAAGTAATATGTAATTTTGCCTATGTGCGTGAGTGAATAATTCTTGCATGAATATATCTTTTGCTCCCTCTCTCTCTCTCTCTCTCTCTCTCTCTCTCTCTCTCTCTCTCTCTCTCTCTCTCTCTCTCTCATGCTCATAAATAAATAGTATCAAGGGACAAGCGAGATGTCCCCGTTTTCACTTTTCCTGTATGACCAAATAGTATTAGAGTAGAGTGATATGGACGAGACTCTATGGCTTTGACATAAAAAGTCAACGATCCGGTGCACATTCCCCATTCCAGATCGGACAATGTCTGGTACAATCGTTCGTATGTATACAATATTCAATAATAGAAGGGTTTTCGAAACCACAGAACCAGTGAAACCACATACTTGAGCAATTTGAGTACAAATTCCATCATTTTGTTTTTGGCGCCAAAGTTATGTGTGACCGCATTGACTGAAGCAGTCCATGATAATGTCCAGGAATGTTCTGCTATAGTTTATGTTGTTGTTTTTGATTTGCATATAAGGCAGAAAAAAACATGCGAATTCGATTTCGAAATTCGAATGTTCAAACTCGCTCTCAAAAAGTTAACAACAACAGCAACACATAACCTTCAAAACAACAACATGTTTATGTTTATGAATACAATTTGAAATTTCCCTTTCCCTCGAACACGAACACACGCACACGCAACCTTGGTAACTCGTAAATAATAAATAGAAACCCCATAACATATCAACGACAGTAATACTCCAATAAAATCAATTTATTACCATATTAAGAGTAGGAAAAAGTTGTATATACACATTTTGTGAATGACCTTTCGTTTTTAGGGATTTTTACTCTGTACTCATACTATTGCGCATATTACGCTTTTTTCCTTGAATATTTTATTATATTAATATAACAACAACAGCAAAAATGAAAATGTCCTAGTGATAGTGGTTATTCCCTTTGTGCTTTATTAGTATTTGATTAGAGTGGTCTGATAAGTTGTTATCAGAGTAGCCAATCTAGTTTTGGTGGTGGAACCATCTCTCCCTTAACGGGGTGAAATGTCGGTTACTCCCCGATCTACTCTCAATGAATGAAAGAGTAGTGTGTTCTGGTTGCAGTATGATAATGAAACAAAAAAGAGACAACGTTAACACACACACCGAGAGGAAACAATGGAAAAGATCCAAGACCTACATTCATGTGACTGACTTCTAATCTATCTCACTCGATTCTATGGTTCACTCGTTCGTTCCCGTTCTCTTTTTCGCTTTCGCTCTCGATTTATGGTGTTGTTGATTTTTGTATGCCTGTTCATGTTTAAAATGTTAATGTTTGTTTCTGTTCCCTGATCGGTCGTTTTTTAGCCTTTTTGCTATTTTTTGTATGTCTCTTCTTTTCATGCCTCCTCCGAGATGCACAACCATAAAGCAAACATTTGGATACTACTCACTAGAATAGAATAGAGAGCCACGAAAGATGAACGGGTGCTCCCCAATATAGAATATATACAGTGATTTTATAATGGAAATTTACGATCTGAACGATGCTAAAACGATGCCGGCACATGCACATCTACACAATATATACTCACCCAGGAAGAACAATAAAGCACCCCGAAAATGTATATAAAAATACTAAAAAGGGGTAATTTCGGAAAAGCCATTCGTGCACTGTGTCGTGTGCACTCGATGGTGTTCGATTTTCGACTTTACGGTTCTTGGCTGCTCTGGTTGGCTTTGTTGGTTGCTCTCTTTGCAATGTTTTTAATGGCCTTTTTGTTGTTTGAACTAAACATTCATTTTGTGTGTTTGGGCTGGTTGGCACAAACGCGATTGGTTAGGCTGCTCTTTGATTGACTTGTTTTTGTCTTTCTATCTATTGCTCTATCGCTTTTGCTTTCAAGGAAAAGCAAATGAATTTATAATTCAAATCAATTCTCTCTTCTCTCCTTCTTCTTGTTTGACAGTTTTCCAATTGGATCTTTCAATGTTTCAAAGATTGAAAGACCAAATTGAATCAAATAATCATTTAGAAGAAGATGGAGAAGAAGGAACAGTTGGAAACAAGAAAGTGAAATCAAATGATGATTGGCATGATGAGTTGGAGGGTAGAGAGACAAACACGAAGGAACAGTAGAATGAATGAGTCGTTATCGTATGTCATTATCGTATTTGATTTGTCAGACTGGCGTCGTAGTCTTCGTCGTTGTTTCTATCTTCCTCTAGCCATCAATGAATCCGCTCTCTCTCTCTCTCTCTCTCTCTCTCTCTCTCTCTCTCTCTCTCTCTCTCTCTCTCTCTCTCTCTCTCTCTTGGTATCTATCTTTCTACTGCAGTAATTAATTCATTCCGAACCGTCACACATTTACAAACCAAAGATAATACCCTCAATACCATTGGTAGAGTATTCGAGGGTAAGACAGAAAGTTTTAATGTCTAAAACATATCTTTTATTGTTTTTTCAAGGCATGAATCCTTTGATATCCTTGATCTAGAAGATCTTGACTGTAGACATGTAAAAACCAATATATAATTTTTTTGCTGTTTTTCTTTCGTTCATTTCGCTCCAGTGACAAATGGTCTTTCAGTCTGATCAGTTGATTGAACCAATTCGAACTGTTCACGATTAATCTCGTCTCTCGTCGTGAGTTGGGAAACTTTTTTTTTGTTCTTTCGCTCTGTTTGTTGTTTGTGTTGTGTTGCTTATTTTGGGTAGAGCTTTCTCGGTTTTAGATTAGTTTTATGCGAGCGAGAGTCCAAGAGACCAAGATCGCTTCGGTAATTGATTCTTTTGACTTGCATTGCTTTTGCTTATTTTGTTATATGCTCAAGTCTTGCCCACTATGCCGACTTATAAGACTTGTTAATTCCGAATTCTATATTCCAAATGATTGGATTGAGTGAGTGAGAGAGTCAATTCATTCGAATCATTTTCGATTCGATTCATTCGAGTAAAACGAGTCTATACACGATTGACTTATTCGGCTTCGGTTCTCCAGACCAATTTCGTTACGCTCTCTCTCCATTCAATCCCCTCCCGACAAATCAAAACGACGAAAACGGTCAATCGGAAAGGGAAATTAATTTCTGTCCGTCTTGTGTTTGTCTGTGTTCTGTCTCTGTTTATGTTATTTATCGAAAGCACATGAGAAGGGCGCTTCTACACCGAAAGCACACTAAATCATACACACACAAACGCAAAACAAATCAAAGTAAATCAAAAACTAAAATGACCGAAAGGAATAATAAGTAGAACACAGAATACATTAACTGAATCGAGAATGTTTGATTGAATATTCTTGCAGAAAAATGAAGAAGAAGAAGATTCGTGGGCGACTCCAACAATTCAACCGAAAAGAAGACGTAAAAGACGAAGACCAAGAGTAAATCTAGATGAATGTGTAATTGAAAATGAATAAATCAGTACTTTAACTCTCCAGAACGGAACCATAATTTGAGGTTAGTTTCTCTCTCTCTCGTCTTCACATTTTTTTTGTTCTATTAATATAAATAAATTATTAATAATAAATTGCGCTGCGCTTTTGTGTCTGTGATATTAATAATTATATTAATATATACAAATATACCCGTAAATAGTTTCTTATAGAATATCAATATTATCAGATTAATGATGGCTTTTGCAAATGCAAACAGAACAAAAATCCATCAAGCGCTTTCAGAGTGAATTCAAAGTGAAAGGGTTGTAGAATTTATTGAATTTGTAGATGGATGGATGGAAAATTCTTGTTCTGTGCTACTGAACCAGATTTTATCACGAATAACTCTCTTTGTGAACTCTTGCAAATCTTGGAATTGATTTGAAAGGGTTTGAGGGTGGTGGTGGTGTTTGATTTGATTGAATCCGACAGTAGAGACGTGTGTGTGTGTGTGTGTGTGTGTGTGTGTGTGTGTGTGTGTGTGTGTGTGTGTGTGTGTGTGTGTGTGTGTGTGTGTGTGTGTGTGTGTGTGTGTGTGTGTGTGTGTGTGTGTGTGTGTGTGTGTGTGTGTGTGTGTGTGTGTGTGTGTGTGTGTGTGTTTGGACGCAAGAATTTCATTGTGAATAATATATGAACGAATATGTCTGGCCCAATATTAGCCGAGATAGAATGAAACACATTCCATTGGTATTCCATTGCATTCATTGCAGCTTTATTAATAATTGAAAACATTCAGTTACAGTAACAGTAACAACAGTAATATAAATGTTTGGTAGCACAAGATCCAAATCGAGAGATTCATTCATTCAATTCAGCCAATTGTTTCCTTGTTGCCCCCTACAGAAAGAATTTTTCCTCCTCACTCAGCAGCACTCGATCTTCGTACTCCTTCATTAGTTTTTGCAAAACCAAATATAATACATAAAATAGTAATGACCAATGTCAGATTATACACTTCGAGATTGAATATAAAATAAATAACGTCTCCATTTGACTCTTTCTCTTTGCATGAAAGGGGAACGCAATGCATAGTTCTTTGTTATTATCATCACTACTATTTCCATATTACTATTCGAGTCAGGGTGGTAACTCCGAAATAAAAGTGCACACACAGCGACACAAAAATGTAGTCCATACATAGAATTACTACTTTTTGGTTAATTGAATTGTATGAAGAAGTGTATATTCTATTCCATTATTACTGTTGTGTTATTATTGGGAGGATTTCGAGTTCTATTTCATCTTCTTCTTGTTTAATTCTTTTTCTCCATTGCTTCCTCCTAGTTCTTGACCTAATTCAATTTAGACATTTGTGTGTACATTTCCTTTTATATATTAAATTTAGATTTATTTATATAATTATGTGGATGTCTGTGTGTGTGCTTGCATACACAGGAAATTATTATATGATTACATTTGAATTTTGTTCCTGATGTTATTATAACGAGTTGACTTGGATTGATGAGTTGGTGCTCGTGATGTTCTGGTATTTGTGTTTTTTTTAATCTAAAGATTCGATGTTGTTTGGTTATTTGGTTATTTGGTTATTGGTTATTTGGTTATTTGGTTATTTGGTTATTTGGTTATTTGGTTATTTGGATATTTGGTTATTTGGTTATTTGGTTATTTGGTTATTTGGTTATTTGGTTATTTGGTTATTTGGTTATTTGGATATTTGGTTATTTGGTTATTTGGTTATTTGGTTCATCTGGTTCTTTCAAACTCATGTTTAGAGGTTCTGACAGAGAGTTACTCTAATATTATTTTAAACTATATTCATAAATTTAAATTCCATATTCTGAAAATAGAAATCAAATTAAGTTTTTTAGCAATAACAAAATGTATAATCGGATTAGTGCTCTCTCATCTTTCACCCTTCCCTCTCATACACTCGAGTCGCTCCTCGATTTGTAATGTGACCCTCCCTGTTAATTTATGATCATTCATTTGCATTTAAATCATCAAATGTGACCCCTATGCTTTACTTCTAATTACTTTAACCAGTGTTGGGTCATCTATCAGTATTAGTATTAGTAGTGTAACCCTGTCTTTCCTATCCTCAACGCGTGCACACACACGCATTTAGTTGGTTTTAATTTCCAAGCAATTGAATCATTGAACATCATCGATTCGAGTGTGTGTGCATGGGGTGAAAGGGGTGAATGTGCTGTGAACAGTAAAACTGAACCCACCCGAACACAGATGTGATCGCATCCACGTTTGTCCCAAGATGCTAAGCCAGACATGGTCCCAGTGGAGTTGAGTGAAGCATGTACCAAAACACATCATTTCGCAGACGCACAGTCGCCCTTTCTAAATTCATATTTTATAATTTAATTTAATTAACCCTTTTGAAAACGTTAAAACTTTCAAGTGAGTGTGTAGACACACAGAGACAGACACACGCAAGGGACGTCTGGACCAGATCTAGTCGCGTTCGCTCAAACACGATCCAACACAAACCAAAAACAGAACAGAACCGATCGTGCATTTGAATATATTTTAATACATCATCAAAGTTCGTTTTTTCCAAACTTTTAGTGGCAAGTTTTCAGATTTACATTTAAAAATGCAAATCTGTAAAAGGGGTATGACACAGACAGACACAGTCCCTGGCAGACACAAATCAAATCAAAGTGCCAAAGACAGATTGAGCACACCAACACACATTGAACACTTAATCCGATTGTCCATATCCATTACAGACAGACACACACACACAAGTGCTGACAAGTCTTATCCTTTGATTGCTCAACACATTTTGCCTCTCTTTTTTGTCGCTACTCTACTTTACTCTACACATTGGTATTCTATGATAAGTCGTGTTCACTAACGAGGTACACACACACACACACACACACACACACACACACACACACACACACACACACACACACACACACACACACACACACACACACACACACACACACACACACACACACACACACACACACACACACACACACACACACACACACACACACACACACACACACACACACACACACACACAAATTGTCTCAAATGTCTAGTCTTCCTCTAGTTACAGTTTTGTTCATCTTTGAGATTAAGTAATCTAACATCTCATTACTTAGACATACACAGAGAGCAAGAAGAGTGAGACTGAGTCTGATCCCTTACTACCACCACCACCACATCATTAGGACTTAAGACTTTTGGGGGCAATTAGCAGTTTGTTTTGGTGTCTGGGTCGTAGTCATCGTCATCATCGTACTCATTCATCAGCTAAGGCTTTACTTTTGAACTGAATCACATTCGGAGGTGGTGAGATTTTGATGTTTTTACCTCTCTCTCCCCTGGATCATCATTAAGCAGCGACAAAACGGTTCAAGGCATGAAAAATCCCCTAACGATGCGACATCTCATCTCGCCTACCTAAAAGAGGTTGGCGATGATGAAACTTTTGGTGTTGACCAAAAAGAATATGTCATTTTTTGGTTTTGGCTTTAATATTTTTATTCTTCTCCTTTCTGATGCACATTATTTTATTATAACTATTATAATATATTATATTCCGTAAAGCATATATATACGAGTCATATTAGTATTAGTATTAGTGCTGGTAGTATTACTAGAATTCCAAGCCCAAGAGATGAAGAACAACTTCTTAGCCTCTCGTCTTAGTAGTCATTAGGATGAAACTGCTGGCTTACTACAACTGAACGATGCATCGTCTTAATTGAAAGTTGGTCGGACTTTTCTTATTCTTTCATCTTCTTCTTGCTATTCTTCTTTTACTTCGTCGTCTTATACTTAGGGTGCCCTGTCTCTCTCTCTCTCTCTCTCTCTCTCTCTCTCTCTCTCTCTCTCTCTCTCTCTCTCTCTCCTTCTCTCTCTCTCTCTCTCTCTCTCTCTCTCTCTCTCTCCCTCCCTCCCTCCCCTCTCCTCTTCTCTCTCTCTCTCTCTCTCTCTCTCTCTCTCTCTCTCTCTCTCTCTCTCTCTCTCTCTCTCTCTCTCTCTCTCTCTCTCTCTCTCTCTCTCTCTCTCTCTCTCTCTCTCTCTCTCTCTCTCTCTCTCTCTCTCTCTCTCTGTATATGTTGTGGTGTAAGTGAGTGCGAGAAATGCGACCGAGAAGGAAGAATATTAAGAAGACGATGAAGATTAAGAGAGTAAAAAGTGGATGATGATGATGATGAAGGCACTGAATTATATACGAGACAAAATGATGCGGCTGTTGTGTCTGTTGTCTGTGTTTGTATTAAGACGTTCGGGGTGATAATGAAACCGAGTGTTGCCTCTCTCTCTCTCTCTGCCTGTCTGTCTGTCCTGTGAAACAGCTGTGCTTGAGACACCTCAACCACCACCACCACAGACACATCATCACAGCAAAATTATATTCAAAATTATCTCATCCCCAAATGCATGCTAATGAGCTTCATCCTTTCGACTTGGGCTACAAAATTGCAAATGAGACGAAGGAGAAACTTTTTGGTGATATAAACACAAGTTCGTTAGTTCGAGCTTTCTGGCAACAACATTGTGGGATGGAGACAAACTAAGTAGACTTAACTGCACTCGAATTGACTTAAAATGATGAAGAAAGAAAAAAAGATGATAATGAAGATGACGTCTAAGACTAACTAGATGACGAACTAACTAACGAAGCTAACGAATTAAACAAGTCGACGAAGAAGAAGATGAAGATGATGAAAACACAAAGAAGAAGAATAAAGTTCGTTGTGTGCACTTTGCATAAAATGATCAACTGCTCGAGCTGTCAATGAATGAAGTCGCCTTGTGTGTGTGTTTGTGTCTGTCTCGGGCGGCTGCTGCAACTGCCTCCTAAATTATTCCGAGTGCAGCTGCTAACGAGTTACAAAACAAAACTAGATACCTTGAGCGATTCTCGAGCGAACTTCTTCTGAACTGAACTGGGAAGAAGAAAATGAAAAAAAGAAAGAAAACGGCGACAAGAAGAAGAACAAACTAACTCTTTATTCCCTGCCAGAAGCAGCTAACTAGCTAAAGTGTTAGTTAGTTAAGATGTTATCGTGATCCAGTTAATGAACCGAACAAAACTGTTAATATAACTAACTACTGTGTGTGTGTGTGTGTTTGAGAGATGTTTAGTAGGAATATTAACACACACAAAGAATTTAACAACTCGTTTATGCCTGCAGGGTAATAAACGGAATTTTTTAGCTTCTAAACTATAGTTTACTACAGCCAAAGAGAACGACACATACAGAGACTTTGAGTCTTTATCTATCGCGTTAATCTAAATGTTCGGGAATTGCGGGTGTTTGGTCGGAATGAAAGGCGACAGGCGACCGAGAGGGAGGAAGAGAGAGAGAGAGAGAGAGAGAGAGAGAGAGAGAGAGAGAGAGAGAGAGAGGAGAGAGAGGAGAGAGAGGAGAGAGAGGAGAGAGAGAGAGGAGAGAGGAGAGAGGAGAGAGGAGAGAGAGAGAAAGAAAGAGAGAGAGAGAGAGAGAGAGAGAGAGAGAGAGAGAGAGAGAGAGAGAGAGAGAGAGAGAGAGAGAGAGAGAGAGAGAGAGAGAGAGAGAGAGAGAGAGAGAGAGAGAGAGAGAGAGAGAGAGAGAGGCGCAGCACACTTTTATGATTTATCATAATTTTTAACGTTTACAGATGTAATCTAGTTTAATAAAATTGAAACATTTTGATTTTATGCTTCAGTTTCGTGTTATTGAATGTGTTCTGTCTGTGTCTGTGTGCTGCTGCTGTTTGAAAGGCATTTCTTCTGGCCCTCTGTTTTGATATGTTGCCCTTGGAGGCAATGCCAAGGATGACATTAAGTGGATATATAAGAGAGTTAAAGCTAAAGGATAACATAGAAATTATTATTGAAAAGCATAGACAGTGAACGAAGCAAACAAAAACAGAGCATGCAAGCGGTCACAATAGAAGAGGAAAATGTTACTTCGGATGTATATGCAAAAGGCACTGGTCGATGTCTTCCCCCCTCTCAAGGAAGAATACAATGGACATCGGAGGATGAGATGAGATGAGCCTGAGACAGCTGAGAGTAGTAGTGCATGCACACACACATAGAGATCACTGCCAGATTAGACGCAGTTGAATACCAAAGAAGACGAAGAACAAGAACAAGAACAAGAAGAAAGACCGCTGAGAGAATGCAAAGTGAACGAAAAGGCGAGATAACGAGGTGAATGTGGTGTGTAGTGTGTGCTCTGTGTTCGGTTGGCGATGAGATGCGCTCAAACAACACACAGAGAGCGAAGGGCAAGTGACCAAAGATGAAGAGATTGGCCAGAAGATGTTGTGCCTTCGTTTGTGTGTGTGCGATCATGTTGAAGAACTAGAAGATTGAGGCCACCTAAGTGAATAGAAGAACTGAAGGGGATGAAGAAGATGATGAGCCAAATGGCAGAAGGCCAGTGGAGAGATTGATGTGTCGCGCACATGACCAACAGTAGGAACTACACAGCAATGAGTGTGTGAGGCGACATTCTAATTAAGACTACTCTTGTCGGTCAGTGAGACCATCACAACAACCACCACCACGGTTTCAGATATGAGCGGATGGGGTCACAGACGGGACAACAATAACAAAACAAATAACTACAAGTGACATTTTGCATACATAGGTTGCCAGTTAAGAGCAGCATTGAATCAGAAAATGGTAGGTCTTGAGATTATTTGTTTTTTAATTCTTTTGGATCGTTTGGTTATTTGGATCATTTTTGCTCTTTTGCTCTTTTGTTTTTGTGGTTCTTTGATTCTTATGTTTTGAGATTATTAAGTTCAAATATTTTTGAGGGTCAATTCGAATGTCAACTTTATGTTAAATAACTCAATAACATTTTCTACAATTCCCATCACCAAAAAACCTTAATGAACCCTCTCTTTGAATAGAGAGGGTAATCGACAAAGTGTCGGCACTTTTTGCAAAGTTCACTCAGTTCATCATTAAATTTGTCTTCCTCAACTGCCAAAAAGTCATTTGTTGTTTTGTGTAGTGTGTGTGTGTGTGTTGGACATCGACAGTTTCGGCCAGTCACACCATTTTCTCCCACCATAACTCAACAGTAGAGTTCTATTTCTTCAACAACTTTTTCCTCCTGCAAGTTTGCACTCATTTCGTCTCGTATTCTACTACTTTGACAATCTTTATTGCCATCTAATGTTATAGTTATTGCATAGTGTGACTGGCCGGTGTGTGTGCACCAAATACGAATGTGAGTGTAGTAATGTGTTCTTTTCAATGTGACTAAGTAATCTAAGTATGCATTCGTAAAGGTTTCGGGTGTAAAAATAGAACTTTCTGGCCTTAGCATCATTTCGGTATTTGGGTATTGCGTTTCATGTGTTTTGTGTGTGCGTTTGCCTTTTGTCGGTGTGGGTGATGATAAGATCGAGAAGGGACGATGACTGAAAGATGAGAGCAGAAGTGCAATGAAGTGCAATGAAATCCGATAATAGTACGAGAGAGAGAGAGAGAGAGTTGACTTGTGTGATTTCTTCATTTGAGTTTGCGAACTTTTTGAACACTCACTTTCTTGTTCATCTTCTTTCATCAGATCAAATGTGGCGCGCACCCGTTATCTGTCGCCTTGATTATCACCCGAGCATCGTTGCCTGTCTGTGCCGAGCAGCAGCAGTCAGAAGATGATCATCATTTTGGTGGTGATTTTTCTTCTTTTCTTTCGTTCATTCGACTCAATCTTTTCTCATCCCTTCTCGGTCTCATCATCGGACAGCTCACTTACTTTACCTGTCTGCAGACGACTGCATTGGTGTGTAATGGTGCACTCGATGGTCGGCTGTGTGCAGACAGGCCGGCCACCTAACCCATCACACCGAGTGAGATGATCTGTGTGTGTGTTTGTGTGTGCACTCTGTCTAGTCAGTGAGTGACCATCAGCTCGCTCACCATCACCATCAGTTTTGATCATCTGCAGTGAAATGCAATCTCCACAATTCGAGCATCCCCGCACACACTACATCACATCACACAAGTGAGCCTAACCCATGAGCGCACACTAAACACAACCACCAATAGCTCAGGCAGCACACTAACCCATCAGCTGTTTCTGTCGCCTGTTCTTGTCTTACCTTACAGACTCACTCACCTGACCATTGGCGTGCACACCATCATCTTTTCAAAAAACGATCAAAATCTAATCACTTTTAAGAAAGGTAAGCCAGCCAGCAAGCAATCTCAATCCGTTCGATTATAAAAAGAGAATGAAAGCTCAATCAAAAGTGGATCAAACCACCACCACCACAACCACACAAACATCATATCAAAATTGAAGCATCCAGAGTACACGGATCAAGGCAGAACAAAACAAAAAGTTGAAGAAGGAATACAACAACAACATCAACAAGCAGTAGTCCGATGATCAGAAGCAGTCAACACACACACAACGATGAGATTGATGGCAGATCGGATGATGATCACTTGATGAATGCTTTCACTGGCAACTCAACCGCAACTATTTAGATTAACTCTCAATAACCTCGCCTAGATGTATTATCTTTCGAGCCGAACGAGCCAACAAACAACAACAAACAAAGTCAAACAATTTCTAATTAATTTCTATATTTACGTATTCAACCTGTAAAGGTCAACCCAAAGAGAGAATCACCAATACCCCAACTTTATTTAAAAATATACATAGACAATTCAGTGTCTCTCTAATTAGGCCAACAAGGACAGTGTCGAGTGTGATTGTGCATTGTGTGTGGGTAACTTTGCATACTATACATTGGGTGGACAAATTAAATGTCCTACTTTTGGGCATGAGCTGGAGAATGGGGGCTCGGACATAATCGGATTATTACTATATCCCATGTTGCGTTTCGTTAGATCGTATCGTGTATGTTCATGTTATTATTGAATTATATAACTTTATTTCTGTCGTTTTTTTCGTTTCGAATTAATTCAGCACCGGTGAAAAGCACCCCCTTCTCATTCTCACACCTTTCTCCCCTTTTATTTCTTCTTCTCTTTTGGCTCATGTAAATTAAAACATTCGGCGTTATTTAATATTACACCTCGAATGAATAATGCGTTAAGTGTGTGTGTGTGTGAGTATTGCCCCAGAGAGAGAGAGAGAGAGAGAGAGAGAGAGAGAGAGAGAGAGAGAGAGAGAGAGAGAGAGAGAGAGAGAGAGAGAGAGAGAGAAAGAGAGAGAGAGATCGCGCGAAAGGAGAGGGAAAGAGAGAGGGAGAGAGAGAGGGAGAGAGAGAGGGAGGGAAGGAGAGAGAGAGAGCACACGAGGGAAAGAGAGAGGGAGGGAGAGAGAGAGAGATCATGCGAAAAGAGAGAGGGAGAGAGAGAGAGAGAGAGAAAGAGAAAAGAGAGAGAGAGAGAGAGAGAGAGAGAGAGAGAGAGAGAGAGAGAGATTCGAAAACTGAAGTACACAGAAAATCAGTGAAGCGGTTAGTCTAGTCTGTGTCTGTCGGTCTGTGGTGGTGTGATTCAATTTCGGTCGCGTTCACATTCGCAATCAACTCTATTTGCACTTTTGTAGTCAAATTTTCAAGTTCTCGGTTCGGTTAGCCATTCCATTTGTGTATGTGTTGTGTTGTGTATGGAGAGTGTCGAATTGTGTAAATGTGAGACAATTAATTTGTGGCAGTGCCCTGAACAAGTGAACAAGTTGTGCCAACCACTTGTTGTTGTTCCTAAAATTAGATTAACACCACGAGAACGTACACGAACATATACATTGTACTACTATGACTAGATTGCATTGCGAATTGTGTTGCATTTCAAAGTGAGTGAGTGAGTGTCTTATCTTGCTGTACATTGGCCGGTGGTAGTGCACTTGACAGTTGTAACTAATTTGGTGATTGTTGTCATTTCGTAGGCGAACACAAGAAGCGAACGAGTGAGCGAGCGAGCAATTGGCCTGTTGCGAATAGAGAGAGAGAGAGAGAAGAGTACGGTATTAGAGGTCGGCTAGCCGACAAACGTTTGCACGAGTGGCCACTTCACTTCATCGTCCACCACTCGTCTACAATGGCTGATTGAACGCGGTCGAGGGCGCAATTTGCACTCGCACATTCATACCCAAATGGACACCTAAAAATAGAGGGAGAAAAGGGAGAAAAGTGAGATGGATTGTGTCCTTCCATTTAGTTGCGAGTGAGTTGGAGAGTGAGTGTGGGTCTCTGCTCGAATAGACACAACACTAAATTTGCCTAACAATTGAACACATTCAAGTTAATTCGAAAATGTTTTCATTTTGTGGTGGAAAAAAGTAGTAGAATTGAGATGAGCTCCTAACGGTTTGGGGGCTCGCGTACTTTGTGGTTAATTATCTACACACATTGACCTAGTGCGATTGTGTGAGTGCATGACTGTGTGTGTGTTTGTGTGTATATGGTCATTGCATTTAGAGATTACTTTTGGTTTTGAATGTTGCATGGTCGTGCAATCATGTCTGCATGTGTGTGGTGATGCATTCAAATGGTGATATTTGCCAAATGTTTCTGTTTGTGTCCTGCGAGTGCCATAGTTAGCGCAACACACAACCGAAAAACATATTAAAAATAAATAGCAACAACAAAAGCAATAGCAGTGTGTGTGTGTATGCATCTAACATGTGAAGAAGTGCGCGACCAAGTAGACCGATAATGCGATAACGATGATGACTAGCTAATTTGGCCAAAACTGGCGAAAATGGAGCTCAAGGAGAATTGAGGAGAGAGGAGAGAAGAAGAGAAGGACAAGAAGGTGGAAGGTAGAGAAGAAAGATGATGTGAAGGTGAACGCTTCTATGAACGCTCAAGTGATGGTGATAATTTAGGGATGAGATGAGAAGAAGGTAGTGAAGAAGGAGGCTCGCGAAAAGAATACTTACGATGGAGAGGAATAGAGGACTGTGGTGATGGTGAGTGCTGACTGGACACAAAAACGACCGAGAGCAGACCAAAAGGAAATGAATGGTCAATGAGAGGTAGATGGAGTGGACTGACTGACTGACTGGCCACTAGTCAATAAGCTAATAGCAATAGGTTGGTGTAATTACCGTAATTGCACCATCATGCTAATGTGCCCCATCATGGTGGCACCGTCGGTCTCTATGTCTTCTCTGTGTGTGTGTGTGGTGCGCTCATGCTGTAGGTCACCATTAGTATCGAAACAAAACTAGACCTTTGACCAGGTGGGTAAGAAGTAGATGATCATCTCGTGAAAACTAAACGAAACAAACAAGCAAATGAGCAGAGACAATTGAAATTGACCTCTCTAAATTATATCACTCGAATACGAACAAAAACGTGCCCCGACGCTTGGGCCCCTAAAGTCTACCCAAGTAAGACAAGACATGAGACCAATTATAAACCAATCTGCCCACTTCCTTTCCCTCTTTCTATCTCCTTCTTTCGTTCTCTTATTACACTCAACACTAATCAGTGGGTATTATGTTGCAAAGTTTTAATTAAATTACAACACAGAACAAACGAAACAGTCGAGTTTGTGAATGAAAGAAAACACAAAACGAATTAACAAAAGAATTTCGAATAGAAGTAACCAACCAAAAAGGTAGCATGTGAAGTAGAAGTTGAAGTAGTATTCGAAATTTGAAATGCTAATTATTATTGAGAGACTGGGTAGTGTGACGACAAATAATTAAGCTCACACGGTACACTTTTCTCACACATTTCTGAATTCAATTCAATTTGAGTGAGCATATTTTGGGGTTACATGACCAAGACCAATTCAAAAGACAACCAAAATTAGCCTCAAATTAACCCCAAAAATAACAACCAAAAAAATGTCGCCACAAATTATCGCAATCTCCCGTTTTGCGCAAATTTCGAATTTGTATATCTTCGTGCATTTATGTGTGCACCCATATTTATCACATAATTAAAATGTGTGATATTATCTAATCGTTTGTGCAAGTTTTTATTTATTTATAAGTTTTTTGTGTTTGATGTTGTCCATCAGCATCGTCTTTCGGTCATAATTTCGTATCTCTCTCTTCTCTCTCTCTCTCTCTCTCTCCTCTCTCTCTCTCTCTCTCCCTCTCTCTCTCTCTCTCCCTCCTCTCTCTCTCTCTCTCTCTCTCTCTCTCTCCCTCTCTCCCTCTCTCTCTCTCTCTCTCTCTCTCTCTCTCTCTCTCTCTCTCTCTCTCTCTCTCTCTCTCTCTCTCTCTCCCTCTCTCTCTCTCTCTCTCTCTCTCTCTCTCTCTCTCTCTCTCTCTCTCTCTCTCTCTCTCTCTCTCTCTCTCTCTCTCTCTCTCTCTCCCTTCTTCTCTAAAAACGGCAATGTCAAGTTCAATGTGATTATCACATATATAAGAAGAAGGAGGATGAAGAGAAGGAAAAGTCCGCATTCATCGGTTTTCGCATATTATCATACTTTAATATGAAATATGTGCGAAACGATGGACGGAAAAAGCTTATGAGAGAGATGAGCTTTTGTTTTGTTTAATATTTGTGCAGCTTAATATTTTAGCAGTTTATGAAGGCTATCCATAACCAATGGGTTAACGCATAAACACCCTTTTGTGTGCACATTCGTTCTAATACACGAAGTCTCGTGTTTGTATTTTTTCACACAGGTAGAGGCGAATTTCTCAAAACGGGGTTGCACTCGATTTAAACTTGTGAAAGAATATATAACTTGACACCCTCCACCATCACCTTTGCCCCACTCTCAGAGACTGGTCTCGTGTTATGCCATGAGCACACACACACACACACACACACACAGGTAATGGTTTAATTTAATTTACACATTCGTTCGTCTTTCTGGGGCAAACAATCACCTCGTCTTAGAGACCCTTCTTTCGTTTCTTTCGTTACTTTTAATGTGCTAATGCACATTCGGGGAATGCGAACACAGACACAGACGAACACGTAATCTTGCGTAATGTGTTGCGAGTGCCTCGAATGTTGCCTCTCACCCCTCGAAATGCAAGCAGCAAACGCATACAGACATACAAACACAAATCAATTGTATTGATGTCTATTTTGACAGTCAGTATTTGTGCACACAGACACTCACTAAATCTACTTTTTCTATGTGCACTAATTCTGAGTAGAAAAGCTTCTTTTTAGTTGGACGCAACTGTTCAACCTTGGCCAACCGACTTTGTTATGTGTTCTATCTTTCTCACTACTAACGAACACACAAACACACACACACACTGACCAAGATGTGGACGATGTCCATTGTATTGTATCAGAAAGTCTCATGTCTTAGTCTGTAATACTTTTAATGTTTGTTTTGGGGCGATTTAAAGTTTGTAGTGTTCGTTCGCTGTGTCCTGACCTCTCCTGCCTTTTTAGCACTCGTAACCTTCTCCCATCGTTGTTTTTGTGTTGTTGCCTTCTCCGTCCATTTTTTTTATAACATTTACTATTCACATAAAAAGTGGTACTCGATACTTCTTTGACTAGTAGTGAATCAAAGTGAGAGAAAGAAACTCGAGATCGATACTTTCTTACTTAGAGTTCTAAGTCAAAGAAGAGGGCGAATTGTTTTACGACCCGACCCGTGTGTGTGTGTGTGTGTGTGCCATGACCCGAAAGGTCACAAGTTTGCACTGTTCGTTTGAAAATTTGCACCAAAGTGCGTGTACCGAATAAAATGGACTACACAAATGCATCTTTAGTTTGCAGTCCGTCCTGAACTTTATTTCCCGAACATGTTCGTGAAAAATAAGAACAAGCAGATACTAAGACTGTCTAAGACGATAATCTCTAATACTATTACATCATCATATCATATTATTATTTATTATTGATATATAATATTTTTATTACATATAAGATTGAGAATCAGTTCAAGACATAATTCGAAATATAAGACATGAGACAATAATGCCCTCCAAAACATATATGACGACTCAATCAAACTGACTTTGACTTTTTGACTTTATGAGCAATAAAACATCTCATCTAAGTCAGTCAGTCAGTCTGTGCCTCTTTTAGTGTTTCCATCTTATGAGAGGGGTATCTTGGTGATTTTTTATTACCGAAAAGTTCGATGAGTCTGCAGTCTCACTATTTTGACATGCTAGTTCACAACACAACACAACACAACACTACAACATTAATCTGTTGCACTTGGTAAACATAAACTTTAGCTGAGGGAACAAGCCCAAATGGTCGATTCTCCTCGATTGACAATTATTCACATTCTTAGGCAATAGGAAGATGAATAAGAAGAGAAAGGGAACGCATCCACCTGGTGCACAACGGACCCCTCCAACAAGAACTTGCCAACAACTTCCCACCTTGACTTGTGTGTGGTAGTGCCTCATTAATTGGGCTGTCCGAATCATCATCAGTTTTGATTGTATAATACGATTCGTTCAGTTGTGATGGTGATGGTAATGATTGGCCTTTTGTGCCATCAATGGCCAGTCCGTCTGGTCATATCTCATTCTCATTCTCAACTCTCTCACCCCTTTTTGGTGTGTGTCTTATCACCTCGAACCGATCGTTTCTCTCACTCTCCGTGGCCGTGTGAGATTCACTCGTCCACTCGTATGAGTAAGTAAGACAAACACACGCACACACACACACCGTCTAAAGCGTAAAGCGTTTATTTGTGTCTATTATCGAGATGGCGAGCAGAACCACATTTTCGATTACACTCTTACACAAGCACATACACAAGACATACAAACTCGCATGCATTCTCTCGTTCAATTTGCCTCAACCTGAGAAAGTCAGTCACCGGCCTGGTCGTGCCTGTGTAATCGTCATGATTGAGCCTGCATCGACTTGTGCATCGCACCGATTAAAGTGGTCGCGCACTTTGATTGCTTCTTTCGATTCTCGCTAGCATGCTCTGGTCAGTCAAAGCAGTAGTACCTCGCCTTCTCTTTTCTCTCTCTCTCTCTCTCTCTCTCTCTCTCACCGTCCGGCCAGTGACTGATTTTGAATGTACATTGTAAAAGGAAAGGTAAGGCATCGATGAGAGGCTTTGAAAGAAAAACTTTGACTGTCCGATGATGGTCACAGTAGTGAGAAGAAAGAAAAGACTCTCTCTTCTCTCGCATCATCACCAACATTGAGTTTGTTCATCTTTTTGTTGAACATCATCACATCACTGCGGACTAGTTTGAGCACTGGTGACCGTGTGTGTGTGTGCTCTGTGTGTGCTCTGTGTGTTATCGCTAATCGCACCGCTCGCGCGCGCGAGTGACTAATTCTCATAATTACCGACCGATCGAACCGAATGAACGGAACGGACGGGGAGATGATTATGATGACGAAAAGAAGAAGAACATGACGAAGATGAAGAAGAAAGCTAAAATCAGATTGGGCCAGTACTGATCTCTCACTTATTCGAGTGCAGCAGCAGCAGCTCTCGGCCAATGATGATGAGATCACACAGCCATAAACACTCAAACTCATCGTCAACTCGTCGCCGCTCCGATCGTTCTGTCCTTTCTGTCGTTGCTCACAACTCTATTTGGAGTCTCATTCGAGTAACAAGTAAGAAGAACTAGATCCTCAATCAAGCGCCGATCGTCTGTCGGTCGGTCGTTTACTACTAATACTTCGAGCATAGTTGTAAGGTTTCCCAGGTAGGTTGGTTGTGTGTATTGGGCAATCGTCATCGTTTAGCTACAAATGGACAAGCGATATATTTGTTATGTCGACGATAATGTGCGATGTTTCGGACACACAGACAGATTGAAACAGACACAGACAGACTGACTGACTGTTGAGTGTGTCCGACAGTTGGCTGAGACGGTCAATCAGTCAGACAAACACACTTAAATGATACATAGTAATCAGTCAATGAGTGTACATTGTGGAGAGAGAGAGAGAGAGAGAGAGAGAGAGAGAGAGAGAGAGAGAGAGAGAGAGAGAGAGAGGGAGAGAGAGAGAGAGAGAGAGAGAGAGAGAGAAAGAGAGAGAGAGAGAGAGAGAGAGAGAGGCACTTCACTAATGAGCACTGATTGACTGATGAATGATCTCACTTTAAGAGTGGGACTTGAAGAGTTGAAAAGTTGGCAAATTTAGAATTGTGCGCACACACATTTCCGACTGTTTGTCGATCAACTCGACAAGGAATGGTAATTATATTCGAGTGAAATTAATTAATAATATTATCATTAAGCTTGCGTGGCCCTGAGTAACACAACACAACCACACCAACAACAGTCGGCACTAACCACAACACAACAAGCCCCCTATGAGATGATGACCCTGATGACCCTGAAGGTTCACGTACCACACCTACCCACACCGCGATCCTACCATCACCATCACCATCATCGGCATCTCTTTTAGCGTGCATCACACCTCTAATCAGCGTCATGCAACGATCGTTATGATATACATACACGACCAGAGTGAGTGAGATGATGGTACCCGGGGAGGTAAGGACTGTGATGGCATTGCGCATGCTGCAACTCTCACTTGTACAAAAGAGACCACGAAAACGAGTGACCTTTCCACTATGACCGGCCACGCCAGGTCGCAAAACCGTGATCACCTAAGGAAGAAGAAGAAGACGACGAAACACAACACACAGGCACTTGAAGGGCCAAGTGAAAGGTGCGCGAGGTGAGCGCACTAAGGTGCTTTGATGCCCATTGATGATCGAACATATAGAGAGGGGAGGTAAGGTAAGGTAAGAGATGGGCAGGACCTTTGACCTTTTTCAATAATTCGAGCAATAAGTCAAGCTTGGGCTTATATATTGGTCGGCTGGACAGGTACAAAAGCTCGTTTGAATTATATTCTACCTCGGAGCGTTCTACCTTGAACAGACAAAGCACAGCACAGAGCAATCACTCTCTCGTGCCGTCGAACGTTGTCTGCCGATCAGGTCCATCCATTTGGCTCACTGTGAGGACACTTCGTTCGAAGTGATCACCTTTTCTACTTCTACTTGTTAATCTTCTTTTGTCTTTTTATTATTATGTCCAAGTGCACTCTCCACTCTGTGTTGTTGTATGCATAACTCGAACTTATTATCGATTATGTCGATGCACACACATACCAAAGAGGGTAGTAGTGGTAAGTACAAGAGACAGAGCAGAGAAGGACAGTCAAGTCAAGAGAGTGAACGATCAACAGATGAGCTGGTAATTTATGCCTTTTTGCAGGCTCGTAAAAATCAAGAGGTAAAACATGCACACAACATAATTACCATCACTATCACTTGGTTGTGTTCGAACAAAATATGTAATATTCTATATCAATTTTTATGATCATCTGCCAGACACTTATTATGAGGCGACATGGCGTGAGTGAGTGAAGTGGCAGACTGGACACTCACACACAGTCAGGCAGACACAGACACAGGCTCATTAAGAATACACAATAGACACCCTTGGACGAGTTTTGGTTTGCCAATTAACGAGTTCGGTGTTGGTGTTGTTGGCCACACTACCTACCTATCTACTGTCCATGATGGTATGTCCATTAATGATCGCGCCAAGCACACCGCGCGCGCTCTTAATGACCATTTCATACCAAATCATCGTTTCCTTCCTCATCACCACCAAAAAGTGATATATTCCGAGAGAAAAAGATCAAAACTTTCAGGGATCAGCTTGCTAGTAACTAATTCTATCTGCCGAAAAAAAGTTTGATAAAATGAATCTAAAAACACCGGCAAAGGTTATCTTCTATTACTAAAGAGAGTGTCTATGTGAGTTTGTGTGTGTGTGAGAAAGAGCAGTGAAAAATGAAAGTTTGTAATGGTCGAACCACACCTTTTCAGTGCAACAGATAGTATAAGGTATAGACAGACTAGTGTTATGCTTCGTCGGTCAGGCAGAACGAAATCGATGCAAATTTATAGCTAAAAATGAACGCGCACACATTCGAGGGCAACATTGGAGTGAGGGTTATTGCAACAACAATCAGCTCATCAAAAGACCACCAAGTCAACTCTCATCGAGTGCATATCGATTCACTAAGATAGTAGTAAAGAAACGCAGATGAAAGTGAACTGCAATGCAACAGACAGACAGACAAACTTCGACTATCGTTGACTCATTACAGACAAGAGGAAAAGATTTGCTGTTGCTCATTCGTTCGGTTGGAAATGTCAATCGGCGATGACTAAAAGGACTATCCGACTCTCTCTCTCTCTCTCTCTCTCTCTCTCTCTCTCTCTCTCTCTCTCTCTTTCTCTCTCTCTCTTACCTTGAGGTAAAATGAGATGATAATGTGACGGAAAGGACACAAAACACACACAACTTATGGCCACAGAGAATGAATTTTGGTCGATCACCACAGAGACCGAATGCCGAATACATAAATTATCCAATGTCTTCCTTCTTTCTCTACCTATCTACCTATCTATCTAATTCATTCTCCCTCACACTCACACGAGCAATGAATGTCATGACTATGCCGTTGTTGTGTTATGCCACAGTCGACCTGTTGAGCCTCGAGGGCGCTCAGAGGTTCGTTCTCATAGCAATAAATAGTCGAATACCTCTGCTTGTGTGATCGTGCTTTACCACCACAACCACAGACCACCGATTGGTGAACGAACAAATGCATCGATATAATAACTCGCGTGATTGTAATGCGCAATAATAATCGTTTTCAAGTCCGGGGCGAACTAAAGCAACACACAGACACACAAAGCGAAGGTGTCATTGCCGATGCGGATCGTGTGTGCGCCTCGCACCACTCACCACAATAGCACACACACACACACACACACACACACCACAACATAGATACCCCATGCGGAGTTGATGTGTGATGATCCCATCGCTGAATCACACCTCCCCTCCACGCACATCTTTTCAATCACCCTCACAAAGTCACAATAAAACCACAACAATTTCCCAACAACAAATCGTTTGTATGCAAACACACAAATACAAATTACCATCGCTCACGTTCACCTTCAAAAAACGAATTTGAATTTAAATTTTTATATAAATTCAACAGATTTTTTTCTCTCGAAATAAGCTAAAATTACTAAAAACATATAAATCTTTCGGCACATGAAATTTAAGAGAATTTAAAGATTTAAATTTCAAAGAAAATTTTTCTTTTGAAGTTGTCCGAACGCTAGGCTTAATATGATCTCCATATCGAATGTACTGCTAAGCGATGAAGTAATAATTCAGATTTTTGTTTCTCGAAAATAAGTGTGTTTTATGGTTTTTGAGGAAAGGTACTTAAAGAGACATAAATAACTTGATTATAGCAGAAAAAAGGAAAAATATGAAAACTTATAAACTGAGAGAGAGAGAGAGAGAGAGAGAGAGAGAGAGAGAGAGAGAGAGAGAGAGAGAGAGAGAAAACCAAATAACCAAACAACCAATAACCAAATAACCATAGAACCAAGGAACCAATAACCAAAGAACCAAGGAACCAAGGAACCAATAACCAATAACCAAATAACCAAAAAACCAATAACCAAAGAACCAAGGAACCTCAAAACTTCCAAATCTTACAACTTCCCAATACATTGTCACTTAAACTTATTTTATCCCAACTTCACAAAAAACGTGAACCATTTCATTACTCCATCACTTCCCGTGCCCAATAAATAACACCGAAGCCTGACGTCAAACCAATTCAAACGTTCAACAATGTTTCCACGTTCATTGAACAGTGAACTAATTAATCAGTTCAAGTACAACATCAAGTTCAACAACCACACACTCACAAACGTTTTTATTGGTTCACATTTTTTTTATTTATAAAACACTGAACACAAAGTATTCAAACATTTTTTGTTCTTGTTTCACAAAAAGAACAAAAAACGCAATAACGAATTGCTGTTGCCAAAATGGCCTTTATTAACTGTATTTTGTTGCTGATGCTTTTGCCTCTCATTTCCCCTACTACTTCTACTACCACTACTAGATTAATTTTTCCTGATAGCGCACATACGCACAAATTGGACAAATTAATTAACGCTAATCAAATTCGTTTCGAGTACGGACTTTTGTTGTTGTTTCTTCTTCTGCCTATTGCCTTGTGGCCTTTTAATTGTGCAATTGAATTAAAATTACGATTAAAGGGGGTATGGAGAGAGGTTTCGCTCTAGGGGGTAGTTTCAATTTGATCTTGCCATTTTGTGGCTAATAGAGCAAGAGATGGAGATAGATATAGAGAGAGGCATTTGGCTCGATTAGATCGAGTGATGAACTTTGAAGATGAATGCGAATGCATTTTGCTTGTTTGAACAGCACTAAAGGATGTGCGTTCCGGCTCGTCGTACAATTAGCATCTCAACCCTTATGTTCCTTTTTTTTATTTGTTTTGGCCATGAGCGTTCGCGAGTATTCGCGTCCGAGTAGTAATAGGTTATGGTCATCAATTGTGTAAATTACCTCTGTGTGTTACCTGAGTGAGTGAGTGCACATTGCACAGTGCCACCCCGGAAAATCATATAATCGTTGGCTCGTTCTGTTCTTCTCTCCCCGAGCGATGGCATCTCAAATTTTTATTTATTTGCAATGTGATTATTATTTCTCACTTCTCACACACACACAACTCACATTACGCTCAAACGTTAAACTGGTCACAACCCTTTTTATATATATTTACCCTGTGGTCGCAAATTGCAACTTGAATTATTACTTTGGCGTGTGCTCTGTTGTGTTGTGTTGTGTGTGTGCAAACAAATAGCTCAAAGTTTGGCTTTGGTCGATGCCAAAACCAAACAAACAAACAAACCACAAACGAACGATGATGTCTGCATTTGGTTGGCTGCAGCGGCAAATGCTCAAAGTGAGTGAACCACTTTGAGGCAATCTTCACAGTCGCAACGCTCACCCTTAGCAATGCACACACACATCACTCTAAAGTTCTTGTGGCAAATTGAAATGACAAGCGTGATGTGAACGACTTGCAAAAAAGCGTTCGACTACCACGACAACGATGACGACCAAGCCAATTACCATCATACAAACAACATATACACACACACACACACACAACAAGAGTGACCAACGGAGAGGGAGCCTACGCAAAAAGGTTCTCCCCGCGAGACGGTACAAACACTCAAACACTCACACACACAAAGCTCTACAGGTTGATTGAGTTAAAATCTCACAACTTGATCGCATTAGGAAAAAATAGAAACCGTGAAAAATTGGACACTAATTAGCCATCCCACTGGGAGCGAGCCGGCAAATTAGTCCCACTACCAACTCATGTCAATAGAGTTCAGCCTTAACGTTGGACAAGCCATTCAAGGTTATCATCTAACTTTGGGAGACTTTCTACGGAGATGCGACTGCTTCCTATTGATGCATCTCGTCTATTTGTCCATTCCAATTTGTCTCTGCTTGACTCATTTTCTACCGCCTTCATCTTTTTCTTCTCCTCAATAGCTTTTGGCGCTATGTTGTGCACCAAAATTGATCACCACTTGAGTCGATGCTATTTTGTATCTCATCTCTGTTACCTTCTCTTACTTCTTCTTCTTCATCATCTCATGTATCAGATTTGTTTCAATTGCGCACTTCAAATAGTATTGCGAATAAGCATCCACACACACACACACACAAACAGACAAGAGGCCAAGAACGATAACGATAATGGCCAATATAAACGATGATAGTAAATAACGATGATCATCATTAGTGACTGAAATACATCCTGTGTGCAATGTAACAAACACACACACACATCCCCACCCACCTAAATGAGTGTGCTAATTTGCATAATTTTAAATTTATTTACAATCAAATGTGATCTCGCTTGCTTGCTGTCGATGTCGATGTCCCTCCTCATTACGATCATCATCTGATCCTGTCGATTACTTCAACTCAAATTGAAGTGTGTGCGGTTCTGATCGAAAATATATTTTCGTTTTAGTAGTAGATGAGTAGTTGATAATCATGTCAGTAGAATTGTTTCGTAGTAGTAGTTAGATTTTGTGTTGTGTTCGTGGGCCTCAAATAATTTTTTACGGAAGTGCAGTGAAAAGGGGCAACTTTTGATACATTTTGACGTTTTGACACACACACACACGAACGCACGTTTTATTACTCGACTCAAATAAAAATCAATCTCTCGATTAGCCTCAATCAAATCTAATGAGCAGCAAATTAATCAAAAGCATAATTGCAATTACAAGTTTGACTTTAGTTTGTATTATATTGTTTAGTTAGATCAAAACTCAAAAGGGAGGAACCATCAAATTGGACGTTGGCAAAAGTTTGCATTTCATTTTCTGCTACTAAATTCATTAGCTTTCCTCTTTTGGCTTTCGAATAGTTTGATCAAACTCGTTAATCTTTCATATCGTTTGGCCGTACTGTTGGGCGCTTAATAGCACCCAACACGACCCTTGAACTTTCATACAGACCCGTATAGTTGTGCAGCTTTGTTGTTACAGGTGCGACAGAGTAGATTTGGTATAATTGATTTAATCATTGATTACTGGTTACTGTTTGGTTGGTGTGATCATTGTGTGTTTGTGAGTGTTCGAAATAAATCTGACTTTGTTATGTTCGAATGTGAAAAAGCAACGTTCAACAAGGCAACATGTTGTCCAAAATGTGCACTTGTGAGTGCACACTTTTGACAGCTATTACTTATTGGTGCTAATTTGCATTTATTATGACTTTTGATCGTTCGGCTCGGACTTTCGAACGTTTCCCTTTTGATTTGTGTTGGCCAGGTAGAAGAAGAAAGAAGCACCGAACGACACACAAAGACCAATCGACCAATTTGACTGAACACACACACTCACACACACAGTCAATGTGCATTCGATTCTCCTCTTCATCTTGATGATTATTGATTGAATTTAACGTCGAGTCGAACGAGTCTAATTCACCCCTCAACCGTAGTAGTTGTACTAGCATCGCATCTATCATTATTATCGCACTCACCTTCTGCACAAGTCAAAACACTTGGCGCGAGATGGACAACATGGAGAGCGCACAATTGCCACTTACTGAACTGAACTGAATTGAGCGAGTCATGAACAACGCTCACTGAATGGAACTCGTGAAGAAGCTCGCGTCACTTCTTTAAAGTTCGTTTTCTTCATCATTCTCGTCATCATCAATCGTTCGTCTATGTTTGTATGTGTGCTTTGGTTTGTATTTGTGTATTATGAATTGACTTATTGCTTTCTCGGCCCATTACGCGTTCAAACTCTCTTTCGAAACGATTGATCAATCGAAGTGAACTAGTGAAAAGAAAGCGAACGAACATCTCGGAATTGCGTGTGTGCACGGTTGTCTAGTTAGTTAGAGAGTTCGATTGGACTGGAGACAATGTGTTCGCTTTCTCCTCTTCTACTTCGTCTACTTCTTATCCAATTGAGGGTTCTTTTCCGAAGAAGGTCTTTAGCGGAGACAATGCCGGATCTGGGTGAAGATGAAAAGGAGATCGAAATGAAGGAGAGTTGTACTTAGTTGAACATAGTCGAGATGCAGATGAAGATGATGATGATGAGGAGGAGATGCCGCTCGCGCGCGCCGAGACTACTGCCCGAACGCTACCACTCGCAGACGCATCCTTCTCGTCGTAATAAGTAATGAATCTTTAAATACGGTACGTGCTTTTGTGTGTGTATGTTTGTGCCGAGAACATAAACGGAACGAAGTGTGCGGACGATAATGAAGCACACACGAGATCGATCTCTTCTTAAAGAAACAACAACCAACAAGAACGAAAGAATAGAAAGGAAAGGAAGAAAAATGAGGAGGTGTTGGTGAATGGTCGGTCTTTCGGTTCGTTCCTGTCCGATCTCCGAGGCTCGTTAATAAGCACGATAATGATTGAAACGGAGACGACGACGACGACGACCTGATGCTGCACGTCTGTGTGTGTGTGTGCAGTGTGCACCAAACACACGCTCGTTTGTTAAGAAGGAGAAGGAGACGGAGTAGTAGAAGAAGATAAAGCAAAAACAGATGAATATCCAAGTCGATTGTTCTTCATACCATCACTTGGGTGAAACTCGATAGAAGAACGAACGATGATGGTAACGCAGAACTCATCTTCTGTGTTGTATGGAGTGTGAGTGTGTTGATGCTGTCGGCTTCACGGGTCATGAAAGAGCGTGAAATTCGTGCTTTGAGAAACTCATGTTCTGTGTTTGGTTCTTCTTCTGATTCAATCTCTCTTTCTTTCTCTCTGCCTGTGTGTGTGTTTGTCTTCGAAAGCAATCCATCTCCACTTTGGTTGAATTAGTGGAAGACACAGAGTGACTCTACACTGATCTTTTGTCTAATAATAGCGAATCTGTTCTCGGTGTGTGTGTGTGTGTGTGTCTGTTTGCCTGTAAGAAGCATCACTGTTTTGTGCTGCTCATAAGTTCTCGTTATATGTTAATTGGTCACTGGTCTGTATGTTGCACTTGTTGTGTGTTGTGTGTTGTATGTAGCATAATCTGTCTAATCTTGACTCGATCTATCTTTCTCTTGACTTGACTTGAATGAGCTGCTATTCTATTCTACTTCATCTTCTCTCGTTATTCTTATCGTTCACTGTTCTGTTCATTCTTCTTCTTCGCCATCTGCACGCACAATCAAATGGCGAATATGACACTTCCAATCTATTAACCGGCGTGAATCTCTCCCTCTCTCCCCCCACCGTGCACCATGTGTTTGTTTAGTGTAATTGCGCCTACACGAATGCAGACACTTGCAACTTGCAATATGCCGACAATAACAAAAATATGTCGAAATATACCGCAGAGAGTGAAGACCACGCCACATCAGTCTCGTACATCACAAACAACAGATCAAAACATACACATGACAGTAAGGTTGTCGGTTTATGGGTTAACCCTCGCCGGCTTAAGTCACTTTATGGGCGAAAATCGTGCGGTAGAAATGATAGCCGAAAACAAACAAAAAGCCATCAATCGATTGACTTACAAACTAACAAACAAAACCAAACTTTAAAATCTTAGAATCCAAACATTTTAAGGCAAACCTAATTAGTTAAAGACATTTAGTGTTTGAGTAACTGATTTATCTCTTAATTGATTAGTACTACGGCAGGAGTTGACTATTCATAAACACCAGGACAAATTTCGACAAACAAATTAGGACCCATGGTTATGAAAATGTAGATTTAAAAGAAATAAAGTCTATTTCACTATTTTCGAAAAGCTTTAAGCAAAAATACTATGTTCGAATTAATATTCATGTTCAAGACTCGGGGCGCCACCTAGTTGAAAAAGCTTGAATTAATTCAATTTGAAATATTGTGATTTGTGAAAAGAAGTGGAAAACAGAATTACTTTGTAATAAGACATGATGTTTAAATATGATTATTATAAATAGAAAAGATATATTCTTCTGTCATCGTTTACACAATCAAATTAATTCTACTTGTCTAATTTCATGTAATTTAGAAATTGATTTCCATTAAATTGTCATCATTCTATTGAATGTTCAATTCCTTACAAAAACAAACCAACAATCTTGGATTGTGTTTTGTGTTTCAATTCAAATTGTCTGTTTCTGGTTTTCAGCTCACAAAATTCATTAAACCTTCAAACCTTTGTTGGCTTGACTGATTCCATCGTTTGTGAACAGTGAACATCAGATGACACATTTTGTATTGTTTTTGTCTTTGTGTGTATACTAAATTTCAAATTGAAATGTCATAAAAGAAGATGAATAAGAAGAATAAGAAAGTGAGGAAGAAGTAGAAACAATAGATTGAAACAAACAGACAAACAAACAGCAAGACAAAATTTGATTGCATTTCGATTCAATAATCTTTGTTGCACTTTCACTTCCTTTGATGCGTTGTGTCTTGCATCGCTTGCCCACACACACATTCACTCAATTGTAATGGAATGAGAAAGATCACAAACGCAAATTGAAATAAACAAAACAAAGAAACAGAATGCAAGAACAGTCTCTCTCTCTCTCTCTCTCTCTCTCTCTCTCTCTCTCTCTCTCTCTCTCTCTCCCTCAAAGTCACTCAAGTGTGATCTCTCTCGCTCAGTTTTATCGCTCTGTTTATTATTCAATTTATTCACAACATATTTTAATATGACTGGCTTTGGTGGGGATCAAACACAACACACATTTGAACGGAATTCAAACCTAAATGGAATCGGAAGGCAGAATTGTGGAGAGTGAGGGGGCAAAGACAAAGAAGCTTACCAAACTGTTCCTTTTCCTTGTTTTTGTGTCTCTGTATTCGAAGACATTTCACATATTTCTCCGTATCACTTTTAAGCCTCTTCAAAATGTGTGTTTCGATTGTTCTTTTTTTATGATCATTGTATTGTGTGATAAAGTATGTCTGTGTGTGTTTGTTTGATAATTCCGGGAATAATAATCTAGATTCTGTTTATCTAGGTTACAATTTGATTTTAGAAAAACTCTCGATTTATTGCACAAAAAATAACAGTAATAAAAAGTATATAACATTATTGGATCACTTAATAGATTGGATACACTCTCAATCTAACGTTTTTTATTTATTTTTACTTTTGGATTTGAAATGTTCCATTTTTTCTTTATTTGCCAAACTGTTTTGCTTGATTGGTCATTTGATCTTTGCGTGTGTGTGCTATGTCGCATGTTATCTCTATTTGTATTTGTTCGATTGTCTGTGTGTGTGCTTTCAATTGCGACACTCTCCAACCCAAAACTCAATTTCCGGACAGAGAAATTTGAGATAAAATGTGAAATATTAAACAACATAAAACAACAAAAATCAAAATCGATTTCGCGAATGGATTTGGTAAATTGAATTCTCGACAATTGAGGAAGAGGTTTGTGAAATGATGTTGCGAAATGTTGTCAATGTTTTGACTGCATGCTTTGTTTTTTTTATTTCAACTCGAACTCGAGTGGCTAATAATGAGAGTACCCAACTATCATAACAATAAAACGAACCATAAAACCTACTACCAAACCAATTTATGTCATTTTAAATGGTCCCTCACAATTAGAAACTCATAAATTCACACAGGTGTAATGTTCTGTGTCTGACTTGTGTGTGTGTGTGTGTGTGTGTGTGTGTGTGTGTGTGTGTGTGTGTGTGTGTGTGTGTGTGTGTGTGTGTGTGTGTGTGTGTGTGTGTGTGTGTGTGTGTGTGTGTGTGTGTGTGTGTGTGTGTGCACAGAACAAATTAACCTCCTAAAGCACACCACACACAAAAAGTACTTCCAACCACACACAAAGCAAAGTACTCGAACTAATCACGACTAAGTAGAGTGAGCACTTTCGATACGACCCTTTTGATTACCCTCAATGATGATGATGAGCGACTGAACGAACGAAGCCAAAAAACCAACAGACAAGAATTCAACGTTCCACATTCTGCAACTCGAGTCAAGAGCACTGCACTCGAGTGCAACCCACCACAACCACCTCGAGTGTTCACATGTAATTAAACATTTTATTTTAATTACCTCGAGATTATTGCTCAGGAGGAATAAAACCACAGAAAAAAACATTTCCATTGCACACGCACACTGACACACTGACTTTGTGTTCCAATGCAGATTGACAGACAAAGCTTTTAAAGGTTTGCAAACAAAACGACCAAAATAGCAATTAAAAGTGCAAGTCAAAGTGCCACACATTCGAACGCAGATTGAATTGGTCGTTTTGTGGTGTGCAACCCACACACTGAGGGGCGAATTAATAATACTAATAAACAAATGTGCAATCAAATCAAACGAAATCGAAACGAGGTGAGGCAAATAAATGAAAAGTGAGGGTGATCTCGGAATGAGATTTCAGGAGGCACTTTGGGGACTGTATTGAGTGACAATTGTCGCCTTCAATGTGACTGTGTGATTCGCATTGTGATTGACATTTATGTGTGAGCGTATGGGTTAAGCAAACTATTTTATCAATACTAAACAATAAAACTAATGAGTTTCGAGAATCGAAATATTCGAATCGTCACTTTCGGTGTTTGAAGTTTGCTTATCTAATTCACTTTCGTTTTGTGCTAATGCGTGGGGAAATATGTTTAGCTTTTAATCTTTGGAATGGAATGCAATGTGCTTTATCATAAGTCGCCTTTAATGACTTTCGTTCTCCAGACTGAATCGGTTATCGAATTTTTCCTTTTTGTCCTCTATAGTGCATTTTTATTTTTATTATTGTTTTTAGTATTTCTCCTTTCACATTGACGAGTTATGATTTTTTGTTTGGTTGGTCATTTTGCTCTATTTGTGAACCCTCCGATCACATTGCACAACACAGGCATCTATCTCTATCACTGTCGCCAATCGGTACTGTCTGTGCTGTGCACACAGACACACAGTCAGTGAATGTGAATGTGAGTTGTGCATTCGTTTTCTTGTGAGTTGATCGATCATCGATGGACACCACCACTCACTGGCCATATCATGTCCTGTTCGTGGATGAACACAACGACAACAAAAACGATGATGATGAACTTTGATCGATGAATTCTGTGTGTGTGTCCCACCACCACCACCGTAAATGTCATCCAGTTCTAAATGAGGATGAGAGAGCGAAACGTTTGTGCGACATTTACTTGCTTTCTTGCTTGGTGGTCGTGCTCGTCAGATCGTGGTCATCATCATTTGATGATCGACTTCGGTGCATCACGACACTGTCTCCACACAGATCAGACATACAACCTTGACAGGCTGTCACCTTGTAATCGGTTAAACTATGCCGGTGTCTCACAGACCGACCGACTTTTTGATACTGAAGACTGATACTGCACACAGGCACACAGACACTCACAGACTCGCACCGGGCAAAGAACCTATCGGCACTATCGATTGTCACATCGAAGAAAAAGAAGATGGAAAATGAAGAAAGAAGCTACGATTGCGCCACGATTGCGCGCGAATGTTTGGTCTTTTCCTTTCAATGTCCACGACCACGTCGTCATTAGCACACAATTCCATCTACCCCACATCGAGATGGAATTATGCCTGTGGCATAGTTTGCTCACGTACTCATCGATGTATGCATGCATAAACACATAAACGCACACAAATTCAAATGACCATGGTGGCGGTCGTAAAAAATCTTTATCCCAAGAAGCTAGTTTCATTTCACTTGCATGTCCAACTCACAAACATGTCACCAGGACATCTCACTGACTTGATGCTTTTATGGTCTCAGTAGGTGAGTCAGGCGCTTTTGAAAGTCTTGAAATCATCCTTGAAACAAACATTAAATACGATTAATACGGAGAAATTGTTTTTTTGTTCATGTCTTGAAAAGTCTTGATGGTACAGATAGCGTTTATGTTTGCGTCAACATTAGCAGTCAGTCAGTACTTTTCCCTTAAAGTAGTCACGAATCTAGGTTGAAATCTGCATTCTGCTGGTCTGTGTTGCATTCAGTTGCGAGGGTATGCAAATGCACTGTTTACCACCCCTCAATGACTGACAATGTATGATGGCTCTCGACAGTTTAACAAACAAAGCAAAGTGTACCCCCGTGGACTCACACTCTCATTCCACACTAATGGTCCTAATTATCGATGTTATTAGCGTGATTGTCACTGTCATTGTCACTGCCATTTGCACATCTCACTCTGTCTGTCTGTTCTGTTTGCCTGTCGCTTCTTGTTCGTCTTTGACTCATTCGTTGTTTCTACTTCTACTTCTACTTCTGTTATGTAAATAAGTCTTAATTGCACGGTCATAGTCAGACTGCAGACGGTTTGTATGCTAAACTAACAACAACCAAACGACGAACAGGCAGCCAATTTATAAGTACATTTCAATTTAAATTGTCCCGTTCTCTCTCTCTCTCTCTCTCTCTCTCTCTCTCTCTCTCTCTCCCTCTCCCTCTCTCTCTCTCTCCTCTCTCTCTCTCTCTCCCTCTCTCTCTCTCTCCCTCTCTCTCTCTCTCTCTCTCTCTCTCTCTCTCTCTCTCTCTCTCTCTCTGTCTCATCTTGCACATCTCGAAATTGTCTAGTTTGCATAAATAGTCTTTGTTTGTGTTGTAATTGGACCTGATTACACACACACACAGACCCAAGATGATGACCAGCCAATTTAAAGTTGTCCATTGTAAAGTCCGTAATATGTCCGTTTGAATTAATATGACTGTGCAATTATGCTCTGCCGAATATGATGATTTAATCAATGAGTGTACTTATTTGTAGTTGTAGTTGTGCTTGCTCAAACATAGTTTGACATTTTAGTTAGACATTTTTTGTTGTTTTGTTGTTCAAACTCTTAAATTATATATGGGGAAACTATTAAATTTTAGGGTGCTAAACTTTGAAAACCCATTATTATCACCCAATTGCTCTCTACCAAGTCTTTCTCAAACATAGTGTTAGACGGAAATAAAGTCATTACACGGTTATACATGTCGTCACCCCCCGTTAAAGAGTGTGATTTAAGCTTTTTGGATAATGAATTGCTTTTCGCAACTTTTTTTCTTTGCCTTCTTCTGTGCCCGTTTCCCCGTGACAGTTTCTCAATTGCACACCAACATTTTGTCACCTAAAGGTGCTGGTTAGATGGTCTAGACTTTTAGAGTTACACAACAGGCCAATTCAATGTTCAACGTGTCCGGGTTTTGGTTGGCACTGGCACTTACGCATACAAACATTAAAGCAAACCGAAAAAGAGGAAAAGGCGTTCAACGAAATGTGACATTTAATTTGTATGCTAATTTGTCAAAATGTCTCTCACTCGTTTTGCGGTCATGAAAGGGGTTGTGTGTGTGTGTGTGTGTGTGTGTGAGTGTGCTGTGTGCAAAACTGTGCCAACCGAAAAGTACATCCATCGTACACTAAACATGGCCACAGTTATAATGAAATACCGCCTAAAACCAAATCTCGCAATTGTTTCTATGACTTTGACTTTGAACAGCAATTCAATCTCTGAAATGATCTATTTCACTGGAATTGAACGCGTTCACAAATGTTTTGTAGAATTGAACATTCCGATTCGTGCGAAATTCATTCAAATTCATTCGGTTTGTGTTATGTTGTTATGGATGAGTTGGTAACAAAAAGAAAATCGGGCTCGCTTCAGGGTTTGCATTCACAGAAAAACTCATGAATATATTTTTTTGTATGTATTTGATGGAATTGTGTGTGTTGCGAGAGAGAAATTTGCATCAAATTATGCTACATTTGGTCACGGAATAATAATATAACGAAGTACACAAAACAAAAAGTCGGACCTTGAATGATAACACAACAAAAACAACAACAAAATCACATTCAAAAACAAGTGCAAATCAAGTGATTTGTTTTGTTTCTTTCCATTTTGTTTTGTCCTGTCTAAGAATTGTACAAACCACACGCACGCCACACCATTCACTTGACAGTTGGACAGTTCGAATCATTCTCGGAAAGGTCTCACTCTCTGAGTGGCATAAAAGGAATGACTTGACACAATATGCAAATGTGTGTGTTGTGTTGTGTTGTGTTGCATATTCGAGGTCTTTGGGTGCTGTCTCCTCGCACTGTTTCTCTGTCTGTATGTTTGCAATGTTCGTATGCAAATGAGAAATGTCCGTTGCACTTCTGGCACTTGCTGGCCAATTTAGACGTTTTCGGTGTGACAGCAGTGTTCTCGGTTAGTTCTTGTGGTGATGTCTGTCTGTCTGTCCTGTCCTGTCCCTCTGTGTTGTTTCCTGCTGGCCGACACACAGCTCAGTAATTGCTCGCCAGACACTGACCACCGAGTGGATCAAGTTGTCACACTCAGCCTGTCAGTGACATCCAGTGCATTTCACTCACTCACTTCGCGATATGTGTCTCCGAGATATGCATAAACGAGACGAGAAGAGAAGAGAAGAGCGAACTCATTTTGGCCTTCACCATCATATCGCCTTCTCCTTCTATTACTTTTCGCTTTATCCCCCTCTTCAACGTAATGGTTGTCACATTTGTTTGATCAATTAAGCATAATTACACTGCCAACCAGTCGCATACACACAACTGGGCACTGACCAACCCGAGCAGAAGCCTCAAACATACAACATAACACACACAACACGACGAACACAACTGCTTTAGTCATATTTTAATGTATTACATAATAATCGTTATTTAAATAATAATAATATAATATAAAACAACTATAAAATTTAAATCGTAATTACCGTTTGGATGATTTATGGTTCGAAATTTGTCGAAATGATCGTGCGTTCGTTGGTGAAATTTAGAGATTGTAATCACAAAAATATTTTTGCTTGACAATCAAAAGCTTAATCAAAATGACCTTAACGGATTCTTCATGAGCGAGCCCGTGCTCGCCAGCTCATGCCATGCTTGAGTGCCTATTTATAGATTATTGAGTGCTCTGATCAAATCAATTGGCTTTTAGTGAGCGGTGGGGGAGTGCAATTTGGTTGTGCATTGATCGGTAATCGAATAAGGCACTTGTGACTGTGTCCAGCTGTGTCTCCACAGCCGACAGATCTCTGTCCCCGTATGTCTTTGTATGTGTTGATCGCATTTCCTCTCCATTTGATCGTCATTCATGTGATGAACGGAGCCGCGTTTGTAGTCTGGCAAGAACAGAAGCTCACACTCACTTTGCTCGCCTGTCTCGAGACGGGTGTACGAGCGTTAATTGAGTTTGATTCGAAATGACAGTCGCCGGTGCTCTCTCTCTCTCTCTCTCTCTCTCTCTCTCTCTCTCTCTCTCTCTCACTCCGCTGGCACCCAAACACACAAATACGAACTGGTGTGCCTAAGTAGTGCTGAAGAAGATGAAGAAGTAAGAGAGCAGTCGTCCCCGTGCTCAGATCTCGCCCTCGAGTGAACGCGCGATGACACTTGCCACTCAATACGTCACCCTCGCACAGTTCCCGGCACACTGAGGGTGAAATGAAATGTGAACACTCAGGGACGACGACGACACACACGACAATTAGCCTAATTGAGTTGGTAATGGAAATTGATGGAACATCTTAGCAGATTGGAAAGGCACCGGCAACTGAGAGAGAGAGAGAGAGAGAGAGAGAGAGAGAGAGAGAGAGAGAGAGAGAGAGAGAGAGAGAGAGAGAGAGAGAGAGGGCAAAACAGTATGAGAGAGATGATGATGACAAGATCGAACAGTCAACAGCAAGAAGATGCAAATTGATTATCACAAGTCCAAGTGTGCAAAATAACACATTCACTGTTCAATAAGTAAGTGAATGAACCGAGTGAATTCGCTTGGGAATATTGCAAAAACGACAGATAATTGACAAAATTTTAATGGATTCAATTTTGCATCAAATGCATTCAGAGTCTCAAAAACCTCTTATATATTCTGACAACTTTAAAACATTAAAATAGTAATAAAAAATAAAGAATATTAAAAATTTTCTTGAACCTCCAAAAAAGAGAATCATTAAAAGCATGCACACATTAAATGACACACAATTTCACAATTTAATTTTACAAAAGCGACTTTATTTGATCATTTATATGTGAGAGAATATGGCGCAATTATGAAAGCATACGAAATGGACGAATTTTGTTAATGGAACAAATTGTGTGTGTGTGTGTGTGTGTGCATTAAATTTTAGACAGCCAACGCTGCTCCGTAAATTGACATTAAGGCAAATTAAGCTTTAGGGCTTCGTGTGGGTGAGAGTGAGAGAGACTTTACCACCGTTTTTCCCATTTAACACGGGCACCTAATTCTGAGTGTGCACATCCAGAATGTTCTGTCTGTACAACACAAAACATTATTTTCTTTTTACAGAATCTTTTTATACATTCGTGTCTGTTTGTGTCTCTTTATGTGAGCGCGATAGAATCAAAAGTGACAAGAAAGGCGAGCAGGGTTTCTTCTTTCTTAGTGGCTCATTGGCTGAACATGTGACATTTTGGTGTGCACAAAAGACAGAACACCAAAGGACGATGAAGGAACGACATATACAAAGTAATGGTTCGTTCTTTGAGGGTAACACAAAAGACATACAAAATGAGATGATTGAAGGAGAAAAGTGCGAGTTCCTGATCAGACAACCAACATTGGCTTGTTTGGCTCGATCGATCCATGGACACTTTGGGTTAAATCAAAAAGTTTCCCTTCTCTAATAAAATCAACCAAAAAATTTCGCTTTTGTATTTGGAGAAACTTTTTGCTATAGATTGAATAATTCTGTGTGGATCCTAATTGGCTTCAGACAAGTGACCGATCATTTCTGTGCTCGTGTGTCTGCGTACCCCAGCCCCTTAAGCTTTTTGATGGAATTTCCGAGAATTTCGTTGTACGCGAATACAAATTGTATAGCCAGTAGGCACAGCAACAAAGTTTAGGCTATTTTGGGTTGATTGTCACACTAAAGAGAGAATGGACAGTCTATGGGCGTGCAATAATGCCCTCTTGATTGGATAGGATATTCAATGGAATACACACACACACACACACACACACACACACACACACACACACACACACACACACACACAAATTCATCTTGTCCGAAGGGATAGAAAGAAAGAGGATTCTGAGGCTAAATTCTACACGAACATAATGTATGGTCATTATTGGACGGACGGAGCAAAAGTTGAGCAGGCCCGTGACATGACATGTGAGGGTGACAGTTCTGACAAGTCGTTCTTTTTCCTGTGAAAAGAATACAGCTTTTCCAAAATAGAGTAGCAGAAGAATAAAGAAATAATAAATACATACAATGGAATAATAATTCGAATCAAGCAGAAATAATGCGCAAAGAAGAGAATGTTTGATCGATAAAACTGAAAGGGGACAAACAAGTTCCTGAATTGAGGAAGGAAAGGATTGTGCACAGACCAGATCACATCGGTCCATTTGTCTGCAGGGGCCTCTGCACTTTCTGGCTTGCGACAAAGTTTTACTTCATTCATTCTCTCTCTCTCGCGTTGAATGTATGTTTAGCTTTTCCATTGTTTGTTTGTTTGTCTGCCTTTCTCGCGTTCACCCCGAGATCGTTGCTGCAACAGAGAAAGTACAAATCTATCACAAACACAGTGAATCACAATTCTCTGAATGTCTGTGTACTTTTGTATTCTAATAGAACAAACGAGAGAGTACATTTTGTCTACTATTTGGACAGAGTACTCGTTGGGAGTGAGTGTATTGAGTCAATATTGACAATCATCGTGTTGTATGCACACACACACACAAACTCTGAAAAAGTTGAGTTCCAATCTATTCGAATCAACATTCTCACTATGCTTGCATTTTGTTTCGGTCAAATTCTGTCTTGCAATGTTCACTCTATCACCCAGAAACAATCAACATCCAGAAAGTGAGTGCTGAACACAGTTTTCAATTGTTGTTAGTTGAAATAAAACACAAAAATGGAATTTTCCAGGAATTTAATTTTGAATTGAAAAGTTTGTTCAACTAACAAATGAAAATTAAATAATTGAACAATATTTAAAGTACAAAAGTGGACATCTCTTTAATTTTTTAAATGTACCCAATTTTGGACGTCACATTTTATTTATTCAATCCTAGTTCTTTGAAAAACGTAACAGATTAAAAAGAATTTTAAAAAATTAAACTAATCCTGTCAAAGAATATTCAAATTTACTTGGATGACATTTTTCGTGTTTATTCCAATTTCTACATAAACTAATTATAAATTGTGTTTACAGAAAAGGATTATCTTGACTTTTTGAGGTCTCTCGCGACATGCAACTTGTTGTGACAATCTATCTTACACTGCAGCCTGTTTGGGCAAAGGCGAAGTTTTCTGTCACTTTTGATGCACATGGCCACCAAAGATAGCGTGTCCAGTGGTTTAGTCGACGCAGTCGACGTCGTTTACTTAACAAGCCCATTAATAGCACATTAAATTAAAGTGATAATTAAGGAGAGAGAAATGTGTTTCGACTAACTCGACAGTTCTGTGTGGTGTGTGATGCAGTGACACAGTGATTCGATTGCACCATCCACGAGAATGAGGCACAGACTGCAGTGCTCAGTTCATTACCATAGTCCAGATATATTAATTAAAACTAATCTCTAACCTTTTACCTGAAGGCGAAAGGCGCAAATCGAGATTGTGCGCGAGTCGAGTGCGATTCGACTCGAAGTGATGCAAGACGAGACCTTTTTACGAGCATCACTCAGATTCTCTGTGCTTGAGGTTGGTTCGATGCTTCGATGTTCACACATACCTGTCCGACTGGCTAATTAATTTAGCGACCATTTGTGTGTGAGTGAGTGGACAGTACCGCTGATGGTGAGTGACTGTGCTTTGCAGTGTCCAACTGCTAAATATAAGCAAAGCATCGAGTGCCAGTCAGATAGCTAATCGCGAGCGCGAGCGGCTTAATTTATACAATTTAATTAGCCATGCCAATTACTCGAACTGAGTCAGCTGAGAGTGCGCTGCGTTCGGTGTGCTCAGACAAACAGTCGATCTGTGCTCGGTGTGTGCTGTGTGCGGAGTGTGCGATGCCGAGTGCAGATCACAGCACTCACCATGACCATATCGCTTCGGGTTCAGGTGTGTCTGGTGCCAAGTGGCTAATGATGATTATCGCTCGACTTGAGCCAACAAGATAATGATGATGCACACACGATGTGCTCCAATTCCGTACAGACTGGTCGGTGTGTGTCTGTGTCTGTCGTATCGGACTGCATATCTATGTCTTTCGATCAATCAATAGAATTGTGGCGCCTTGAGGTAAATATTCTGCTAATCAGACTGAGCGAGTGAGACCATTTATCAGCTAATTACTCGTGGATTAGCAATTTGATTAGATTCTTAAGCAAATTCGAATGCATCTAATGTTCTTATGATAACATGCCGCATTTTCATCTCTTAACCTCTCAAATACCAAAATCCCATTTCGTTGTATCTCACTTTGAATTTAACATTTTAAATCTGTACATTTCCCAATCCCTCCTTGTGTCATAAACAACTTAATTAAAGTCGCACCACCACCAGCCAAGTTCCTCAATTCACCAATCCGCGAATGTTCACAACCCTAAACTGTCAACCACTTTTCAACTCACTTCACTCGCCTCTGTAATGTAATTAAGTTGTTTACAGCTCAGTTTACATTGAGAAACAAACCAAAGAGGAAAGATCAGTTGATGAACATCAAAGGAATGTGCAACTGTGTGAACACATCGAAAAGTCTTGAGACCAATAAAATGGCCAATAAAATGTTTAAGTCTTGTGATTGTATTGAAATTGGTCGGAAATAAAGGACACAACCGAAACAAAGTATCACACTGTTTGGTTGCAGTGAGCACTGAATGAGCTTTAATGCGGTCACTTGAGCAACTCTCACCCTTCCAATGCTCTCCAAACGAGTGTAATCACCCTCGTTTGCCCATCGAAATAGCCAATGTCGTCATCCTCACACAAAATAAAGATGTTATCTCGAGTAGAGCAGACATGCCGAGCCCGCCTCAGACCCTCTTGACATTTCTTGTCACAATTTTCATCTCTGTCCTGCATCAAACCTCAACCATGTCACCGAGCCCATCATCACAGTCGCTCTCGTCTCTCGTGGCCAACCTTGATCGATCAAACCTTGACGACAACTTTCACCACTCACACCACTTTGAGCATAAAATCAAGCTAATTTCATGTGATCCAATCGACCCATTAGACGACTCTATCTGTCTCGAATCAAAATTATTTTCTTTATTGCCATCACAAATTTCATTAAAATTTTAATTAAATTAGCCTAGCTTTTGATTACCAAGCCTAGAGCAATGTCTAAAGTGTAATCTGATCGGTGAGTCAGGTAATGTTCTTCAATTTCGTTTTTAGACAAATAAAGTTCAAATTGAGCTTGTTTTGAGAAATTTTTTAAGCAATAAAATGTTCATTGAATCGCACAATTCAAAATCCAATTATTCTCATATACAAATTTCATCTGCAAATTTCCAAGTGCAAGAACACAGGATTTCACTAAAAACGATTAAAAGTCCATCTCTCACTTGTCAAAATCACTCCAACGTACAAAGCTTTAATCCTTTCTACCTTTTAAAAAGATCAATCATAATTAAAATATGATTTAGTCATAATTTCATAAAACATATTCGGACACGATGACAACCAAAACAAACAACAAGTTAATTGGTTCTGAGAAATAATCATTTTGAGATTTTGAGAATTTTAAGTTGAGTTTGAATAAGTCAAATTTAAATAACGTTTGCCTAGAAATGTGCATATATGACTGCGTACGATCGTTAATTATCTACTTTTCTCAATGCAAATAGATATCTTGGTTGGCCATAATCTTCTTTCTCTGATGACTTGTTATACTTGATTTTATGACCACAACATAACACACACAAAGTGTACAGTAATAAGATTGTGTGCTTGTTCTGCTATGAGAATTAGGAATTACTCAAAATATAAATAGAGATCACATTAAATATGGACAGAATTTGTCACAGACTGATTCGAGAAAGAACGAGAAAACGAGCGAATATGAGCCAAAGCGGATTTGTGTTTGCGTTCATGTCTGTGTTGTTCATCATTGAAATGTGAATTTTAAGCTAAATTCTCGTTCAATGCTAAAGCTTAAAGAATGATATCATTTGCTGCGTGGGTTATGATACTTTGTTTGTTGTCTGTTTCTGTATTAGAAATAGTACGAATACGGAATTCTAAAATACTCGAGTTTTGAAAAGTAAAAGGAGAGAGTCTTAGTGTCTCGAAATGTCAAACAGAATTTATTAAAGAACAATGCGATTATTGAGTACTTGGTGTTTGACATAAGAATGGAGAAGCAATTTACATGGATTATGACAACAAGACAATGAAGAGGCACAATAGACACGATTCTCGCTGATCTGCTTATGGAGTGGCAAGATTTGTGTTTTGTGTATTCTAAATTTAGCATTTTGGTTACTAATCTATGATTTCACTTAAAAATAACTTTTTCAACTAAACAAGTATGTGAACTTTGTCGTTACTTATCTCTCGTTTAACTCAATTCTTACTGCACAACTTGTTTGATCAACTTTCAAGTTCAATCTTCATCTTCGATCTCAATTTGCATGCTCAACCATCTCTCTCCACCAGCCCATCTCATCTCTCCTCTTTAAGTAAATCTGCTCAATTTGTCATTAAACGATTACTCTCGAGTGTAATTAATCACAATTTGACTGATCAAGCCATCAACTTGCATACAGTCAGTCAGTCAGTCCGAGCCATCGGTGCACATCGTTCAATCTAAAACTATTAACTCGAATACTCTCGATTAGCGATCAGCAATAGCAATATCCTTGTGGCCACTTGATCGGTAGGGCATCATCGTCCATCCATCAATCGCGGACACATAAATTTACGTTGAAAGTGCGCAACAGATTAGCATTTCCTACACTGACGCCACACACACTACACCACTTTTCGTACATTTGCATATCGAATCTCCTCTCAAGATGATTCAATATATTTCTCACTGTGCCCTTCAACCCTCACCATTTTCATGCAACAGTAACATCATATTTATGAAGATTGTGACATATCAAATCGTTGAATCAACTGAATTAGTGCCAATTTGCACAACAAATCTGTGTTCAGGACATGCACAAGCCCACACATGACGCTGAATTGAGTTACAAATTAGTGCACAATCTGCTCTACTTGTGGTCAATGAATTCTTGAGTGGTGATAAGTCAATGATCATAAGAGATAGAGCTCACTGACTGAAAGCTTACTCTAGTGCAATCTCATACTACACTCGAATGACCTTCATTAACATCTTTTAGCCGTCAACCAACTTTTATTGATCATTTAGACGAACTTGATCGATTGCAACTTTGACTCTCTGTGCATGTGGTTACGTTTTACTTTTATTATCTTAACAGATTTTATTTTAAACAGTATGAATTGATGCAATTGTATGTAAAGACATGCTTTATTGCATTTTGATTGTATGTTCTCCATTCCAATAAGAAAACATGACTTTGAGAAGTTACAAGTACTCGAAAAATTCAACCATACATTTGAGAAATTCTCTTAATTATGGTGTACAATTTAATGATTAGTGGACAAAACAGATGATACATGGTAACAATGAAAAATTTGCCTGGTTAATCAAAGATTTTGTCGAAAATTCAATATTTTATATTATGAAACGAAAACAACTCTACTAACTACCTCAAAGAGCAGTTCGTTTGATCAATTATTTTTCAAACAAGCAATTCGTGAACTAACATTGTGGAGAAATTGAAGAAGATGGATATAGTGTACCATGAAAACGGACTTGAATGCATTTCGTTTGTTTGTTGAATTCTCAATTGATTTGTTTGACTCAATGGAGAATCTGAACGAAAAGTACTTTTTAAATTGTCTATTTTCAAGAGATTACCCGCAAGATTGCCGTTACGAATCGTCAGGAATTTCACTAAGACACTTTCCGGTAGTCCAATTTTGAAAGTGTTCGTACAAATCTCAATCGGTCAAACAGTTCGGAAAGATAATTTGTCAGTGATCTTATTGAAACAGACATAGACGATGATTTTATTTTCAGTTTTCCGTTCTCAGTTGAAGTGTGCATTCGAATCGAGACCACAACAAGCAATCAAGACACATTCAAGTTCATTTCATAGTAAATTATCGAACTTCGACAATTCTCTCCACATGTTAGTTTACGAATTGTCTATTTGCAAAGCAGTTGATCAAACGATGTTGCAATTTGAGCTTGTGAAAAGAGTTGCATCATTTTACAATGCATTTTGAATTTCAATCAAAATTTTTCATTAACACGACGAATTTTTCTTTTCAAATGCATCAATTTCGTTAACTAACGTTTCAAATTTTAACAGAAATTTAGAAAATCCATCGTACGCATAGTTCAATTTCTTCAGAAGTTGTAGCTTCTTAAAGTCAAATCCGTTCTTAGAAGAGTGGTCGAACTGTCACAATCGAAAGCAAAAGTGCAACTGACTATTTGACACTAAATTCATCAACATTAAATGTACATTTTCGAGTATTTTATCAGAACTAAAGATTGAAATTTCCATTATATAAACAAATCAAAGTATCATGAGGCAGCTTTTTTGTTTATATTAAAAAAAGATAAAACTTTCCAGTTTGCTTGGTACTAAAATCTAACGGAAAACAACTCATCGACTGATCGGTGGAAAGTCAAAGTCGAAAATTGTTGTTTATAATTATGCTGTGGCCGTGAGATAATATGAGGATTATTTTGTTTACTCAATACTTTATCTTAGGTACAAAATGACTTACAATTTTTACATAAACATATCGAAATCATAGCATATCTATTGGCTTTGATACATTTTAATTATCACCAAATTCATTAAAATCCAAGGATCATATTAGCACTATCTAAATCAAAATTTCCCTTCAAAATTCCCCGAATTTCTAATAATAGCACATTTTCAATCAACTCCTAACCTAATAACCGTCTTTCATTGTATTTTACTTTAATACACTTCCTCATTCGACAACAAAGGAAATATGTAATTCACACTTTCGTCCGTCCTTGATCTTATAATGACAAAGCAGTGTCGGCACATATATCTCATATGTTCATATTTAAAACATTTCTTCTCCATTGATTGCGTCACTCACCACCAACACCGCTCAACACGATTTGCCCACAAATGCACTCGACTCCATTCAAACTGAGTACATTCACAATTTTATTGTTTCCCTGTCTGCGTGAGGTTGTAACAAAATAGCCAATTCGAATGTTCACCAACTAGAGGAACAAATGAATCTTTTGACAAACTGACTCAACTCGCTTAATAGAATGAAGATGTTACTGGGTGTTAGCTAAAGTTTCTTTACTTTAGGCTATTCAGGTAGGTTGCTTGATTTTATTTCAACTTTAGTGTTAACCTAACCCAACCAAAAAAACATTTTCCTTTCGAGTGATTTTGCATTGTCACCATTGATGAATGTGTTGAGTGTTCAATGTTTTGTGTCTCCGTCTAGACACTCCACCGAGTGTACTTTGAATGTTTAGTCAAATTTAATTACCATCCATCTCTAATGTATCTTAATGTGTAAAGCATTACTTTGTGATGTGCTCGATGTGTGCAGGGGTAAAGTCGGTGATTACCTAAAGAATGAATGAACAAATGAATAGATAGAATGAATAGTAAATGAATGAAGAAGAGGAGACTTGGGTGCTTCACTCAAAATGCAAAAAACGTCGAGTGTGGCCAAGTGTGCTAAGGTGTGAATGACTGCCGGGTGGGAGTATGCGAGTTGGTAGGGTAGAGATGCACTGCACAGTGTGCACACCACAATGGCAACAATGCAGAGTGGAGGGCATAAAAGGCGACACACTCGAACACACATCATGCATCAATCTAATCAATTGACGTAAGTCAGGTTAGGGATATACGAAAAGTATCTGTTAGGTAACTACTTGGTTTGAAGGAAATAATAAACAGATATATTTTGCTTCGACACAGTTCCAAGATGTTGATGATGTTACTTCTAGTGATAATGTTTGATGGTGTTACACAACATTAGAGCCGTTTAGAACAGATTAGATTGGCCTCTCGTGTTGTGTTGTTCACTGTTCTTTTCTTATTGTTAATAGCATGGTGTGTGTGTCTGTGTGTGTGTGAGCTGACTCGTAATCATAATTTACACTGCTCTAGCTTTACGAGATCGCTTTCTGTCCTAATGTCTTTCAATTAGCTCGGCCATTTTGGCCACTCGGGAGAACGGTGAAAAATGTATACTCGCGGAGGTACATAAGAAGAGGCACAGTGCACCGTCTTGGCACCTTTGCATCGAACGAGTCACACTACCGTGTGGACACACTGCAGGGAATATGAACGAACGGATACTCCCTTGGTGTTCTTTGTGTCTGAGTAGTAAAGAAATGGCATTCTCCAGAAAGAAAAGGCCAATAATAACACCGGAGCAGTGTGTAACGAGTAATTTGAGGATTTATATGCACTCGACACTAAAGCAGAAAGGCCGCCGTGGAGTCATTCTGTGCGTTTCGGGGGCGCACTGGGCGCCTCGATAATTACTCACATTTAGAAGAATACAAGGTGTCAGGGGGCAGGGGTAGCACACGCAAACTCACTTACACACGCCAACACACACAAACATTAACCGTAAATGTGGAGTAGTGTGCTCAGGTGTTGCTAATTGTCCCACCGAACAATGTTCGAAACTTAATGAACACTAAATCGAGGTGTGAATTTGACTGTTTTTCAGTGTTGTATCTTATCGTGTTTATCGTTATTAAGGTTGATTTAGAGGATTAAGGTGTGTGAGGAGTGAGTGAGATATAGAACGGGTTATGATCACTAGAACTGATCAACCGAGTGATGGAGTTCGATGGCAATCGTGAACATCGAACCCATCTCGTGTTTGTCGTCATCGCATCCTTTCAACTGTATCATTAGCTCTCTGTGTCTTGCATCAGTTCGACACTTCATCTCAACAAAACAACTCGAACAGTTTCGGTCTTTAATGATAGAGCACCAGAGCACAGCAATGAAACCAACCAACTATCAATGAAGTATTAATCGAATAGTTAAGATTAATGGTGTGTGAGTGAGTGCTAAGTCGGTGTTTGGTGTGTTTATGAATTATGAAATGCAATGAACGATTCATTCAACGGTGCATTGTACAGCATTAGACCAACATAAAAGATCACATGAGAAGGTCACGTAGACACAACACCGGAGTGAGACTTATTGAACGGGCAAGTGAATAACGAGGTAGTAGTCTGACCGATTAAGCGATGGGTGCTCATGGCTGCATTATGCTGATCATAAGTGTTGATCATCATCTACGGCCATTTAGTTAGAACCAATTGGCAGCTGTGTTATTAAATAATACATTCGAGTGATGCTCGACTGTGTGATTTATATGCTTCGATCATGTTACACACTCGGTTGAGTGTGTGCTTCATTGAAGATGCACAAAACACAACGAGAATGGCAAACAGGTGTTTAGTTAATTTTCCAATCAATCTATCTAAAGTCGAATTTCTTATTGCCCACCCTCGTCTGTCTCTCCGTCGGGTTTCCATTCAATTCACAATTCAGTACACTCATCATTCTTCTATCTCTTCGATCTCTCTCAGTACACATCACCATCATTAGTCCTATCATCAGCATAATAATCTTCATCTGCATTATTATCGATTTGTTCGGTACAGTTGAGCGTTGAAATGTACAGTTTTAAAACGTTCATATACTTTAAATTATACCAAAACTATTAGGTGGACACTGAAAGAGCACTCTGCACCCTACTCTTCTTCTTCTTTCTCTCTACTCAATAGACCAGCAGTAGTCTACCCGTCCATTAGTGTCCACTGTACACCCCTTAATCGTGTTCAAAATATGAAAGTCACGTGAAGTATTCAATAATTCGAATAATGATGATACCACGTCTTGTTTAATTCAATGTGTTTCCGGGTTGTCGGTTTGAATGTTTAAATATGACTTGAGATTATTCTTGTATGAGTCTTATCTTGTACTGAGTAAATAATATGCTCTAGTTAGTTCAGGTCACGAGTTTTTATTGAGATTCTACGAAAAAAATATAGAAATATTATCGATATTATTAATTAACTAATTAATTAAACATTTATAATGGGACACGATGTGCGTGTCATCGATGAATAAAGCAAATCTGTCCTCCACGGATACTGATTCGAGCATCGATGTACTTTTTCCCATGCAAATAGCCATTACCACACTCACTGACCACTCTAAACTCTTAAACCTTTCCTCTCGTTATCGCATCGTTTACGGCAACACTTAACCAGCGAGCACTAGTAACAAAGTTAACTTCTTCTCAAACAATTAAAACTCAAACCGAACACAAAGTCATTTCAATAAATACATTTAAATTGTAAACTCTTTAATTGTGCATCTCACAGACAATCAATATCCAAAAAGAATGAACAATTTACTGAAGTCCTATTCAACCTTAATGAGACTTTACCCTACCCACACACACAGATGCAGTGCAAATCAATTTAAATGGACCTTTAATTGCCCACACGCACTCACTCATACTTTAAATGACCGGCAAAGAGAAGAGAAGTGGCCAGTCAAGCAACTCTTGTCCTCTCTTCAACTGTGTAATTAGTTAGCCAAAATTGTGTGCCTAAACGATTTCATTCCGCATGTTGCAAAATGTAAAGCAGAAGATGCTCAACTAGATAATACTAAACAGAGATAAATGATACATATTTTGTAATATGTTCTTAATGAACTGCATTGAAATCATAATTCAGACATTTAAATAAATAAAATCTTAAATCGATTCTTGAAAGTATTTCACTTTAAATTGAATTAGCAAGAATGCTACATGCAAATTGGTATTTAATAATGTTCGATTATGTCTATCGATTTAAAATCGAATTTACTACCTCTCTTCAATCAAATCTGTTCTGCCACTGTCAGTCAACTCGACAAATCGGTTCGAAAGGGTAATTCAACTTTTGATTTTCATATTTACAAACATTCAAGTGGAGCTCAATATCAGACTCAAAGAAACGAGTTCACAAGAGGCACAGTTGACTTTAATTGAGAATTGCACTCTCTCGCCCGATTCTCTGAGAAACATTCTTTTGTGTGCCTAAATTGTTTGCAGCCTCCATTACCCCACAATGTAATTTCAGTACAATTATGTTGATAATATGATCATATCGGTAGAGAACAGACATAATTTGTTGTCGGTGTAGTAATCGGGCAATTATACGATCACTCCATTGCACCACTGCATCGTTCTTTTGTGTCTGTAGAGAGATGACCAGAAGAAGAAGAACGCGATGTTGAAGGAAGAGGCAATGCACAGACCGATTAAATCCGAAGCACAACACAGCACAGACACAGTCACTAGTCGATAAGTGTGCTTGTGCTTGTGTGTGTGTGTGTGTGTGTGTGTGTGTGTGCCTGCAAGTGGTGCTCTGTCTTTTAGTTCTCAGTTGCTTCGCCTTGGTGCAACACTCACAGGAATCGATAATCATACTTAAATGGTGAGTTGCCAGATTGTGCTAGTACCGGCTCGTTTGTACAGTATCAGTGACTGGCGTCACCTCTTTTGTTAGATTGCACTAATAAATGTTTGGTCATAAATCGTGTGTTTCGACCAGCACCACTCAACTATCATATACTCACATGAACGTATACACTTAATTATTGTTGTGTCAGGTATTGCCACCAAATGAGCCATTTAATATTCGATTGCCCATTTAGTGCGAGAAACAATGCAAACACAAACATACAGAGAGGGACAGACAGGTGACGCCCGGTAATTATCGATTGTGACGGTTAGCGAGTCTATTTGCCAAAGTGATTTGGGCTTTATGTTTGCTTTTCTTGTGTTCATATGCCAAGCCACCAATACTTTGATTTTAGTCATAACATTATAGTTGAGTTTATTGCATTACCAAGTGCTTTTCCAGCTAACCACTTGAATTATGAGTAAAGTTTAATTACCCCACTATTACAAGTTACATACGATGCATTAATAATAAATCCATAATTAGACAATGTTTCACTACTGTGGCGCATTCTTTCAATTCTTCTGAGAATTAATTATGTCGATTTCAGTTTAGAAGACTATGAACGCTTAACACTTTTGATTATAGAGCGATTAAAGTTAATGATGGTCAGTCAAAGGGGTGGTAGTGGTGGTCGTTAAATGTTGGTTTGCTGGAATGTCAAGGTTAATCAGATGCTTTAGATAGGGATTGGAAGGTGAAAGAGAATTATTTTTATTCATTTTTGAACAAATTCAAACAAAAATCAATTTTAAATTCAGGTCATATTTAGAAATTTATGATTTTCATTTAAGTTTAGGTTGAATTTCTTTTTGCCCGCTAATTTACCTTTCATCAATAACCTAACCCAAGTCACAACATTGACTGTCCATGTGTCACTAACTGGATTATGCACAAGACCACGTCATACCCCCAACTGTCCCTCCACACCTCACCTCAACCACATTTAATCATTTCTCATCTTAATTTCATTAGTTCCATCATCGTTAACCCTCCACACAAACAAACCATAAATCTCAATAATTGCAAATCAATTTCAATTTTACTTATCCGTTCGATCGAGTTTATCGTCTTAAACGAATGATAAATTGTTTTTTCTTCTTTCACCTTCTTCTTCTTGGCTTCAGTTTCTTAGTTCATTTGTGTTTGGTATTATTAATAATACAAAATCAAAGGAACGATCGAAAGATTAAGTTCGAGACATGATCGTGGTGGTAAAGAAGTGAGCAGTGGGAGTCGTGAGGAATCCGATCCGTTGCCACATGCTGCGTTTTGGACGCCATACGCTGCACCCAAAAAGCAGCGCCTCACAAGAAAAGATATATTTTAATCTCAGATTGTTTTTCATTATTAAATTGGTTTTACTTATTTATTAGTGCGTGGGTTTACAAAGTTATTTGTTTTAATTTAGATTGTGAAGAGATGGTGGACGGGAGACAAACACAATTGTCAACTTCGAATGTGTTTGCACTAGGTTTAATGATTCATGTTGGTTGTGTTGGCGGATGGAAAGTGAATTCAAACAAAATGCATTAAGATCTTTCCATTTTAATGGATTTTGTTCTAAGAAACTGAATTTCAGAATTTCTGGTTTTCTTTTTGCAATACACACTGAATCTCTTCAAGCCAATTGCATAAGAGCAAACCAAAATTAGCCCTAATGCAATGTACGAAGTGTAATGCACACTATGATTAAGATCGTTATTAATCGATATCTCGCTTGGAGGCACCTCCAGAAACGTTCTATTAACGCTGAACACCCCAAGACGAAAATCGATCCAAAATGAACCAAACGCTAATTGTCCCGTTCTGGGTATTTATTTGTGTGTTCGTTTGTATTGGCAAACGGGTCATTAGTAACCGACCCCACCGAAACCGTCAGGGTTTGGAATCAATTTCCTTAGTGCACCCTCCACACCGCCACCACTATCAAGCACACAACACACAAATAACAACACGGTGCATTCACATTAATTATTAATCATCATAAAACGCGAGACGGAGGGAGAGAAGCCAAATCTCGAGACAATTTCAACTAATTGGATCTTGATTTCATGTTTAGTGTTTTGTTGTACGAACCAAAATGCACACTACAGACCAATGAGTCTATTGTTTCTCTATTTTTCCTGACTTTGACTCAGAACAATTCGATCGGTATCGTTAATTATTTATGCAGACCATACACCAGGATAACCACAATAGACCAATTCTGTGTTGTGTGTTTGTGCAGCACAGTACCCCACTGCATTCAATTAATGCTCACCCCGAGCTATTATCTATAATACATATCATCGATAACACAAATACGATCTATTCAAGACTATCATTTTGCAATGAGCAATAGATGTAGATACATGTTCCACTCTCGTTTTCTAGCCAAAATGGAATCGTCTTGTTTTGTAGTGTCTGCTTCCTAATTGAGACATTATTGATTCAAATCTATCGAATATATTCTCCACTGGATCGAATATATTCTCTTTCCTTTCTACTTTCATTATATTCCATGCAATATCAGATTGCATAATAATAATGATCACAACGATTAGACCAATTGAGAAAGGACCTCTGTGTGTGTCTTTTTGGGCACACACACGGAACACGATAACGACCAGGATCATTAGAGAGCAGAGTCCCGTTTAAGGTAATTTTGCTGGTATTAGGTAGAACTGAGGTTGCTCCCGTATTTGCTATCGCAAATAGCTTTTAAGAGATTAGAGAAAGTCGAGATCGGGAAGTTTTTTTTATTGTTTAATTACATTGAAAGCTATAATACATTAAACGGGCAGTCTTTGGGTGTCGTGACAATGATCCTAGGTAAACCACAAACAGAGGTTGTTGTCGTTGTTGTCGTGGTTGCTAATTGATATTCGATTGCTTAATGATTCTAGGGAGAGGGTCGGTTGTGAGTGTGTTCAAAAGTGAGAGAGAAGGCAAAGTAATCGATAATGTCAACTACCCGTGACCATTGCTCTCTTGGTACGGTCCATTACATTAACAAATTAAATAAATCTTTACTCTAATTTTGAATCAACTTGTAACGATAATAATAGAATCTAATCTAAATGTCTCGCCTTAATTGAATTTAACAATTTTATATCCCATTCTTTTCCATTCAGTAATGCAAATTGATTACATTCGAGACAGAAAAATACAAAAAGGTGAGCAAATTTGTAAAGAATTTCACAGACTAATTCAGTAAAATGAAAGATAAAAACAGAGGAGACTTAGATGAGACTCAACTGGAGAAGAAGACAACGTTCAATCAATTCATTGTCTCACTCACTCTCATTAAGCAAAATTCGTTCCTGTGTTCCAATATTCTTTTTATTTTCATTGATTACGTCTCGTTGCTTAATTTTAAAATACATTTGAGATTTTTCCGTTCAGAAAAGTAATAAAAAGAAAATTTTTTTAATGAAGAATAATGTAAATGACATTAAAGAGAACAGAAATTTAGCATAATGAAGACATTAAAATCCAACGTTTCTGGTATTTGAGAAGGCAAATTTTTATGACCAAAGTAAAGTTTGTCTATCTGGCAGCTTGTCTTGTAATAATGGGTAATTCGATTTTTAAATTCTTTAACCAAAACCATAATATCCCACATACAAGTAAATATATCATCGGTATTTGGAACACAATCTGGAAAATTCCAAACTAATAAAATATTTTATTTTGGTTTATTTTCAGACATGTTTGAAGTCTGTATATTAAAATCTTGCACTATGAAAAGCTAACTCTGCTTTATTTAGGATAATTTTTTCTAACGAGGAAATAGTCGCCGTCTGGTGAAAGAAAAATTTAACATATAACTTTTATTTAGAACATTTAACAAATATTAGTTTAATCACAGTTGGATAGATATTTTAGAACAAATTTAATTTGGAAACGTTTATTAATTGATCAATCAATTGGTATAACAGAAATATAGTATGGACAATACACAAAGTAAAGTTTTAATCCAAATTCAAATCTCTAATCCAACTTAGCATTCGTGTAACACTTGACAAATTCCGAAATCTTGTTTTCGAAATTTTGTTTAACATCATCGTTGAAGCAACTAATTTTTGACAAGCGCTCACGGTTGCATGTTTTGTGTGTCAAAGGGTCTTCTTCAAAACAGCGGTCAACAGCGCGAATGATTTGACTGCTACAGTAATCACGTAAATTTGGAAATCTAATCGTCCAAGTGCACGCCATGAAACTGCCGAAGTCCATTTCTGCATGGACAACCAAAGTACTCGCCATCAGGATGGCCATGAAGAAGAAGATCGGTTTGATAGCTGTTAATGGTAAAGAAATTAAAACAATTTTTTCAAATCAATTTTAAGCAAACCTTTCATTGTGAAACTTGGTGATAATCAAGTCTGCCAAATTCAGAACTTGTAACTGTATGCCATTCCTGCCTTGGCTTTATATACAATTTCATTTTTAAATGATTCATTGAATCTAGATTATCAAAATAATCAAATATGTTTATTATGTCTATTCATCATGAAATTAGTTATCAAAACGTTGTCCATAAAAAAACAATTTTATAACTAACGAACAAACTATTTTCAGTAATGTGAATGTTGATTATGTATTGCATCTCTTTAATGACAAATTTATGCGTTGAACATTTATCATGATAGTCTGACAATTTGTTTGGATAGTTGAGTAATGTTTAAAGTATTTGATATTTGTGCTAATGCAAATGTTGTTTTGATTGCTAATTAATGATTGCAAACTTTTGTATATGAAGACTTTTCGTTATTGAACGCGAAAAGCTCTTATCGTCTTTTGTTGGTTAGGAATTCAAATTCAAATTTAATATCAATAGATAAGAGAAATAAGAGCAAAACGGATCTATTATTGACAAATCTTTATTTAATATTATATTTAGATTACAGTAAAATTAGGTATCTCTAACTGTCGAACTCGATTTTACATTAAGCACATAGGAATTATCATTTACTTTATTGTTTTATTTTGGGAATTTGACAATATTACATTAAAATTTATGTTTGGAATGTTTGATATTTTGGTTATGCTAAACCAAATTCAACTTTACTCTTGAATAGCTTCTTGAAAGCAGATATGAATCGAATCGAAAAATCGAATCCATTATCGATGACATCCTTTACGCAGTACAATTGAGACACACAGTCAACGGGTGAATGGAGTTTGAATATTCGGTGGCAATTTTGATCAGGCACTTTTTCCGGTTTCGATATCTTTTTCACATACTGCCACAAACTTTTAGAGGTTTGATTAGAGGTCTTGAACTACACTGAGATCCACAATAGACAGCATTCTTGAAGACCGACCAATAGGTAAGGCTCCAAGAAGTGATCGCCCAGGTCGCCACGAACTTATGGCTTATCCTAGAACTTACCGGGAACAAGCCATCGCTGTCAACCCGTGGGACACGAAAACAACGAAAAATTTTAAATGGAGAAAGTCAAAGTCGATTCATCACTTAGAATCTTCAACGAACTTTACATGTCCAATGCGACTGCCCGTACCAACACAGTAGAGTAACGTAGACTGAACCTCTAGTGACAAAGACTACGATAGTGACGATTCTAAGGATCACTCGGATAATGCCCCAATAATGATTCATAAGGTCGCGTTGCCTTGACGACATATTTATCCATTGGATGCCCGTTGGATGAAACATTTATTCATCGAAACAACATAATTCCATACGTCCAGATGGGAATGCACTTAGGGGAGTGCTTGGTCGGACTAGAAACTAGACCTCAACTTCCACAAAATAAGGTAAAAACAATTCATAATCGAATTGCAAACTTACTTCAAGAGCAGTGCAGTCCAACAAGCAGCATTCATTAATCACTGTTGAATAGATATTTTAGCACAAAACTAATTTGGAAACATTTATTAATTGATCAATCAATACATTGGTGCAGATACAACAGCAATACAACATGAACAATACACAAAGTTCAGTTTTAATCTAAACTCAAATCTCTAATCCAGCTTTGCATCCGTGTAACACTTGACGATTTGAGAAATTTTGCTTTCAAAATATTGTTTGACATCATCGTTGAAGCATCTAAGTTTTGACAAGCGCTCCCTGTTGCAAGCTTTGTGTGTCAAAGGGTCTTTTTCAAAACAGCCGGCAGCGACGCCTACGACTTGACTGTAACAGAAATCACCCGAATCCGGTACTCTAATAGTCCACATGCACGCCATGAAACTGCCAAAGTCCATTTCGGCACGGACAACCAAAGTACTCGCCATCAAGACGGCCATGAAGAAGAAGATCGGTTTAATAACTTTTAAAAATGGAGAAAACAATAACAACATTTTTCAAATCAATTTTAAGCAAACCTTTCATAGTGAAACTTTGTGATAATCAAGTCTGTCAAAGTCAGAACTAGTAACTGTGTGCCATTCCTGACCTGGCTTTATATACGATTTCTTGTGAAAATGCCTCATTGAATCCGTATTATCAAAATAATTATATATGTTTATTATGTCTACTCAGTATGCAATTAGTTATCAAAACGTTGTACATGAAAATAAAAACAATTTCATAATTAACGAACAAACTCTATTTTCAGAAATGTGAATGTTGCATCTCTAATGACACTGATGCATTAATCAAATATAATCATAGTCTGACAATTTGTTTTGATAGTTAAGCAATGTTTAAAGTATTTGATATTTGTGCTGATGAAAATATTGTTTTGATTGCTATTTGATGATTGCATACTTTGGTAGATGAAAACTTTCCGTTATAGAACGTGAAAAGCTTTGTTTCTTGTTTGTCATACATCCAAATACTAATTTAATATCAAGGATAAGCGTAAAACAAAGTTATATTGGCTTCTTCAAAGCAGGTATGAATCCCACCGAAATCCATTATCGATAGCATCCTTAGCACTGTCCAACTGAATCACAGTAAACGGGCGAATGGTGTTTTGAAATTCGGCGGCAATTTGGATCAAGCACTTTTGTCCTGTTTCGGTATCTTCTTCACATAAGCAGTCAACGAACTTTTTGCTGTTGGGATAGAGGATTAGAACCACACAGAATTCCCCAAGGAACGTCATTCTTGAAGACCGGCTAATAGGTAAGCCTCCAAGAAGTGTACGCCCAGGTCGAAATCGGACTTGAAACATTTCCTTGAACTTTCAGTGTACAAGTCATCGCTGTCTACCAGTGGGACACGTCAAACGACGAAACAATTCGAACACGACAACGCCAAAGTCGGCTCATCACTTAGCACCTTTGACTAACTTTACAAGTCCAATGCGAACGCTAATACGAAGTCCAATACCGACATCGTAGAGTAACGTAGATTCAACCTTTAGTGACAAAGACTCGGAATAAAATAGTGACGATTCTGAGGATCACTGCATAATGTCCCGATCATCATTCGGGATGTCGCGTTACCAATATTTGACGCATAACTACTCATTCCGACGGGAATGGATGACTTTTGGATGAAGTACGAGCCGCCTAGTCATAGAAACAACCTAATTCCATATATCCAGTAGTGTATGCACTTAGAGGAGTGCTTGGTCGGACTAGCAAAGCGGTGGATCCAAGACCTCAACTTCCACAAAGTGTGGTACAAACAATTCATGATCGCATTGCAAACATACTTCGAGAGTGCAGCCAAACAAGCAGCATTCAACATTTAGTTACCTCGACTCGCTCGAATCACCATCAAGAATGATGTAGAATCACTTCTATTTGCAGTCGACATAACCAAATTCCGTTTTACGTTAATGACAAAAAGAACATTCCGTCGAGCCGGATTTGAACCAGCGACCTAAGGATAGCTAGGGAAATGGCACTTACTACAGTCCTCCGCTCTACCAACTGAGCTATCGACGGTGTTTGCTTGAAGACACTTGCTGAAGAGCACCATTTTATCGTGGACAACACTTTGACGAATCATCTTTTATTTATTTTTTATTGACAACAAGCAGCAACGTATCTGTGTGTCTGTGTTCATGGTATGCAAGATAAGGGGATTGCAAGGTAATTAAATGTGTTATCATATGTAGGTTTGATAAGAAAAGAAGTTATCTGTGTGAGTGTGTTTGTTTGTGCGCTAAAAAGCCTTCGAGTTGTCGCATGTTTCTGTTTGTTTGGTTATCAAATGTATATGTTTGGTCAGCAATAAATGATGGCACAAATAATGTGAGATTATTCGGTATAATTAATATGGCTTTGGCGATATCCATTCCACTATGAGATTCGCAAGGATTCGAATGCTTATGTAATTATTCATCATCACTCATCACTCAACATAGCTTGTACAGTACGAGCAAGTTTCGCCAAGTCCAATCCACGTAGAGCATTTAGGCCTAATATCCCACGTATATGCTCTCTAGGTAGCGGCTTTCGTCGTATAATTTGGCGATAAACTGGTAAATTGGCAGGGACAGCTTGATCTTGAGCCTGAGCAGCTTGATCTTGAGCTTGATCAGCTTGATCTTGAGCTTGGGCAGCTTGATTTTGAACTTGAGCAGCTTGATATTGTGCTTTTGCAGCAGCAGAACGGGTAACTCTCTTTATTGAATCAGCAGGAGGAGGTACACTTGAAGCCCCAGATTCAGAAGATCGATTTGACGGATCAGAAGAAAGATCAGATGGTCTAGCACCACTCGACGGGCCAGAATGATTATGCCCATCGAGAGAGCAAGATGATGCAGGTACATTCGATGATGAAGATGGAGAAGGTTGCTTTGAAGTAGCATCCTGGATCTCATTCTTTGCCGATGCAGATCGGGTAATCCTCTTTGTTGGAACCGCTGGAGAAGGTCCCTTTGAATGACCTGCTTGATCAGGGTCAATCGAGAGGAGCACTGGTTTAGGTGATGGGCCTTGGCCAAATGATGGCCCAGATGGAGCAACTCTCTTCGAAGGACCAGGAGCTTTATGTCCATCTGAAGAAGAAAACGGAAAATGTCTTTTCAAATAAGCAAACTGTTTCGATGTAACAATAGATGGGCCAGCTGAAGGTACAGTTGAACGTACTGAGAGTTTAGGAGGATTAGATCCAACTGCTGAACTAGATGGCGCAAGTCCAATAGGAGAAGCAGAGTGTGATGGACCATTTGAAGGACCAGAAGGATCTACCCAAGTTGATGCGTCAGGCAGTTCGTGTTCATTTGTTAAAATATTTGGACACATGTCAATAGAAGGGCCTTCGAGATCAGTTATATTGTTTCCAACTGGGCATCTCTCGGCATCATCGCCCTGTCGTTTCGATTTCATATCTTTTTGATAAAAACGATATATTTTCTCATACAATTCATAAGAAAGGCAGTCCACATCCATAAAATCTGCTTGCTCACTCTGAGGGCAATACAAGTATGAGCCAATATTCGCATTTGTCAAGTGCAGTCTAACCCGAATTAAACCGTTTTTGTTGAAGCGAATGACTGGAAAAGTACATAAAGGCTCGGTCAATCCAAGTTCACAGTGCGTCTTAATGTAGGTGGCCAATTTCCTGAGATCACGCTCTCGATCTGATGGATATTCAGAATCCAAATATTTCAGATACTCCTGCAGGCATTTTAGTTGAAAGTTAGGATCGCTCAGTTCTGTTTCAATTTGTAGAATTAGTGATTGGTTGAGTGATGATAGACGAATTGATGATGCGTTTAGGCCCGTCAATAGCCTAGATTCTCTCTCGGCATCGCTGTCCTGCTGTCTCGACTTCATATCTTTCTGGTCAAACTCATATATTTTTGAGTATAACTCAAAAGCAAGTCGATCCACCTCAATAAAGGCATTTCTCTCACTCGGATGACAATTCAAGTGTGAACCAGTTTTCTCATCTCGCAAAGATAATTGGAATATGACTTTACCCATTTCGGTGATGCGAAAGTATGCAAAAGCACGTGAAGGATTGAGCAGTCCATACTTGCTGCCCTCCTTGATGAAGGTGGCCCACTTTCTGAAAACATACTCTCGAACTGATGGTGGTTTGAGATCTAGATTGTTCAGGAAACGCTGTAGGGATGCTCGCTGAAAGTATGGATCGTTTTGTTCATCCCTTTGTGAAATTTGCGAGTTGGCGGGCAATTCTTCAACAAGTAATGATGAGTCTAGATCAAGCGATGGCCCATATGAAGGAGCAAGACCATATAGCGAACCAGATTGTTCGTTTAGATTAGGTTCAATATCAAAATAGGGGACAACTTTACAAGATTCATTACATAAGAAAGGGAATTTATATCCACCATCGTCATCATCGAATGAAAAAAAGTCAATAGAAAGTCTTGCATTATCATCTTCCTCTCGTCTCGACTTCTTGTCTTCTCGATCGAACTCGTAGATCTTAGCGTAGATCTCATTGGACAGACGATCCACCTCTATGAAGTCCTCTTTCTGACTCGGATGACAATTCAAGTGTGAAGCATTAGTTTCCCATTTCTCAAATAACCGTATGTTCATTCTACGCCTATCGTTGAAGCGAAACACGGCAAAAACATGGTTTGGCTCGCTCAATTCAGGGTATGCCTTCTTCAATACGGTTGCCGCTTTCCTCAGATGGTCCGCTTGTTCGGATTGTGATTTGAGATTGAGGTCATCTAGATACTTCTGGAGGCATCTACGTTGGTAGTTTGGATTGAAAGCATATGTAACTTGTCGTGCTTTCAGGTTAAGGAGTGATGGCTCTTCGTGTGATGACGACCAGCTTTGGTCAAGTGATTGATCAAAAGGACGAGTGGCAGTGGCGGGCATTGGGACTCTCACTTGTCGGGGGTTCATGTTGAGTTGTGATGGCTTACCATGTGATGATGACGAGCTTTGGCCATGCGATGGTCCAGATGGACGGGTTGCAATGGCGGTCGGTGGGGCTCTCGCTTGTCGGGCATTCTGGCTAGGGTGTGATGGTCCGGATGGACGAGTTGCAATGGCGGACGGTGGGGCTCTCACTTGTCGGGCATTCTGGCTAGGGTGTGATGGTCCGGATGGACGAGTTGCAATGGCGGACGGTGGGGCTCTCACTTGTCGGGCATTCTGGCTAGGGTGTGATGGTCCGGATGGACGAGTTGCAATGGCGGACGGTGGGGCTCTCACTTGTCGGGCATTCTGGCTAGGGTGTGATTGTCCGGATGGACGAGTTGTAGTGGCGGTCGGTGGGACTCTAAATTGTCGGGCATTCTGGCTAGGGTGTGATGGTCCGGATGGACGAGTTGCCGTGGCGGTCGGTTGGGCTCTCACTTGTCCGGCATTCGAGTTGGTGTGTGATGGCTGACCGAGTGATGATGAAGGGCTATGGCCATGTGATGGTCCGGATGGACGAGTTACAGTGGCGGTCGGTTGGGTTCTCACATGTCCGGCATTCGGGTTGGTGTGTGATGGCTGACCGAGTGATGATGAAGGGCTATGGCCATGTGATGGTCCGGATGGACGAGTTACAGTGGCGGTCGGTTGGGCTCTCACATGTCCGGCATTCGGGTTGGTGTGTGATGGCTGACCGAGTGATGATGACGAGCAATGTCCATGTGATTGTCCGGATGGACGAGTTGCAGCGGCGGTCGGTTGGGCTCTACATGTCCGGCATTCGGGTTGGTGTGTGAAGGCTGACTGAATGATGATGACGAGCAATGTCCATGTGATTGTCCGGATGGACGAGTTACAGTGGCGGTCGGTTGGGCTCTCACATGTCCATCATTCGGGTTGGTGTGTGATCGCTGACCGAGTGATGATGACGAGCAATGTCCATGTGATGGTCCGGGTGGACGAGTTGAAGTGGCGGACGGTGGGGCTCTCACTTGTCGGGCATTCTGGCTAGGGTGTGATGGTCCGGATGGACGAGTTGCAGTGGCGGTCGGTTGGGCTCTCACATGTCCGGCATTCGGGTTGGTGTGTGATGGCTGACCGAGTGATGATGAAGGGCTATGGCCATGTGATGGTCCGGATGGACGAGTTACAGTGGCGGTCGGTTGGGTTCTCACATGTCCGGCATTCGGGTTGGTGTGTGATGGCTGACCGAGTGATGATGAAGGGCTATGGCCATGTGATGGTCCGGATGGACGAGTTACAGTGGCGGTCGGTTGGGCTCTCACATGTCCATCATTCGGGTTGGTGTGTGATCGCTGACCGAGTGATGATGACGAGCAATGTCCATGTGATGGTCCGGGTGGACGAGTTGAAGTGGAGGGCAGTGAGGCACTTACTTGTAGATCAGCAGAGTCATTGAGATAAGTGGAAATCATTGTGAGATTTGGTTGGGAGATAAAAAAGAAAGCGAAAATACTGTGCCTGCAGCATCGGCAGCGGCCGCTGTGACGGTTTCTTTGTGAATGGTGATTTATGTAAATAGAGTGACTGGACAGCGACTCACAGCGAACAGTAGAGAGCGGTTTGTAGGCACTGCCTCTACCAACCGACGACTCAACACCAATTTTGCAGGCTGCAAGTAACTAAATACGCAGTAATATGCGCACAGTGTCTAAACAGTGTTATTGTGAAATTGAATTAAAATTGATTTTTAATAATTGACAATGCTCATTAATTATTCTAAATATCGTAACTAAAATCCTAATCTATTTCAATTCCTAATATAACTTGAAAATAAATATTAATGCATTCATGACGGTTGTGTTCTAAGGCCAGTACACACTGCACTCGACCTCCATTGACATAAAAACTGCCATAACGAACCCGCACAGACGAGAGAGAGAGAGAGAGAGAGAGAGAGAGAGAGAAATCGAGAGAAAAGTCGCTCGGTTGTGTTGTCGCTCATTTCTTTATGTGTTTTTCAATTTATACGGCTCGTAGTCGTGTTTTGCTCACCCGCTAGTATATGCGAGAGTTGGTGGACAAACACACTCGCTCAGTCGGCCATTTGTCTATTCTCCTCTCTTCGTTCACTCAATACCGCACTCAGTACCGTCCGTATGCAGTTACATTTTGAATTGGTTGGTTGCCGTTGATTGGTTAGTTCAACGTTAGTCGGTTGGTTGGTCGGTCTGTTGCTGTGCTCAAATGTGCATGCTCGTTTATTTGAAGAGAAAATTAGCACAAAGAGCAAAGGTCAGATTGCCTCGGTGGTGTAGGGTGGTGTACATCTGTGTGAGCTCTGTTCGCCAAATGGCAGCATTTTACGATTCTCCTCTGCCTGTCTCGTATAACTGACTGTGCTGTGCTCTCTCACTGACGGTTGTGAGCTCGAGTGCTGTGTGCCTTTGCTGTATGCTGTTGCTGTCGTTTGTTCGACCAGCGATCGACCAAGTCAGCAGCCAAATACTGCCATCGAGAGTGAGAGAGAAATTGAGGACGACGTGAAGTATGAGGAGGTGTTCAATAAGTTTATTGCGTTCAATATAATTCTTGCACGATCGGGCAGACTGTGAACATCGATTATTATTGGGCAAAGTGCCTTATTTACTAGATGTGCTACAATAGTATGTAAATAATAAAAATAATCCACACAAATAGACTGAAACAACGCTTAATGTGGCTAATGTCTTTAAACGTAATCTTCAATCTTGATAGATAGGATAAGGTCCTGTAGAAATTCCACATCCTTTGACACACTTGAACTCTTCTTTGCACCACTTCCTGAAAGAGATTTTGTCTAAAAAGGCCAAGTTGGTAGATAAATAGAACATTTCTAGATTCGGGAAAAGTCTGGCCGCATTTGCCACAAATGGCCGAACGATTGCTTCCGCACTCTCACCAAGTGCTGGATAGAGGGTGTCCACAGATCTCAGTGCGCCATTTTGGTCAAGCAGTGCATCATTATTTTTACGCCATTCTGCCAGAACATTCTCGAATAAGCCATATTTATTAATCACTAGGGCGCGTATTTGAGTTGCTCGTTGAGCTTTATAGATGGTCCCGAAGTCAAAAATGTCAAATCGGATCAGCTTCATTATTCGCAAATGAGGCAGCTTCGACACTGCAGTGAACAATTCGTTGCCAAAACAAATGGTACTTTGTCGCTGTTTCTTTAACCATAATGTCTCCAGTGCGTGACTGTGTTCCAAAAGAGCGCTTACCACCTTTAGATTGGTCACTTTATTCAGTCTCAGCCAAGTGACCTGTCCCAGGGCAGGATTGCGTGCAAACATGGGCGCAACTTGTTCCTCTCTAATCCTATCTACGTCCATATCTAATTCTCGTATTGGTAGCAACTTTTTCGGTCTCAAGTGAAGGTCCCGTCCTACCATTTGGATTATTTCATTCAAATTGGCCACAGAACAAATGAGGGCAAAATTTCTCATGAATCGTGTTGTTTTCGCGATGTTCTCAGGCGGAAGCCGTGGGAATACTATGTTCGTTTCGATTTGTACTCTCAGGGCTTCTAGTGGTGCAAGATGTTGCTCGATTTGGCGGAAAAGTCGTAGTAGGAAATCATCTTGTGTAATGGGACTTTTGATACGCAGAATGAGCGCATCGACATTCGGCAACAGTGACCAAAATGCCCCAAACTTGTCAATGCAAGGCGGTGAACCAACGGTAGTTTCGTCGTAGATGCTCAAATGCTTAATGTGACGAAACAGTTGTCCGATCGATTCAATGGTAGCACTGTTCCAGTGAGTCGCACTAATGGACAGTACTTTAACTTGGCTTGGTGTAATGGTGATGCCATGATCTTTCTCATCCCAATTGAAGAGAACAGACCCGGCACTTAACTTTAGTGACTTTTCTAATAGCATTTGATTTGCTGAAAGGGGTGTGTCCGGTTTCAAGAACAAAACCAACGCCTTCACCATTTTACAGTTGTGTGCAACTTCGCCTTTCCACAGATGACACACGCCACGTAGCTGTATTTGCTTGGCCATATCGAGATTGCTCAAAAATTGGCTAATCATCCGTCGTTGAATGTCGTAACTGAAGCGATCGAATGCAGATGGTTTGTTTCGGGAAACTCGGATTGATCGACGTAGGGGCCCTTGGAGTTTAACTTGTTTGGGCTTTTGAGTTCGAGGGTGACGAGTTGGGGGTGGCGGAATTGAAGGGCCAGCTTGAGACATTTCTGCTTCATCATTTCGTGGGCGTTGGCTGTTCGCCTTTTCGGCTTGGTCATTTGACTGATCAGTCAGTTTTGGTTTTGGTCTGTTCACCATTTTGTCACCAGCACAGTGATTGTTTGCATGCACCAAATAGTCAAAACACAAAACAGATCAAGAGATATCAGGAATACTCGATGAGAATCGGACACAATCACGTTTGGACGAACTCACTCGATTTCACTTACAGCACAGACACAGAAGTAACAGAACACCCAGGACACACAGTCACTCGACTCACTCGTCGACATCATCAACTCATCAAGTTGTACACGCACAGAGGCACACTCAGCGCACATACACTCACACACACAAACCATTGACGACAAGAGAAAGAAAGAAAGAAAGAAAGAAAGAGAGAGAGAGAGAGAGAGAGAGAGAGAGGGGAGAGAGAGAGAGAGAGAGAGAGAGAGAGAGAGAGAGAGAGAGAGAGAGAGAGAGAGAGAGATATCGCGAGAGCGAACGGCAACTCGATCTCGCCTGTGCTTGTGTGTGTCTGCCAGGCTACAGACTCTGCCTGACTAAATACATTGCATTACATTTAAATCGGACGCAAAATGGAAAAGCAACCTAGTGGCCGCGTACATTGCCAATTGCAAAGTCTAATTCAATAAATTTATATTGAAGTAAATGTATATACTGCATCCGCAAGCAAATTATCATCGAAAGTGGTTTCACGAGAGATTAATTAACGTCTTAGAAACTAACTGGTCATTGTTGAGTTTGTCTTGTCAAATGGCATTGAATGCAATACGACCGCTTGGTTAGATAGATTGTTTTAATGCATTGACAGTGCACTGTGTGTGCATGTGCGTCTCATTGGCCTCTGTGTCGGCCACATACTTTCCATTGCAACCACCGAGCATAATATCACAATAACAGACATCGCTTATGGCCATTTAGTGTATTGGTCACTAGTCACCAACGAGTTGGGTTTGTTAAAGGCATTCTCATACTTTTAGCCATGTGGCACGCATTGGTTCGGCTTGTTCATGTTGCGTCATCATCGTCATTGTTATCCTTTTTTTCCATTGAGTGATATAAAAACCGCGCCACCACTACTAAAACTATTATTGAATAAGACTAATTAACGTTCTGGTCAAAGCGATTTGCACTCGGGTGGCAATACTTACAACTTTGATAAATAGGCGAACGTCCAATACGGGTGTCTTGCCATGGCTCGTAGCTGGCTGCTTGGTGATCAATGATGGGCCACCTTACAAATGCGACAGAGACTGCACAATTGCATTGACCGAGAACGACCGGCCGAACAGGACCGATCAGAAGAGACAAGTCGAGCGCCCCATTTAGCGAGTGTGTGTGTGTGTGTGTGTGTGTGAGAGAGAGAGAGAGAGAGAGAGAGGGAGAAGGAGAGGGAGAGGGAGAGGGAGAGGGAGAGGGAGAGGGAGTGGACTAGAGAGAGAGAGAGAGAGAGAGAGAGAGAGAGAGAGAGAGAGAGAGAGAGAGAGAGCGAAAAGGAGAGAGAAACTGGAGTGAGTGAGCGAGTAAGCGTTTGTGTGCGTGTGTTCGCTCACTATTCGAGTGTCCACATCGAGCGTGTTTCTTTGTTCTTGTTTTCAAAATTATCTCCTATTTCCCCATCAAAATGTCTAATTCTGGCGATTCAAGCTACCAGTACTCTGCGAGGGCCCAAAGATTCGAGCAGAAAAAGTGCCAACTCAAGTGTCAACTCAACACAATGGTCGACGATATGTTTGACTTTTTCTTCAATGAGGTGACCGCTGCTGCTGCTGCTACTGCTAATTGTTCGCCCGAGCCTCATTATCTTATGACATCACCGGGCTGTACAATGTCATCTGGCGAATGTGGCGATGATGACCGTTCGCTCTACGGTTACTTCCCTCTTAAGGTCGAACTGACCGAGGATGACACCACCGAGATGAGTCAGCCTGCTTCTGTTGCTGCTGCTTTTGGTTGTGCACTGCCTGATGGTTCATCGTTGAAGACCGAAGCTAAAGACACTGCCAAATACGTAATGAATCACAATTACGAAACATTGTTTCTCCAGTCTCAGCCATTCACTTCATCAGCGGCGGCGGCAGTGGTGGCGGCAGTTGCTGGCTTCGTTGGCAACAACAACAGCAACAACGCTGGTCGCTATGATGATGATGATGATGATGATGATGAGACGTGCACATCGAACAATCAAGGCGATGATGACAGATTCGATGTGCAGTTTCATGTGGACACTCGACACAACAAAACTGCACAACCAAAACAGATGAACTCAACTGGTACTGGAAACAACAACAAGAACAACAACAAAAGCAAACAGAAGAAACGAGTCAACAAAAACAAAAACGAAACAAACACGATTATGTGCGATTATCCTGGTTGTACGACTGTGCTGTCTTCGCCGTACAATTACCGACGCCACCAGCGGGTGCACACCGGCGTGCGGCCATTCGTCTGTAACTATCCCACCTGTGATGGCGCATCCTTCAAGAAGAAGGATCATTGCATTTCGCACATCAGAGAGGTTCATCTCAATATGCCTCGCTACAAGTGCCACATGGACGAGGACGAACTCGAGAATGCACAGGATGGTTCTGAGTATTTGGTGATTCAACACTAGTTGCTCGAATAGTAACATCATTAAGGTAGAATCTATGCATAATCTTGATCGTAACTAATGAGATTTTTTCTATTTCTAGGCGTGGGTGCTCAGTATTTCGTCCATTAAAAGACATTTTTTAGTATTATTCTTCCTCAACCTTACCTAATCTCAATTTACAATTTGATCTAAATCTTAATATCTTAGCTGTAGTAACTTTACTATATGTATATTCAATTAATGCCCAAATATGTATTCTCATCTTTAACAAAACGAATAAATTGTGTATTGTCCAGTAACGTGTTATGATCGATATGTATTTGGTTTGTGTGAGCGACTGTAAGAGGTTTGTTGAATGTGGTTTGATTAGTTGATATATAGCACAAACTACCTTTGAAGCATGGTTTGATTATGTTTGTTTGGATATTGTTAGGTTGACTTATGTTTTGTTTAATTGTAGATTGGCTGTATTTGTTGGAACATTCAAGTGAACAAATTAATGATTTGGATGTAAGTAAGGAACTTGGCCGAAACAAAGCTACTTCGATTTGAGATGATTGTATGGCGTTGGTTTTTTCAATGTTGGTCTAGAGATCGAACTACTTCTGATCCGCCACAATAAAATCGGGTAGGCGGCCACTAACGAGCAGACCATTGCCCTAGCCTCGTTGTATACCTTACCAGGAGCCAAACCAAACCTCAATTCACTTTGCATACTACTACAAGCAATACTCTATTTGAATCAGCACACTCGATAGCAGCACTGGACCGATCACTTCGAAACACATTTTGGGATTCGAACCTTGGCCACATCTGAACCAACACATTCTCGAGGCAATACTCTATTCGATTCGGACGGTCACTCTCTCTCTCTCTCTCTCTCTCTCTCTCTCTCTCTCTCTCTCTCTCTCTCTCTCTCTCTCTCTCTCTCGAGTTGGCCATTATCAGAAGCTAAGCCAAAACCAATTCTCGTCTTCCGACCTTTTTGAATTATTCGATGTTAAGCTGTTGTAATTAGCTATTCACTTAGCAGTGGTCTGTGGCCTCACACAGCGTTTGATTAACGACACACAGAGACAGACCCAATTGAACTACTTGGTCCATTTCGCTTGAATGTTCATTTCTGATCCTAATCAACAGTATCAAACTGAGCCCACAGGCGAACTCATTCAACGTATCGAACTGAACGTGCTTGTACGGCCAAGCAAACATTCAACAGAATTAACACATAAGCACAAATCAGACATGCACTTGTTCACTTGCCAATCAGAACACTAAACATACACATTGCATTCCTCTCCCGTCGTCCTGTGCCTGTGACGATCGACTACTGCAGTAGCTCAAGTCAATTCGCCTCACACACAAACACGCTCTCTGACTGTGAGTCTGTTGGCAAGTTAGTTCGCCTGCTGTCGTCCTTTTCGTTGTGTACTCAGTCACCATCATCGACATCATGTTCTCTCTTTGTACAGTTTGTGTCTGATGTCACTGTCAGTGCTCGAGCGTTTTGTGTTCACTCTAATGACCGATACTCAGGTTACAAGTCACCTTTAAACAAAAAAAAACATCCAATATCACTAAATCACAACATCATTGAGCTGATCAACGAGCACACCACAATCGTTCACCATGTCAAACAGAATGCAAGAATATCTACGTCAACTGCAGAATACAGCACTTTCCAGAAAATCATGGCTTCATTGTGCCCGCCAACATCAATGCAAAAGAGAACCTAAACGATGATCTGTACGAACAGGAATGGAGTCTTGGCCGAAAAAGAATTTGGCGCCCCGTGAATCGCGAAGTGATCAGTGAAGACTCGGACTTTGAAGAGAAGTTTGCCAATAGAGTTATTGAGTGCATCAATATCGATTCGGATGATGAAGATTGGGATGATGGTGAAGATACCGCAATTGACGACGGTCCTGCGGTGGAGCCTGTTACGCCTATTCAGGCTATACAATCGGGAGATCTAATATAGATGTCATTCACGAATGTGAACTTAAGATTTCTCTTACTTTGATAAGATCAAGCATATGGGGATGATGACATTACCGGAAACGCCGCTGCGGTTTTGGCTGAGACCACTAAGGAAGATTGCGAATTGGCTGTTGGCATTCCTGCTAGTGATGAAATGCCAACTGGTATGTGTGCTTGCTTATCATTTAGACAGTGATCCTATTGGCAGAGTAAAGTTAATGTTCCCTATGTCTAGATCTCATTGCCGTTCAAGTCGAAAGCGGCCAATTGGTGGCTCCTGCTACTGCTGTTGTGACTAGCGAATCGGCACCGACTGGTAAAGACAATCTAATCAACACACTTGCTGGTCGCCTATGCGGGCACACACGAGATGAAATTGACTGGAAAGAGAACTAACGAGAGGACGATTAGAGCGATCGAGAGAAACAGGCAAACAGGCAACAGCAGCAGTGCTTGTGCTGTTTGAGTGGACTACTTTGCAGACTCACAAGTGCTCACTGGCATGCACAATCAAGTCCACCAAGCGGAAAGGCTTGATGTTCTTGAAAGGAAATTTAAAAATGTTTTTTTTTCTTAAACTTGACTTTTGCCACCGTTTCAGCATTTTCTCTGGCAATGTCGTTGTTGATGATCGAGGATGATGATGAGGCAGGCATCGTCACACTGGCCACTTGTTCTTGGCTCGCTTGACCAGTGGATGGGAGTACAGGAGTTGCCATCATGAAGATGCACACAATGATGACAGTGACAAAGATGTTGATGTCGAATAGTCAGTAGAAGGTTGGAAAACTAACAATCTTGAAGATTATTTTCGATGATTCAGGAATGTGATGAAGTTGAAATACTTTAGACAAGAGAACTGTTCAACACAATTTGAAATCGAGAGTTTGAAAACGAAATGAAGACAAACATCGAATGATGATTGATCAACTCATACTAATAAACAGAACAAACATTCGCAAACAAACCAAAAATCGAATTCATTTATAGAACTTTAACATTAAATTCCAAATCAAAACCCAATTTTAGAACAACAATGTTTATTGTCAAAGATAACTCAAATAATAAATTCAATTAATGAAAACTAATCACATTATAAGAATTGTGTAATTAATACATAATTATTGTATATTCGGAAACATTAATAAATTGTTTAGAAAAATTAATAATGTGTAAACATATACGAATTGAAAAGAATAAGAAAATAAACAAAAATAGAAAATAGAAAAAATGACAACCGAACCGAACTTCTTTTGGATTCAACCGACAGATCGTCTACTGTTGTTCATCGTCTTCATCCGAATCAGCGACATCGATCACAGACTGGGAAGTATTGGACGAGTCAATTTGGATCACATTACGTTCGGTTTGTTGCTTCTGTCCAGTCGACACAGTTGGCACAGACGGGCAATTACCAGTAGAGCGAGAGGCATGAGCGGTCTGTGGTTTGCGTCCACGAGTTGACTGAACGAGTCCACTATGACGCCGTCCTTCAGTTGATTGCACCAGTCCACCTCGACCATTTCTTCGGCATATGCCAGCTCCACGGGCCGACTGTCGTCCCCGAACAGAGACAGTCGATTGAAGGCTTCCTGAAGTGCTTGCCAGACTACTTGAAGTGATCACTTTTGTCAAATTGTTAAATGAATTGAGGATATGTTGACCTCTACTGTTAGCCAATAATTGAACTTTTGCCTTCAAACTGTTCAATTGGGAACTGATCGATACAATTAGGTTATTTGTGGTATGTGGTGATTGGCGGACAAGTGACTGCTTCGGAGGATGGTCCAATTGCGTATTGATGATATCGCCCGGTGGTGAGTTTGAAAGTGTTTCATCTACAAATCGAGTACACTGTTTTTTGTTTGGTGGACCAGTCGAGACAGTTGACACTGGTGGAAATACATTCAAGAGGTTGGCTACTTGCTGGGGCTGTTTGTTACGAGTCCACACTTGTCGGTGGGCTTGATCTAAATTTGAGTTATTTTCTACGCTCAATGTCATGGAATGATTAGCTCGGATTGGTGTAAGTGCACAAAGAGGCGATTGTAATTGCCCACGGCGTTCTTCTTCATGAGGACTAGTCAAAAGGATTGGCACTGGTTGTTCCTCAATGATGGTTGTCAATCGACTTGACGCAACTTGATTGCTTCTCATCGATGGTACAATCACAGTTGGCTGAACATCAAACGAGGTTGAATTGACGAAAATAGTGGCGATTGACATCGATGGTACTGCACGTGGGGGTTCAGGAGTTACCGGGATTGGCTCATTGCTGATTTGAATGAACACTTTGGGTTGGGGTTGATCCAAAGTAGTGTTTGGTGCAATAATCGATTCCGTCTGAGGATTTCTTTGAACAGTTGAATGTTCGTGCTCTGATGATCTTGATCGGCGAATGTTGTTATTCACATGAGGATTATTGACACTGATTGGCGCTGGTGGTGTTGCAATTAGGAGTTCAGGAGTTTCCATGATCTGACGATTACGCTTTCGAGTGCACACCTTTGGTTGAGATGATACAAAATTAGGTACCGACTGTGACTGATCAATTGAGGCTAGGAGCAATTCACTTGATGGGACAGAAGTACGCAAGACATGTTCAGCTTTTTTAAGGGTTGGCAATTTAGGTTTTTGTTGATTCAAAATTGACTTACGCAGTTTGATCGGTTCTCTTCGGTAGTTACTTCGGTTTAGTGCAAGTGAACGCGCAGGCGGCTGTGACTTGCTACGGGTTACTTGAGTTCTTGTCGAACCGATTGTCACCGGTGGAATGACACTTGAAGCCACTGAAAAAGAATTCAAAGTTCGTTCATTTTGTATTGATGTATTTGCACCGGCAGGAGGCTGAGATTTGCTACGCAGTTGCATTCCATGAGGTTTGGGCAAACCAACTGGCACTGAGGGTAATACACAAAATAAGTCAGCAGCAATAAAGACATTTTGATATTTACCTGAAGTTTGTGGTTGTGCCAAATTGCACGCATTCACATCGACAGACTCAACTTAGCTACTGTTTTGAGTTGTTGGAACATCTCCAGTCGAGGGTAGTAGTACAGGAGGAGTAGTAGAAACTATTGGCACAGTTGACTGTTCACGCAAACACTCTGAAGCTTCCAAGGAATGTCGATTGTCTCCATGATCGACCAGTTCGGGCAATGGCACTTTCGAATTGGTGATGTCCACTTTGTTTAATGCATCTTGACTAGTACTTGTAACTGGCGTAGGTTTACTCGCAGACGGCCTCACATCATCCGAGCCCGTCACAACAGCATCAGTCACGATTGGTCCAAGTCGAATTGGACGCGAAGGTTTAGGTGGTTTACCTTTTGCCAGAAGCATGGCCCGTTGACTACACTTTACAGTGCACATCCTCGGTAGAGATGGCTTCAAGATTTCATTTGCTTTTAGAGAATTTCTTTGGTTTGGAGTACGAGGTGGCTCAGATTGGTCAATTGGTTCAGGTGGCAATTGACTTGTTGAGACAGAAGTACTCAACACAAGTTGACCATTTTGATTAGTTGGCAACTTAGGTTGTGCTTGATCCAAAATAGACTTATTCGCATCGGTCGGTGCCATTTGACAGTTACTTCCGATTGGTGCAAGTGAACGCGCAGGTGACTGTGACTGAGTACTTGGTTCTTCAGGACCATTCAAACCATCAGACAGCATTGGAAAAGATCGTGATAATGAAGACGAAACATTGGATGATTGTTGCTTGTTCTCATGATCGGCCAATTTGGGGAGTGGCTCATCCGAATTGCTGGTGTTCACATGTGCCATCTCGGGATCCTTTGGCATTGATGCATTAGCCCGGGCTGGTGGCTGCGGTATATCACTGGATTGCATTCCTTGATGAATTGGCAAATCGATTGGTACTAAAGAAAATTGACATGATAATTGAGGAACAACAAACCCATTTTGTTCGTTACCTGAAGTTGGTGGTTGTTCCGAATTGCACAGGTTCACTTCGATCGGGTCAGTTTGGCAACTTTGATCAATTAATGAACCATCTCCATTCGAGGGTGGTGCCTGAGTTGCTTTATCGAGACATTGCTTCTTTCTAGGAGGTTCAGTTGAACCAATTGGAACTGATGACGATGTACAAGTAAAGTTGAGAGATTGAGGAGTCATTTGGTTTCTTTTTCTATTATGAAGTTGAGACATGATCAGATCAAATTCTTTCTCCAACTCGGCAAGCCTTTTACAGGCAGTGATCCTTTCAGTGTGCCAATTAGTTGCATTCGAGTTTCGTTGATTAGTTTCCTTCGTGATTTGTTTGGGTTGAGGATGCTCCAAGTTGGAAGTGTTCGCTGGCTTTGGTGCACTATTCATGCTTGTGGCTGTTTGAGCAACAGTTGACGACTGCGAATGATCTTGTGCTTGCTTTCCATTAGGTTCATGCAAACCGAGTGACACAGTCGGCAATTGACTTAACAGATCAGGAGAAACAGTGGTGTCTGGATTTTCTTCTCGAGTAATCGGTTGATCCAAATGGCGCGAGTTCACCTTGATCGAATCAATTTGGCCACTTGGTTGAGTTGGTGATGTTGCACTACGATTCGACGATTCGGATTGGCTGCGATGTCTCTTTCCACGAGAACCACTCGAATCTATCGGCGCTTGGAGTAATGCACACAAACTGTCAGGTGCATGATCTTGATCTCTTTCACGATTTGGTGGTAGTACCAAATTGTCAGCAATCATCTCAATCGATTCAGTTAGGTTACTACGACTTGTTGATGCACCTGAACGATTCGGCGGTTGAGATTGACTACGAAGTCCCATTTTAAGAGGAGAAGTCTCAGTCTTTGGCACTGATGGCAATGGATTCGAGGCTGCAGAAACAATCGAGACTTGCTCATTTTTATTGGCGAGTTGATGAGTTTCTGGTTGTTCCAATTTCGGTGTTATCATCTCAATCGAAGGAATCTGATTGCCACTTCTTACTTGTGTACGTTCACTTGTTGGATGCTGCTCACTCTCGTTACTGTAAGGAGGGAGATTAAACTGATCAAGTATGGATGGATCAAAGTCAAACGGATTTATAGCCAAAATAGGACCAAGACCACTTGGATGTTGAAACAGTAGTTTGCCATCAGAAGTGGACTTCTTTTTTGATTGGTTTGACTTTCGAGGCTCTTTCGGTGGTGGGGGTTTCAAGGTTGGCGCTGAGGGCAACATCCATTGGAGCATTGCAATTCGAGTACTGCGACGAGGCGGCTCCGACTGATTACGGCGTCCTTTTCCACGACGACCAGTAGAATCGATTGGCTCTGGGAGCGATTCACGTGAAGTGTCAGGAGTAACATACGCTTCTTGATCTTCTCCTTGAGTTGGTGGTTGCTCCAAACTGTCCTCGTTCGCATCAATAGATTGAATTTGATTACTTTGTCGAGGAGAAGCACCCATACAATTTGACGGTTGTGATTGAGTGTCGCGTTCATTTCCACTTGGACAAGTCGAATCGATTGACATTGCCGACAATGCACTTGATGGGTCAGGAGGAGTGACGGCATTTGGATGGTCTTCTCGAGTGGGCAAATCGGCTACAGTTTGTTCCAAATTACGTTTCTTGTTTCCGATCGATGCAAATGGACCACTTGTTTGGGTTGGTTGGAGAGAGGAAGTAGAATGAGACTGATCAATCGAACCCAAAATGGTACCATCCAATGGGCCACTGTTCATACGAGTTGTGTTGTCCATATTTGGTTGTTGAGCATTGTCTTGTGAATACTGACGGTAACGTCCGTAACGAGTACGCAGAATTAGATCGGCAATATGAAAACTCATACCACCTACACCAGTTTGTTCAGTCGATTCCTTGAATCTTCGCTCAGTCTTGCTCATTCTCGGTTTAACCTTCTGTATGGACCGACGAGTTGACTTGCCTGAAAGAAAACAAACATTGATTTAACATTAACACATACCAACAGACAAACATACCTGTGGGCTTTGAGTTTGCTATCGGATTGCGCACCTGTGATCCCACACTAGTCTCTTCCGAATTGGATGCGGACTGATTGGCGGACTCAGGTGTGCACTCAGTCTGAGATGCCGTATCGAGACAAGATAAAGTGCGCTTTGGAGTTGCTTGTTGTCGTTCATTACTTGAATTGGAGTCTGGCACTTGAACAGAAGGTTGAGTAGTACCTGTCGATTGGTGGATTGGTCCAACTAGTGCAAGTGGTTTGATGGAATTGACTTTGACATTCTTGTTTGCAATTGAAAGCAGCACTCTCTGCATTTCGATCGATTGTTCATCATCGCTGGTTTCAGATAATGTTAAAGGTGTTAATATCGCTGGTGGTTTTGACGATGATACTATGCCTGAAGATGTCGACGGTTGTTGAATGTCGAGAATTTCTTGTGGTGTCAGTCCAACAAGATCACGAGATGCGGCTGACACGGACCGATTGCATGATTTATCAATGCACGAGCTTGTTGAGAATAGATTTGGAAATGCTGGAGATTTACCTGAATACTTGCTAATTGGCGACTTGAAATACGAAGCTTTTGTAGTAGGTGTAGAATGGCGGACTGATGGAATTTGAGACTCACTATTAAGTGGTAGTTGAACATTTGATAAGTCGAGCCCTGTAGATGCAGAATAATCAACATTTGAGTTCAAATCTTGACTAGTTTCCAAGTCTTGTTGGTTCGAATTGGAATTGGTTTGATACAAGGAAAATAGTAGTTCCTGGAATTCAGGCGTTTGAATGTAATCGTCCACATCGGGAGCCTCGAAACTTGTAAAGGAATCTCCTGTAGTGTTTTCATGGTACATAGCGTCCGGTGAATCCTTTGGTATTGATGCAGCAGCGTTTGCAGCTGCGGTAGCACAGGTTGGCTGGATGTACTCAACTTGACCCTCAGTAAACGAGACATCTGGATGGAAAATGTTCTGAAGGTTACGATTTGTACTTGACACGAATTTGGGATTCACAAAAAATTTGGTCTGCGTCGCTATTTGAGGTTTCGCTTTGATAGGTTCTGGCACGTAGAGATCTTCCAAATGCCCAAATAACATCACGTTAGGTTTGAGTTGATCTGTGGTCGTGTTAGTGGAGTTTCCTTCTTGTCGGATTTCAGCATTGACCGAAAACGGAATTCTTGACAGGGGCACAGTGCCACCATCTTCTGGTTCTTCAATCATTTCGATCATGGTAGTCAGAGTTTCTAAAGTGGGAACTAAAGCTATTTGTGAGTTAACACAAATTCATTAGGTGTCCACTTACCTGTTTCGGTGGCGTTGGTGGGTGAAGTGGAAGTAGCCATATCATCAGAAGTCACTGTTGAGGAGATGACTGGACGGAACGAGGCCGTAGCCGAAGTTGGGTACAGGATGGGATCTACACAACCTGGGACACACAGTTCAGTTTGAATGTTACTGTTGGTGGGAGGCACAAACGATTTGTAACCTTTGAAGGGAATGTCGTTGCTGCTGTCAGATGTGAAAGACATTTTCGGGAGTTCAGAATAAGATAGAGTATCTTCAAAGGTGCGATACTCGTCCAAGTTCGGTGGCCTATAGTCCTTGCTGATAGGCGGATAAGGATCAGAGTGCTCGGATTCATCATCAGAGCTCAAAGTTGGGTCTGGTATGTTGAGATCTTTAGATGCTGACATATTGAGTTTTGCTATGAAATCTTCAAACTTTGGTACAGCAGAGTTGTCAGTGGTGGACGATGACTCACGTTGAGCAGCTTGAACATTAGGGCGAAACATGTTGTTCCACGAACTGATCTGAGCATCACATATTGCCTTGTCTACACGAGCCTCTTCAGCTTCTTTACGCTCACGTTCGAGGCGTCCAGGTTCTGCCATAGCTTGAAGACGCCGAGGTGGTGAGAGGCCGCGGTTGGCACGGTTGAGGAAGTCACGTGGGAAACCGTAGGTTGACGCCAATGGTAGTGTGGGACGGGTTAGGTCTGGCTTGTTCGATGAGGTAGATGAGGTGGATGAGGATAAAGGGTGGGCAGGGCCACCATCGCGGTCACTGCTACCACCACTACTTGCTGTCACGGTCGGTGGCAGTCCAGGCTGGCTCGGCTCATTCGGGTTGGGAGCACATCTCCCAATGGGCGACTTCGTACGACTGTTCTCGTCCATCGTCAGAGACGATCACAAAAAGATAGAATCCGGTAATAGTAGAGGTGAGAGTTGAGTACGGGTACGTAGAAATCACAAGATAGAGTTTGAGTTGAGTAGAGCACGTTGCTTCGGCTAACACAAACGACTGTGTGAGAGTGAAGGCATGTTCTCCTCAAAAGCAGGAGAGGGAATGAGGTGTGAATGAGGTGGCGGTGAGGGCGCCTACAGTACAACCAGCAACGACTGTACACTCACTTGTTACTACTTGACCAGACGACGGTCTGTTCAACACTCACTTCGTGCGCTGTCGTGAGTCATGATAATGAAAGCAGGTTTGGTTTGATTGCAAGACAATAGATGGCGCCACCGAAGCAACACATCGCATATTTGAGCGAGTGAGTGAGTGAGTGACAACGGTCGCTCAAAGCATGTTTATGTATGGCAGCGTATTCAGAATATCGTTTTTAGCACTAAAATTAGAGCAAACACTTCAGTTTTGGCCACTGCTGCTGTATGTGGAATACATCGTGCCTTTCCAATCGTGTTCTGTCCTCTACCGATTGTCATTTTGAGTAACTTCATCCACTTGACCCGTTTTGTGTCGCCAATGCTTCTCCAATCTGTCCGAGTTGACCATATGCTGCATCACTAGAACATTCGCGTTCGTGACATTGCTGAGTGTGATTGTTACTGCTTGAAGCAACCGACTACTGACGATCCTAAATTGCACTCCACATACATGCCCAATCACATCGTTTCAACTTAAAGATGGCTTCCTCCAATCAGACCCCACCTGTGAGGCATCTTAGTGACTTTGAACGTGTGCCAAATGAACTTGGTGTAAAAATAGTGAAACGATGTCCCCTATTCATGCAAGTCAAAGTTGGCCAAGTGTCCACTAAATGTAACATCTTTCGACAAATGACAACCGAGTCACAACGAACCCTTTACATCTGTCTCACCAGTAACAATGTCGACCAGTCATACGAACGTATTGCACTTCCAACTCGGTCGTTTCTAGAGGGAACCGACCATTTATATGAAAACAATTCGAAACAGGATGCCGCGCTCAGGTCCCAACTGTACAATTTGGGCCTAATTATCAATGTTGACAGATTAGATGTAACTCGTCTTGAAGTCATACTCAATCAAATTGGAGATATATTTCCCAATTTGAATGAGATTATCTTTTTGTGTAGTCGAATTACTGCACTCGAATTACAATTCATCAATCAGGCACTGATTCAATGGAATGCTGGATTGCAAGTGTTGAAGCTTTACATGGGTAAAGTAATTGACAATGAAATGAACCAGCCCGCAAAAAACCATCAATGGGGTGTGCTATTAGACAGAGTGCAAACTTTGACCCAACTGCGCTCACTCACAATTAACTGTACAGAACGAGTACTCGAAATTTACGGAAGAGTTAGAAATCAGCCAAATGAGCCTCTTTTCCCAATATTGGCACAATTACGCGAATTCTATTTGAGCACAAACGACTACCGAGACTTGATTTATAGTTCGTTTGAGTCTTTAGCTGTGGACAACCTTCTTGAACGTGCTGGCGTAGAGTTCATAAACTCACCCTATAGCGGGGAGCTGATCACCAAATATGCCAACCTGGGACAACATATCACCAGTCGATTCACCCACCTAAATGAAGAACCTCTGAGACCTGGTCAGTTTCATTTGGCTGCTCGGTTATTTACCTCGATCACAGTTTTGGAACTTACTTGGATCACCCAAGAACACAACTACAAGAGCACAATGACTCATCTCTCACAGTTGGCAAATCTCGTTGAGTTAAGTATCCACGTTTATAAAGATTTTGGTCTTGCAAACAAGCAAAGTGAAGCAGACACTCTAGTGACACCAATCCCATCTGTCAAGAAACTATACCTCTATATTAATTGGGAAAAACATGGCATTGTCAAAAAGTTGTGCATTCACCAAATGTTTCCTAATGTAGAGAGTTTGGATGTTTGTAACCAAGCCTATTATTGCTATTCAAAGAAGTGTGCTCAAGTTGAAGAGCGATTTGAACACAATGAAAACGCGTTTCATAATTGTATTTCCTTTTTTCTCGATCCGCTGAAACCGGTCATCAGACGACTTGGAGTGGAACATTTCCGTTGTGATTATAGACAATATAGGGATACTGTTCCGGAATTTATTCGCGCTTATTGTGAGTCAATCAAGGAGTGAGACACAAACACGTTTGATTTTAACTTTAACCTTTTGTAACAAAACAATAACCTTATCTTTTTAATCATAACATTATAAATATATATTCAAAACCAACGCAGTTGATCACCAGGCCAACTTCATCTTGACACTACATTGAGAGGCAAGTACGGCGCCACAAACAGAACAATTGGACCATCCGTGTGTAACGCATTAGATGGAAGAGACCAAACTGGATGTCCGTTTTGCTGCGAGTATCTCCATATAACTGGCCTTCGTATCCTGTAAGTGGTCGTAATACCACGAAGCATACAAACTTTCAATTAATTAGTTTAGTTAATTATATCGCTGACACATGGGCAGTAAACTCTGCCAATTGTCTGTAAGCTACTCGCGATGACGAATCTAATTGTACTTTTTTCGTTTACTTTTACTTGATTCTATTTGATTTATTTTACTGTAATACTTTAATACTTTAATTGTGTACTTTAATATAACTAAAACATTAAAAAAAATCTGCAATTGCACAAAAGTGTTCTGCTTTATTGAATCGACTCGAGTTATTAGCGACCAAGCAATGGACAACACAACACAGTGCTTCTCACAAGAGCACAACTTAACATGAGCCCTATCCGAGCAATCACAAGCGGCGACGGTCAGATCGAGTACTATTTGCAGTTGTAAATTGAATAGAACGAGAGAGAGAGAGAGAGAGAGAGAGAGAGAGAGAGAGAGAGAGAGAGAGAGAGAGAGAGAGAGAGAGAGAGAGAGAGAGAGAGAGAGAGAGAGAGGGAGGGAGGGAGAGGGAGGGAGGGAGAGAGAGAGAGTTCGACCGAGTGAAGCAGCCAAACAAGCACAGTAGGCCTTTCGATCGGTTTGTTTCCGTTCGCTGCCAAGTGAGCATTCAAATGTTCAATTAGTCGTATGTTTGTAGTAACAAAAATAGTCTGTGTATTTTATTAAATTAATTTATTAAATATCAAACAATATTATTAATCTTATCACATTAAATTTAAACTCTAATATCAAACAAAATTTAACAAACAGCATTCGACCACAATCCACATACAAACCTCAATAACGACGCGCACAGACGAACGAGAGAGAAAGAGGAGCGAAGTCTCTCGGTTGCGTTGTCGCACATTTCGTTGTAGAACTCGATTTGTGCGAGTCTGTCACCATGCTCGCTTGTACGTGCGAGAGTTGGTGATTTTACGAAATGAAAACGACGGCTCGCTAAAGCATTTTGTGTTTCTCTCCTCTTCTCGACTGCAGCAAATATATGTTCGACTGCCGAAGCGTTCGCGTTGTGTAGATGTGGTGAGTTAGCTCGAGTTCTCTTCTGCACTCAGCACACAACTCGGCTGCTGTAAATGTGCACTGTGCCCGTCACACCAAACACTATCGAAGACAGTAGACGCCGAGACGTGCATGCATTAGCGAATATCGCACTCGCTCTCGAAATGGCAACCGAGACGACGAGCAGCGAGTGGCCAGCAAACGCAAAGAATGTCAGTGTAGAGTGCACACACACTTGGCAAGAACGATCACTTCGAAAGTCGGCGGCAATAGTTTGATGACGCGATGGACAGGATGAGTGATCTGTACACAGGCCCATGACATCATCACAACCCAAAAGTGCAAATTGCCTGGTTTGAGACCTGAGTGAATTGCCAAGTAGCACTGACATTCGACGTACTGCTCGGTGTCTGCAGGCGGACTGATATGGCACTGGCGCGTCGGTAATGGCCAAGACCTGAGTGAGTTGCCAAGTGGCACTTCCAGGCGACGTACTGCTCGGTGTCTGCAGGCGGACTGATATGGCACTCGCCCGCCGGTAAAGACCAAGAGTTGAGTAAATGGACAAGTAGCACTGACATTCGACGTACTGCTCGGTGTCTGCAGGCGGACTGATATGGCACTGGCGCGTCGGTAATGGCCAAGACCTGAGTGAGTTGCCAAGTGGCACTTCCAGGCGACGTACTGCTCGGTGTCTGCAGGCGGACTGATATGGCACTGGCGCGTCGGTAAAGGCCAAGACCTGAGTGAGTTGCCAAGTGGCACTGCCAGGCGACGTACTGCTCGGTGTCGGCAGGCGGACTGATATGGCACTGGCTCGTCGGTAATGGCCAAGACCTGAGTGAGTTGCCAAGTGGCAATGACAGTCGACGTACTGCTCGATATCTGCAGGCGGACTGATATGGCACTCGCTCGTCGGTAATGGCCAAGACCTGAGTGAGTTGCCAAGTGGCAATGACAGTCGACGTACTGCTCGATATCTGCAGGCGGACTGATATGGCACTCGCCCGTCGGTAATGGCCAAGACCTGAGTGAGTTGCCAAGTGGCAATGACAGTCGACGTACTGCTCGATATCTGCAGGCGGACTGATATGGCACTCGCTCGTCGGTAATGACCAAGACCTGAGTGAGTTGCCAAGTGGCACTGACATTCGACGTACTGCTCGGTGTCTGCAGGCGGACTGATATGGCACTCGCGCGTCGGTAATGGCCAAGACCTGAGTGAGTTGCCAAGTGGCACTGCCAGGCGACGTACTGGTCGGTGTCTGCAGGCGGACTGATATGGCACTCGCTCGTCGGTAATGGCCAAGACCTGAGTGAGTTGCCAAGTGGCAATGACAGTCGACGTACTGCTCGATATCTGCAGGCGGACTGATATGGCACTCGCTCGTCGGTAATGGCCAAGACCTGAGTGAGTTGCCAAGTGGCAATGACAGTCGACGTACTGCTCGATATCTGCAGGCGGACTGATATGGCACTCGCCCGTCGGTAATGGCCAAGACCTGAGTGAATTGCCAAGTGGCAATGACAGTCGACGTACTGCTCGGTGTCTGCAGGCGGACTGATATGGCACTCGCTCGTCGGTAATGGCCAAGACCTGAGTGAGTTGCCAAGTGGCAATGACAGTCGACGTACTGCTCGATATCTGCAGGCGGACTGATATGGCACTCGCTCGTCGGTAATGGCCAAGACCTGAGTGAGTTGCCAAGTGGCAATGACAGTCGACGTACTGCTCGATATCTGCAGGCGGACTGATATGGCACTCGCTCGTCGGTAATGGCCAAGACCTGAGTGAGTTGCCAAGTGGCAATGACAGTCGACGTACTGCTCGGTGTCTACAGGCGGACTGATATGGCACTCGCTCGTCGGTAATGGCCAAGACCTGAGTGAGGTGCCAAGTGGCAATGACAGTCGACGTACTGCTCGATATCTGCAGGCGGACTGATATGGCACTCGCTCGTCGGTAATGGCCAAGACCTGAGTGAGTTGCCAAGTGGCAATGACAGTCGACGTACTGCTCGATATCTGCAGGCGGACTGATATGGCACTCGCTCGTCGGTAATGGCCAAGACCTGAGTGAGTTGCCAAGTGGCAATGACAGTCGACGTACTGCTCGGTGTCTGCAGGCGGACTGATATGGCACTCGCCCGTCGGTAATGGCCAAGACCTGAGTGAATTGCCAAGTGGCAATGACAGTCGACGTACTGCTCGGTGTCTACAGGCGGACTGATATGGCACTCGCTCGTCGGTAATGGCCAAGACCTGAGTGAGTTGCCAAGTGGCAATGACAGTCGACGTACTGCTCGGTGTCTACAGGCGGACTGATATGGCACTCGCTCGTCGGTAATGGCCAAGACCTGAGTGAGTTGCCAAGTGGCAATGACAGTCGACGTACTGCTCGTTGTCTGCAGGCGGACTGATATGGCACTCGCTCGTCGGTAATGGCCAAGACCTGAGTGAGTTGCCAAGTGGCATCCCAGCTCGGAAAAGCGTGTTGTTTAAGTGTTGTCTAACATTTGACAAACAACTATGTTTAACAATTGAATTTGGGTCAATTTAAAATATGTTTAACTGTTGTTTTTAAACATATGTTTTACACATTTGTTTAACTATTGTCTAAGCATTGTTTTTAGACAAAATGTTTTCTAACGAAAGTTTGTCTGCTCACTATTGTTAAACATATGTTTAAGCGTTGTCTTGAGACAATAAGATTCCCTATTGCGGCTTTTTTGCACCCTTCTGTATTAATTTTCTAATTATATTAAAATTCGCATTCGTAGTTTATTGACATTAAAAAATAATTACAAAAATCAATGAATTACACAAAAATAAATAATAATAAACACATTCACTAATACGTTGGTACAAATCAATGATAGATTTCTTGGATTAGAATCTTGAATATGTTCAAAAGCTGTGAGTTAAATCCAACCAATATTGCAAAACATATGTTTTGAGTAAGGTAAGTAGATTTGGTGAAATACCAGACCATGAAATATAGACAATGTCAGATTGCGGCTTGTTTAATCTGCAAAACATTAATGAATAAATAATTTGTTAAATATTTACACTACATACTTACAAATGAGATTGGGATTTTGAAACTGAAACTCAAAGCAATGAGGACGTAGCATGCCATCAGTTTGGGTAACAGGAGAATCGAGATGAGAGAAATAGTAGATCAAACTTGTATGAATCAAAGGCAAATCCAAAAACAAAATATATTACCAGATGTTCTTTCACCAGCAAGATTATCAGAATAAGGAAAACTCGGGTAGATTCGGGCATGCCTTCACACCAGTAGCACAAAATCAAAGTCTCAAACACAACTACAAACCGTTAAGTTAACCGTCACTTGTAAGATCGCCACACGCATGTACACAAACAGCTGTCTAACTTGAAAGTGACGTTCATATAAGATGTTACAGATAGCAACATTTGTTTAACTTCTGTCTAAAATATGTCCACGGACAATTGTTTTTCGACATATGTTAGTCAAAAACAGTTTTAATTTGTTAAACATTTGTTTTACAATGTTTTTTGGACAATAATTGAACGATTTTCTAAGTGTTGTTAAACCGTTGTTTGGCAGACATATGTCCGAAAAACAACGTTTCAACACGATTTTAACATATATCAATTGACAATTGTTTGGCCGACAACTGTTTGCCAAAGCGAGCTTTCCGAGCTGGGAATGACAGTCGACGTACTGCTCGGTGTCTGCAGGCGGACTGATATGGCACTCGCTCGTCGGTAATGGCAAAGACCTGAGTGAATTGCCAAGTGGCAATGACAGTCGACGTACTGCTCGATATCTGCAGGCGGACTGATATGGCACTCGCTCGTCGGTAATGGCCAAGACCTGAGTGAATTGCCAAGTGGCAATGACAGTCGACGTACTGCTCGGTGTCTGCAGGCGGACTGATATGGCACTCGCTCGTCGGTAATGGCCAAGACCTGAGTGAATTGCCAAGTGGCAATGACAGTCGACTTACTGCTCGGTGTCTGCAGGCGGACTGATATGGCACTCGCTCGTCGGTAATGGCCAAGACCTGAGTGAGTTGTCAAGTGGTAATGACAGTCGACGTACTGCTCGATATCTGCAGGCGGACTGATATGGCACTTGCTCGTCGGTAATGGCCAAGACCTGAGTGAATTGCCAAGTGGCAATGACAGTCGACTTACTGCTCGGTGTCTGCAGGCGGACTGATATGGCACTCGCTCGTCGGTAATGGCCAAGACCTGAGTGAGTTGTCAAGTGGCAATGACAGTTGACGTACTGCTCGATATCTGCAGGCGGACTGATATGGCACTCGCTCGTCGGTAATGGCCAAGACCTGAGTGAATTTCCAAGTGGCAATGACAGTCGACGTACTGCTCGGTGTCTGCAGGCGGACTGATATGGCACTTGCTCGTCGGTAATGGCCAAGACCTGAGTGAATTGCCAAGTGGCAATGACAGTCGACGTACTGCTCGGTGTCTGCAGGCGGACTGATATGGCACTCGTGACTATTGAACGTGTAATCGGTGCGATCGGCCAGGTTTGTTCGTTTGATTTGTTCACTGACCAGTGCTCAACAAAGGAAAACTGTCGCCAACTGTATCTTGAGCTCGCTAGAGTACTGTATGTTCATTTCACAATGGTCAACGTCCAATCGTTGATTGATTTCTTTAACTGAAGTGCACGTATCCCACGTCCATTTATTTACTTTTTGACGAGGCACAAATTGCACTCAAGCGACAATTCAAATGTGCACAAGTGATGTGGAGCATAGTACAATCTGACCAATAATGATGAGACTGTGAACCAGTGGCAATTACACCTTCCACCTGCGAATTGCCGTTAGCGGCCTTACAACAGACTTGGTGGCAAAATAAATAGTTTCAGTGCCGAGCCAAATGTTGACCAGAAGATGGTTAACACCGAGATGATAAGGCTTGTGCACATAAATTAAAACCAATCACGACTTACTACACAACATGTAAAACTCAATCTCACTTAATAGTCTATTTATTAGTTGGTCAGTGCGATATCTCGATGACTGTAACACTGGTTACCATTCGATGTCTCAATGCCAAAAAGAATGACCCATCCACCGAGCAACGCTGGTCACCTGATGTCCTTTACTTGCATACTGATCGGTCGGCTGTGTCACTCGAGTGAGCCCCTCGAGACATTGCTGTGTAAGTGAAGTGAGGACTCTCCGTCAACTCAATTGGAAAAGGCTTGTGTAGAGGGTTTCGACTATACCCGTTCAATGGATCGGTCTGAAAATTTTACACAATGTTCTGGTTGGGGTGAAGATGTGCCTTTTGTGCCATAAGCCATAGGTCAAAAGAGCAGGGATTTTTTCAAAAAATAATCCAATTTTGAATAGAAATGTGTAGAGACTGAGTGTCAACAGTGGATGTGAGTATCAGATAAGCACACACGCCGAGCAGCGCGCCCGCTGTGCGCAAAGAAGATGAGCAGTGACACACCCACACAGGAGTGATGTGATTCACATTGTGGGTGTGATTGTGTCTACCTTGGACCAAATTCCATACTGTTGACTGTATCTGTTCAAAAACATTGAACCATTGAAGAGACGACTCTGTGTACAGGATTGAGGCTATACGGTTCAATGGATCTCGCTGTAAATTTTACCAAAAATTCTGGTGTAGGTGTAGACAACCTGGTTAAATTTTGGGCATATAAGATCAAAGGTCACTAAAGATAATTAGTGATATTTTAAATAGATGTGTATTGAATAAGTTGACGTTTGTGTCTGTTGCACTCTGATGGCTCATCGATTACTGAACTGATAAGGAAAGTATTCGCGATACCGCCGCTCCGACTTCACGCCAACGGCGTCACTTAAGACTAGTTATCCTCCGATCATTTGCTCTAGTGCCACATTGAGTGACCCATCGGTCAATGATAGTGAGGCAGTGCAGCTTAGGCGGCAACCACCAAGTGATGATGACGGAATAAAGTGTTAATAAAAAAGGAAGGTTTGAGTGCAAGTGTTAAGTTCTCACAAAGACTCAAAGCATTACTTGCATTTGGCACACAACACACACACGCACAAATCAGTGTAATTCACAATAATTGGCTCGTCTACCAATATTCGTTGCACAAAGCTCACTGTATTTCTCCATAGACGCAGGCTCTACCTTGTGATACAGCATCAAACTAGTCGTAACAGAATTACTTAATTTGTCGGAATATGAAAATAATTTACTGGATCTCTCTCTCTCTCTCTCTCTCTCTCTCTCTCTCTCTCTCTCTCTCGACCCATTGGTGGACTTCAAGGCTTGCAAATAAGACCTATCAGCCTCAGGAAGTATGTTGTCACATTGTCAATCTCTGCTTTGATCAATAAACCATTTTACTTTATGGTGTGTTCACTTGTTGTTTTCACCATTGACAGCTAACCTTACAAGCATGTGCGCTATCTGAAAATGGCTAAGCCAACAGGGACAGAACAGTAGGGTCGAGTAGACAAGTGTTCTACAAATGTACACAAAATGTTAGCTAATAGAGACACAATAGCTAGTAATTAAAAAATAGAGACTCAATGGACTCGTTGTATAATTGAATAATTCGGTTTTGGTCAATTCGAGTGTATGTCTATGTCAGTCTTAATGTAGTGCCTCAATGTTTGCCCATACTCAAATGCAATTTCAGTGGCACTAAATGGTGCACACTGCTCCGCATAGTGAACAAGTGCAACAACGTGAGAGAGAGAGAGAGAGAGAGAGAGAGAGAGAGAGAGAGAGAGAGAGAGAGAGAGAGAGAGAGAGAGAGAGAGAGAGAGAGAGAGAGAGAGAGAGAGAGAGAGAGCGTGATGCCATCGAGACGCACAGGCACACACAGCACACATTCGACTGGCTGAGTGCGGTGTGTTGTGTGGAGTGCTTGGTGCAAAGTCACTATTTAGTTGCCATTTGTGCCATGATATGTGTAGTACACTACGTGCGTGCAATAGTAGTGACCTGTCGATGATTTAGTGTAACAAAGAATGACATATTGACCGTGATGACTATGTTGCTTAGTGAACTCGCAAACCAATACATTTTGTCAATTAGAGTCATCCACTAAGACGTATTGAACATTACAAGTCAAAATTAACAATCAGGACAGTAGTCACCGGATTATATGAAATGGATATTTGACCAACATGGGACTTCTTCGATTCAGGCGCAATAGGGATTTATTAAATGTACGAATGTGTTAAAAAGGATAAGCAGAGGATTTTGGCGATAGTGGCTCGGCACTGTCGAGTGTGTGCCAAGTTACGTACGGTCGTCTTGCAATTAGTGACAGAAAACAAATTAAGCTAAAATCATTGCTTCTGTGTCCGTGTTAATTGAACTACCATTGGAACGATACTTTCAATTGGGCCAACAGTAACCCGTCACGGTTGCACCGTGTACCACTGATTGCATCACTTGTGATCCAATTGAATTATCGCTTCAACTGCCTCGGTCGAGTGGACGAGTACACTGTCACAAATCGATAATCTGTGTTTTTTATTGTTTATTGTATTTATTGTGTGCTGTCATATTGCACTTGACCTGGTCGTTGCTTGGTCTGCCAGCTCGTGCCACAACTGGCACTGATTCGGGCTTAGCTATTGATTGGCAAGGTTGTGATGCTGTCATGTTGGTTGCTTGGTTGCTCACAGCACCATTGGCCACTGCAACTAGGTCACAATCCATCCACTCAATCCACTCCAACTGGTCAATGCGACAGTCAATCCAAACAAGCCACAACCATTCCACCATGTCACATGCACGACTCATAGTTTCCAAAATACTGTTTAATCATGTCCAAACTTATATGTGCCTGGTTGGCACTCGTTCTCTCGTGTTCGGTCTGTTCGTTGCAAGTGTGCAGTCCCATTACTCCTCCAGCGCCTTCTTGTCGTTGCAAACTGTCCAGCAGAGCTAGTTTGGCCAACTTGGAATACGCATCCAGCAGTTGTAGGCACAGTTGGAGCGTTCTTTGGTGCGCAAACAAAAGACACCACCAAACACGGACTGTTCGCCCTCCTCGGTGATGGTCGCAGAGTAGAAATACAGTGCACGCGTAATTTGGGCAATGTTGTACTTTGTTTCTATTGGAGTGTCGGCTGGTGGAGACTCCACAGATTGTCGAATACGTTCTCCTCGTTTGTGCCACCGACCATGTACACGTCCGGACAGTTCACTCCACAGCCATGATGGAATCGGGATTTGGGGTAAACGGCTATACTGTTCGGCCAAATAAGGCTCCGATGGTTTCAAACTCTATTTGCGAGTGTGCAAGTCAAACACAGGAATTAAGTCGTTTGAGAAGAAGCGTTGACTAGTGCCACCACCGATCACATACAGCCGGCCCTGCCACAGGACCATCTCGTGTCGATATCGAGGTTCAATAAACTCCGGTGCCGAGCCCAAATGAGTCCACCGTTTAGTGTTCCAATCGAATCGATGCACATCCAAGTTGTTCTCGAATCCATCAGTACCTACACAGATGTAGATGCACTCTTCTGTCCGGTCAATGACAATCGCCTGACCATAGCCCGGCTGTGGCATGTCGATGCCATTTGTATTGTCGTTTGAGTACACAATTCAACTCCAGTGCAGTTATCTCAAGTCATAAGTGAACATTTTGTTGCTGCTTCACTGAGCAAATAGAAAGCCTGAACCACCATAAACCAGCAGTGTCCACTCGTCTAGCATTGTACAGTGCGAAGCCAACTCCCTGGGTGCACTGCTATTGGTGCTCAGCAACTTGCTCACTCGAGTGTCCTTCGAGAATCGCCACAACTCCTGGAACAGTCGTCTGCTGGACTGCCAGGTGGGATCTTTATTCAGATCGGGATCATCATCAAGCACCTTGCCATTGTACCCACCAAAGCTGTAAATGTACTGATCGGTGGCCACAATTCGGTGACCACTGCGAGGGTGATGCGGACGGTTGTGTTGCCTGTTTGCACTTGACATTGTCGATGCTTGGTCTGCCAGCTCTTGTTACAACTGGTTCTGATTCAGGCTTAGCTATTGATTGGCATTACATGCTAAAACTCGAATGGCTTGAAGTGGTACGGCTCAAACACGGCACAGTGAACACATTGACTGGCGTTGCTCAGGTTGGCGGTGGTGTTTGTGTCGGACGCATCGAAGCAGGCCACTTCGTGAATGGTGTGCTCCAGTTGAAGAAGAAACCGATATGGAGCATAGAATACCTGCAAGGTAGAGCCGATTAGATCAATTTGGCTATTGGGCTTGGGGTGTATTGGAGACAACATTACGCAATGCACTGCCAAATGACTTACCTAGAGCAGCCATTCCAGCCCTTGTACAGTGGACTTTCACAATAAGCGCCACATTCAGGCCAGTGCTGAGTTGTGCAAGAACAGTTAATCAGAATAATCAAACAAATCAGATGACAATACAGAATTTAGAAGACCATTTGCACAGGACAGTTCGGTAATGAAGAGTGTGGGACCGATAGAGGACAAGTCCAAACACGCGAGTGTTTATTTATTTTCTAGAGAAAGCAAAAAGATAGTTAGAACATTATTACTAGATCGTAATACTTAGCATGCGATTTCGGTTTCCGATTGGAAAGTGCACCGTGAAGACGCGATGACGACGACAACAGAGAGGTTGAGTTCGAGAGAAAGCGTTAGCCATCACTTAGTCTGATTGAGAGATGAGAGACAAAAGAGACAACTCGCTGCTCACAACACAACACAACAAACACGCTGTAAATGGTCTCTGTGCTTGTCGCACAGAACACAATCGAAGACAGTAGACTTAGTCAATTCTCAGTGTTTTCAATATGGCCTTATTCGCTGTATTGATAGAAAATAAATAATAAAATATCTGATTGCATACAAAATGATTTGTTTCGAATAAATCGAACTGAATCTATTGACGATCAAGCAACGAGGGGTAACCTTATTTACCACCGAGACGTGTGTGCCCATTAGCCCATTTCGCCAACACACAATCAAAGTGGCAAGTGGAGGTTTCAATTGTGTTTCTCGAATTGAGATAATTTTGAGTGACTATTGAGAGGTCGATTGAGATGCAATGTCCCTTTACCGGACAGACAGACACTTACGAGTACGTGGAAGCCTCAAGACCAAACCAGACTGAACCTACTTTTTTTAACAAGTCAGACATAGCGCACATAGTATTGAAACGAGAATTGCGAGGTATTAGTAACTTTTACATTCACAGGAGTGAGCATGATCATAAAGTTCACAACGCGTTCTATGTATGCCAATGTATTGAACACATGTAAGGCGCCTTATTGAACGGTCGTTCAACACGCGACAATGTGTTTCGAGTGGTAATTTGTAGTGAAACTTATCTAACTAATATTTTCTGGCGTGAATGATAAGAAAATAATTGAATCGAGCTATTGTTGCAATGTTCTTGCGAATTCGTAATCGAAATTTTCGGTCTAAATCGATCACTTCGAAAGTAAAACTTTTTTAGTTTTGAGTTGTTCTTGTTCTTTGTTTTCGCCTGTTAACCTTCACATGCCCAACTGCACATCACACAACATAACACAACTCGTGTCTGTTCTTGTTCGTGTATTTCTTTTTGGCGTTCTTGGTTTCTTTCGTTATTTTTCTAGTGGCGCCAAATTTAGTTTACCTCAAGTTGCCTCTACCTCTGTGTTTTGTGCCACAAGTGTATAATTTAGATTGATTCGATTCAAAGTGATGATGATGATTTATTATGTCTGGCACCTTAGAATAGATTAGTGTACACCTCTGGAGGTGTCATTTGTGTGTCGAATTGAGATCATTTTGAGTGACTATTGAGAAATCGATCGCGATGCAATGTCTCTGTACCGGTCAGACAGACACTTACGAGTCCGTAGTGAGAAAACCCCATAACCAAACCAGACTGAATCTAGAGTACTGTATGTTTATTATTATTTATTACTGCAAGAAAGTAGATTTTGTAAATTCTCTTTGTTTTCAAGTTGGTCTTATTTGCTGTATTGATAGAAAAATATATGATATAATATCCAACTTCATTCAAAATGATTTGTTTCTAATGAATTGAACTAAATTTATTGATGATCTGCATTGATATTGCAGATGGGAAACACAAAACACTACACGCCGAGACGTGCATGCATTAGCGCATCTCGCACTCGCTCTCGAAATGGCAACCGAGACGACGAGCAGTGGCCGGCCAGCAAACGCATTGAATGTCAGTGTAGAGTGCACACACATTTGGCATGAACGATCACTTCGAACGTCGGCGGCAATAGTTTGATGACGCGATTGCGAAATGGACTGGATGAGTGATCTGTACACAGGCCCATGACACCATCACAACCAGAAAGTTAAAATTGCCTGGTTTGTAATGCAAAGTGCGAGCTGGGCATATTTATGTGTGGCACTGCCAGGCCAGGCAATACGCGGCGTCAGCGGACTGAGATGGCACTGGCTCGCCGGTAAAGACCAAGACCGGAGTGAGTTGCCAAGTGGCACTGCCAGGCGACGTACTGGTCGGTGTCGGCAGGCGGACTGAGATGGCACTGGCTCGCCGGTAAAGACCAAGACCGGAGTGAGTTGCCAATTAGCCATTGGCCAGTTTCATGCAGGCACAACTGAACGTGTAATCGGTGCGATCGGCCAGGTTTGTTCGTTTGATTTGTTCACTGACCAGTGCTCAACAAAGGTAAACTGTCGCCAACTGTATATTGAGCTCGCTTGAGTACTGTACGTTCATTTCACAATGTTCATGGATTCTCGAATTAATGGTGTACTGTCTGTCCGTCACCGTCCAATCGTTGATTGATTTCTTTAACTGCAGTGCACGTATCCCACGTCCAACTTCAACTTCAACTTGCAAATAAGACCTATCACCCTAAGGAAGTATGTTCGGAAGAATGTTGTCACATTGATCATCTCTGCCTTGATCAATAAATCATTTTACTTTATGGTGTGTTCACTTGTTGTTTTCGCCATAGGCAGTCAATCTTAAAAGCATGTGCGCTGTCTGCAAATGGCTAAACCAACAGGGACAGAACAGTGAGGCCGAGTAGACAAGTGTTCTACAAATGTACACAAAATGTTAGCAAATAGAGACACAATAGCTAGTAATTAAAAATTAGCTACTCAATTGACTCGTATAATTGAATAATTCGGTTTTGGTGAATTCGAGTGTATGTCTATGTCAGTTTAAATGCAGTGACTCAATGTTTGCCCACACTCAAATGTCAGTGGTAGTAAATGGTGCACACTGCTCTGCACAGTGAACGAGTGCTGCAACGTGAGAGGGAGCGTGATGCCATCGAGACGCACAGGCACACACAGCACACATTCGACTGGCAGAGTGCGGTGTGTTGTGTGGAGTACTCGGTGCAAAGTCTCTATTTCGTTGCCATTTGTGCCATGATTTGTGTAGAACACTACGTGCATGGCACGCTAGTGACCTATCGATGGTTCAGTGTAACAAAGAATGACATATTGACCGTGATGACCCTGTTGTTTCGTGAACTTGCAAACCAACACATTTTGTCACTGTGTGTGATTAAGACGTATTGAGCATTACAAGTCAAAATTAAAAATCAGGACCGTAGTCACCGGATTATATGAAATGGATATTTGACCAACATGGGACTTCTTCGATTCAGACACAATGGGGATTTATTAAATGTACAAATGTGTTAAAAAGGATAAGCAGAGGATTGTTGGAGTGATGGAGAATCGGCACTGTCGAGTGTGTGCCAAGTTACTTACGGTCGTCTTGCAGTGTTTTTCCTAATTGACTACCATTGGAACCATACTTTCAATTGGGCCAAACACGCAAGTTTAGGTTAGAACCAAACAGTAACACGTCACGGTTGCACCGGGTACCACTGATTGCATCACCTGTGATCTAATTGAGTGATGGCTTCAACTGCCTCGGTCGAGTGGACGAGTAAACTAAGTAAGCCAATTACAAATCGAGAGAGAGAGAGAGCGAGAGAGAGAGAGAGAGAGAGAGAGAGAGAGAGAGAGAGAGAGAGAGCGAGAGAGAGAGAGAGAGGAGAGAGAGAGAGAGAGAGAGAGAGAGAGAGAGAGAGAGAGAGAGAGAGAGAGAGATTTGCCAGGTTGTGTGCTGTCACATTGCACTTGACCTGGTCGTTGCTTGGTCTGCCAGCTCGTGCCACAACTGGTACTGATTCGGGCTTAGCTATTGATTGGCTAGGTTGAGTGCTGTCACATCCACTGCACACAGCACTTGTGGCCACTGCTACTAGGTCACAATCCATCCACTCAATCCACTCAATCGACTACACCTGAACAAATGTGACAGCCAAGCCAACGCCAAGCAGGGCACAACAATTTGACCATGTCACATCTACTGCACTCAGTTTCCAAAATACTGTTTAATCATGTCCAAACTTATATGTGCCTGGTTGACACTCGTTCTATCGTGTTCGGTCTGTTCGTTGCAAGTGTGCAGTCCCATCACTCCTCCAGCGCCTTCTTGTCGACGCAAACTGTTCAGCAGAGCTAGTTTGGTCAACTTGGAATACGCATCCAGCAGTTGTAGGCACAGTTGGAGCGTTCTTTGGTGTGGAAGCAGAAGACACCACCAAACACGGACTGTTCGCCCTCCTCGGTGATGGTCGCAGAGTGGAAGTACAGTGCACGCTTAATTTAGGTAATGTTGTACTTTGTGTCTACTGCAGAGTCGGCAGGTGGATACTCCACAGATTGTCGAATACGTTCTCCTCGTTGGTGCCACCGACCATGTACACGTCCGGACTGTTCACTCCACAGACATGACGAAATCGGGATTCTGGGTCGACCGCTATACTGTCCGGCCAAATAAGGCTCCAATGTTTCCAAACTCTATTTGCGAGTGTGCAAGTCAAACACAGGAATTAAGTCGTTTGAGAAGGAGCGTTGACTAGTGCCACCACCGATCACATACAGCCAGCCCTGCCACAAGACCATCTCGTGTCGATATTGAGGTTCAATAAACTCCGGTGCCGAGCCCAAATGAGTCCACCGTTTGGTTTTCCAATAGAATCGATGCATATCCAAGTTGTACTCGAATCCATCAGTACGGCCACAGATGTAGATGCACTCTTCTGACCGGTCAATGACAATCGCCTGACCATAGCCCGGCTGTGGCATGTCGATGCAATCTGAGTTGTTGTTTGAGTACACAATTCGACTTCAGTGCAGTTGTCTCAAGTCACAAGTGAACATTTTGTTGCTGCTTCGCTGAGCAAATGGAAAGTCCCAACCACAATAGACCAGCAGTGTCCACTCGTCTAGAAACATTGTAAAGTGCAAAGCCAACTCCCTGGGTGCACTGCTATTGGTGCTCAGCAACTTGCACACTCGAGTGTCCTTCGAGAATCGCCACAACTCCTGGAACAGTGGTCTGTTTGACTGCCAGGTGGGATCTTACTTCAGATCGGGATCATCATCAAGGAACTTGCCATTGTACCCACCAAAGCTGTAAATGTACTGATCGGTGGCCACAATTCAGTGACCACTGCGAGGGTGATGCGGACGGTTGTGTTGCCTGTTTGCACTTGAGGTGGTCGATGCTTGGTTTGCCTGCTCTTGTCATAACTGGTACTGATTCGGGCATAGCTATTGATTGGCCTTTCATGCTAAAACTCGAATGGCTTGAAGTGGTACGTCTCAAAGACGGCACAGTGAACACATTGACTGGCGTTGCTCAGGTTGGCGGTGGTGTTCGTGTCGGACGAATCGAAGCTGAACACTTCATCAATGGTGTGCTCCAGTTGAAGAAGAAACCGATATGGAGCATAGAATACCTGCAAGGTAGAGCCGATTAGATCAATTTGGCTAATGGGCTTGGGGTGTATTGGAGACAACATTACGCAATGCACTGTCAAATGACTTACATCGAGCAGCCATTCCAGCCCTTGTACAGTGGACTTCCACAATACGCACCACATTCAGGCCAGTACTGAGTTGTGCAAGAACAGTTGATCGGGATCATCCAACAAAACGAACGGCAATCTATGACTTAGAGGACGCAGAGAACAGTTCGGTAGTGAAGGGTGTGGCACCTTGAGTGGACAAGTCCAAACACGTGAGTGTGATCTTTATGTTCTAAGAGAAGTCAAAAAGATAGTTAGAGCATCTTTACTAGATCGTAATACTTAGCAGGCGATTTCGGTTTCCGATTGGAAGGTGCACCGTGAAGAAGTAATACGCGATGACGACGACAACAGCGAGGTTGAGTTCGAGAGAAAGCGGTAGGAATCACTTAATGCGATAGAGAGATGAGAGACAGAAAGAGGACAACTCGCTGCTCACAACACAACACAACAAACACGCTCACTGTTGGCTGTTGGCTGCAGTCGCGTTGGACGTTATGCACATTTGCACACTCAAATGAACTGGTGGCCATATCGTTGAGTGTTGAGCGTTGCCTTCTTTTAGTTTGACAAAGGCGCTAGCTACATGAACATTGGACCACAGATAAATCTGTTGAGAAGTGGCTCCCTCTCTGTATGACCGCTTGTCAAGTTTATGTGTCGTCATCGTAAAGTCACTACATCGACAGTCACTCAGTGTTCACATAGTCGACCATCACCACGCAGTGACAAAGCACAATTGCTGCTCCCTATAAAAGGACGACAGTCTGAAGCTGTCAATCATCGAGTGTCTCGTATGTGTTCTGATCAGTTGTCTCCACTACTTGTGCTAACGCAGAGTCTTCTACTTTACAGATTGTGTCTACTCAGTTCTGACGATCAACTTCCCATCTGGCTCTACCACACAAGTATCATCGTTGGTTTCTTTGTATGGCGCAGTGCCTATTTAGTTCAACCAAACCCTTCTGTACTTTTATTCTTCACCAATAAAGCTTTTAACTTAACACGTTATCAGCACGACGCTACAGGATGGAACTCGCAAGCCTCTTTATTGGTGGACTGATATCCCTCTGTGCCGTCCTCATGTGGATCGTCCTGAATGGAAAACCGAGCAAAGATACTGAGCGACCGGTACGAGACAACCGGAAGTATCAAGAAAGCGAAATCGTACGCTTGAATGGAACGAACTATTCGAATTGGCAGTATATGCTCCGGTTGGCTCTCAACCGTCTCAGAATTGAACAGGCTATTCAACGCCCTCTTCCCGTGAATTCCGAAGCCAACCAGACAGCTCTAGCCCGAATCACCTGCTCTCTTAATGACCGACATCTCTCCATGGTTCGAGAGATTCTCTCAGCTTACGAAGCCTTCGAGAAGATTAGCAAGGAGTACGTCACCAACGACGTAGTAAAACAGGCCCTCTTGGAACGTGACATACGGGCAATCAAATTGGATGGGTTTACCGAAACAAAGGTCCGTGAATTTAGCCAATCCGTTGGCCAGAAGATTGACGAGTTACGAATGGCTGGTTCTGACTTAACCCACGAAAGGGAGCTGTGCCTCTATGTCGATGGTCTCCCGAGTGAACTGGTTCCTTTCAAGGCTTCCACCTATCAAAATTTGAGCGTCCTCACTAAAGATCAACTGTTCCTGAATCTAATTCGATACTGTGAGATGCTGAACGGTGGTAAATCGTCCGAACAGAGCTTTGTCTGCAAAGGAACAAACTCTGGACGCCCTACATTCCGGAAGGAGATGAGACGTTGTCACTACTGTGGTATTCAAGGCCACCTCATTGCCGAGTGTCGAAAAAGGAAAGGTGAAGAACGGACTATGACTGGAGTGAACAAGAAACCCAGTGGCGGTAGTGAAGGTGTCAAGCAAAACTCTGTTTTCAATGCTACTGAGAAAATAAATGACCTTCGCAATTATGTCAGTGAATGGATTGTGGACTCGGGTGCGTCTAGCCACTTTGTAACCTCGGATAGGCACCTAATGAACGCTATTTCGATCAACCAATCAGTAAGCACTGCAAATGATCACCAGTGCAGAATTTATCGACAAGGTGACTTCATTCTGCACACAGGACCAGAAGTAATGCATCTGAAGGATGTTAAATTTGCCCCTGACTTCAGCGCCAATCTTCTCTCAGTGAGCAAGTTGACTAAGGATGGTTTCAAGGTTGAATTCAACATGAAAGAAGCCATTGTGTCTAAACAGGGAAAAGTATATCTCAAGGCATCTCGCAGTGGAAATCTATACTGTTTCAACGAAGTGGAACATGCCTTATTGTCCTCCAAAGTTATTGATTGGCACAGTGTTCTGGCTCACCCAGGAAGAGAGAAGCTGGAGAAACTAAAGAAACTATACAACCTACAATGTGAGCATGATGAACACTGTGTAACGTGTGCTCGATGCAAGTTGAAACAGTTGCCATATCCTCCTTCAACAACAACAACATCACGGCCACTGGAACTAATTCACTCAGACCTTGGCGTCGTGAATAACCCTCTTGGTTATGATGGATCTCGGTATTTCATGATTCTTGTGGATGACTACACTCGTTATGTGGAAGTGTTCACTCTCAAGAGTAAGGCCGAAGCAATCCTGGCATTTCAAGAATACAAAGAAAAGATGGTGAAGCAGTTTCCCATCGGAATTGGTGCACTACGAACAGACAATGGAGGGGAATACACCTCAAATGAATTTGTTGAACTACTGAAAGTGGAAGGAATTTACAGACAGCGAAGTGTACCATTCTGCCATCAACAGAACGGCATCAGTGAACGAACAATTCAGAAAGTTCAAACTATGGCACGTGCTATGTTGTTCGAAAGTTGTTTACCACTAAAATTCTGGCCTGAAGCAATCCGTACTGCATGCTATATTGCCAACAGACTGCCCCATAGCTCAATCAATAACGAACTACCCTGCAAGCGGATGTTTAACCGAGAACCAGAATTCGAGAAGATGAAAACATTCGGATCGATTGCGTATAGTTGGATCCCTCATGAAAAGAGGAAGAAGTTTGATCCTACTTCCGAAGAACTTATTTTTGTTGGGTATTCCTTCGACGCAAAGGCATACCGACTACTGGATCCTAGCACTGGAAAGGTCATCAATCAGCGGAATTGTGACATCTGGAACGGTGTGTTCCCAGCCTGCATCAAGTCTATGAAGACATTAAAAGAAGGCGAACAAGAATGTACATGCGAAAGTAATCCACAAACTCGAACACTATTTAACATTGATGAAGTTGAAGAAGTGAATGAGACTGAAGGTAGTGGTGTAGGACAAGTTACCAATGGTCCGACCACCGAATCAACTACTGAACCTGACATCACACCAATCTTGGATCTACAAAGACAGCTTCAATCGGTGGAAAACCAAAGAAGAGAAACGGCACTCAACCAGGCGTTGGAGAACTTCGATCGAAGACTTCAACTGCCCGTGACTACAACACCCACGCCAGTGATTCCAACACCAACTACCGAAACTGTAACACCTACTGCAATCATAACAACACCCATTTCCGAGTCACCAGAACAGAAGCAAGACGAAGTACAAGCTCCCGATATTGTTCCTAAAGTCGAACTGAAGAGTGAACCCACTGATCAGACTGAAGTCAAAACTATTACCACACCGACAATTGAATCTACAAAAGAACCCACTGAACCTACTGCAGAACCAACCACAGAAGCAACTAACGAGCCTGTTCCTGTAGCTACCGATGAACCACACGTACAAGTGCGCCGAATTCAACCTCCAAGAAATTGTGGCCCTCCAGACCGACTTAGTTATGTTGCACCAGGAGAACAGGCAAGTTCTGTGATGCAGTATCCAGACTACCAAGCTGCCCTTGTGTCACCAGCCTCTCGTTCAGCCGAACATATATATGTACCAGCCAACTATAACGAAGCGATACAGTCCCCAGAAAGGGATTACTGGATCGAAGCAATGACCGATGAAATCACATCATTGAATGCACATCATGTTTATCAAGTAGTCGAACAAAAACTTGCTGGCGAAAGAAAACTCATCACCACCAGATGGGTATATGATGTCAAAAAGAACAGCCTCGGAGCTATCGTCCGGTTTAAGGCAAGATTGGTGGCTCGAGGATTTAACCAACAGAAAGGTATTGACTTTGAAGAAACTTTCAGCCCTGTAGTATCATACACAGCAATCCGTGCCATGATGGTAATTGCAAGCCAACAGAAGCTACTTGTACATCAAATCGATATCAAAACAGCTTTCCTCAACGGTGATCTGGACACGGTGGTGTATGTCCATCCACCTGATGGCTTCAAGGATGATGGCACGATATGGAGGGTCGATAAAGCTATGTATGGACTCAAGCAGGCTCCAAAGTGTTGGAATGAGAAAATGAACTTCACCCTGAATAAACTCGGATTCAAAGCTATTCAATCAGACCCGTGCCTCTATGTGAAACGAGTGGGAAGTGTAAACCTGTTCTTGCTGGTGTGGGTAGACGATATTCTGATCTTCACTCACACAGAACAACAAATGACTGAAGTCAAGCAACAATTGAAGGACAAGCTCGAACTAAGGGATCTGGGACAAGTGAATCGTTTCCTTGGAGTCAACTTCACAAGAGACGAACATGGTACATCAATGATCTACTGAACAGATTCAACCTTGAAGACTCGAGCCGTATCCAGACTCTGCCTCAGTTAGACAAACTTGATCTTAAAGATGGAGAAATCGATAACAATTTGCCGATCAGGAGCCTCATTGGAAGTCTACTCTACATCGCAAACTTAACCAGACCAGATATTGCTGCAGTTGTGAATCTACTCTCTAGACACCTTCATGAACCTACTGCCCTAGTCTGGACATACAGCAAACAAGTATTGGCGTACCTGACCTGAAGCATACAAAGAACCTCAGTCTCACTCTGGGAAGCTTTGACGATTCTAATCTGGTCTGTTACGTTGACGCCAACTTCGCAACCATTGGCGACCGAAAATCCCAGTCAGGTGCACTGTTCCAACTAAACGGAAGTTCCATCTCTTGGTTCAGTCGAAAACAGAAAACCGTTAGTCTTTCTACTACTGAAGCAGAATATACGGCAATGGCAATGGCGTGCAAAGAAGTACTTTGGCTTCAACAGCTACTTCATGAACTGAGCTTTCCCGTCCAATTACCAACTACCATCCTAGAAGACAACATACCGGCGATCCAAATCGCAAACTCTCAACGAAGTCTCTCGGACACCAAACATATTGACGTGAAGATGCACTGTATACGAGACTACAGTGCCAAACGCTACATCACCATCAAGCATGTCAGTACACACAATCAACTAGCCGACTGTCTTACCAAATCGTTGAGCAATTCCAAGCATACGAGGCGGATACTCTTGGGACCTGATGGTCAAGCAGTTCGGGAGCAGGGGAGGTGTTGAGAAGTGGCTCCCTCTCTGTATGACCGCTTGTCAAGTTTATGTGTCGTCATCGTAAAGTCACTACATCGACAGTCACTCAGTGTTCACATAGTCGACCATCACCACGCAGTGACAAAGCACAATTGCTGCTCCCTATAAAAGGACGACAGTCTGAAGCTGTTAATCATCGAGTGTCTCGTATGTGTTCTGATCAGTTGTCTCCACTACTTGTGCTAACGCAGAGTCTTCTACTTTACAGATTGTGTCTACTCAGTTCTGACGATCAACTTCCCATCTGGCTCTACCACACAAGTATCATCATTGGTTTCTTTGTATGGCGCAGTGCCTATTTAGTTCAACCAAACCCTCCTGTACTTTTATTCTTCACCAATAAAGCTTTTAACTTAACAAAATCAGTTTAGGCCTAACAAATGACATATTTATTGATTGAGCTAGAGTCGTAAGATGGAAAATATATTGTACAACTACAAATCAAATTGAAACACTGCATTGAGACTACAAGAGTAAAGAATGCATTGCTTAATAAAATCGACCAATCCCATTAAGGAGCTAAGCTATCCTCCTTTTTTGGTCTGCGGCAAGCAAACCTTTGACCTCGAACAGTGAAAGTTGGGCCTAATTGAGGTGGTTGCAGGCAAAATTGTGTTCGGTTATGTCTTCGCTTACATGTTTCCAACACTGTTGGCACTTGTCCTGTCGGTGTGTTGATTGCAGTGTGTGCGCCAACTTGACACCAACAGCAGCTGTTTGTTTTGGAATGTTGTCCAGTACTGATAGTTTGGCCAACTTTTGAAGACTTACAATATGCACCCAGCAATTGTATGCATAGTTTGAGCGCTCTTTGATTGACAAATCGAAATAAGCATAAAAACAGACAGTTCTGTTTTCTCTGCGTATACTTCGGTGGCCATCGATTGTTACAGGCACGTGATATGTTAGGCAAGTTGTACTTGGTCAAATGACGAGTGACCATGTGAAGACACCACAGACTGTCAAATACGTTCTCACCGATAGTGCCACCAGAAGCAGTAATCCGGACGTGCACACCATAGCCATGACAAAACCTCGATTCGGGGTAAGCTGCTCGGCCGTGAGGCCATTCATATGGCAGCGGTTGGTCTAAACTATTTGCTTGTTGCCAAATCAAACACAGTTATAAACTGGAGAAGACGATTGCACATTGTCTCTGCTTCTTTATCCACTAAAGCTGTACGTGTACTGATCTGTTGATCTGATCTACAATTCAATGAATAAACGGCCCAGGCCTGTGTTGTGTAATCGGTATAAATCCGATGGCATTACATGTTCGAATGCGAATGGTGTATAATGGTTCTTCTGCTTCAACAATCAAACTTCAACAAAGCACAGAGAACCTTTTGGTTGGCGTTGCTGCTAAGGTTAGCATTGCGATTCGGGCGAATCGATTGACGATTGGTGATCGAGCGATAGATTGTGTGTTCAATTCAAACTATAAATCAAATAATAGAACAAAGAATACCTGCAAGTTAAAGGATTAGATCGAATTTGTCACACTGAGCTTACTTGAGGCAATCTTACGTGACTAGAAGACTTGTTATGTGAGTTGAGTTGTGTAAACTGACCAAGTGTTGATGATCATCAACTTGAGAACACAAACAAACGATAATATTAAATAATAAAACAGCTTTGGCCCAAGACATTGCCAATGTCATTGACAGAAGTCTGTTTAGTATGGAAGTCACTGGCGCCGAGAGAGGCAAAGTTCAGACAAACGGAGTATGTATTGCTCTGTGTCAGTTGATCTAATAGAGTGCAAATTGTAATCACATCATCATTGCATGTACACACACAGTACTCACCTAGATAACTGTCTCGATATGGCAGTTACGTGCGCGGTACTGTCAAGAACTGCCACAAACACAAACTCAAACAAGCTAAGGAATGCTCTGGACAAACACCAATCAAGTGACACAACAACACCTCGATAACATTAACAGATTACCAGTAGAGCAAAATTGCAGTTGTAGCAATTTCGAAAAATGTGCTACAAAAAGATGATGCCGATTCGATGTTCGGAGAAGAAGAAAAGATGAAGACCACGACGACGACGGCGATAATGATGACAACGGTGGAGAGTGAACTCGAGTGGATGTGTGCTCGAGGAGAGCCAGAACGGAAAGGACAACTCGTCGCTCACAGCACAAACACACACACACCAACACTCACTGCATGTTAGTTAGCTGTTTGCTGGCCGGCTTGGAGGCACTCTCCATCAATGTTCATCCTTGTTGCTGGTGGGCCATCCGTGGTGCCCAACAGAATCTTGCCCATAACTCGGCTCACTCGAATGCGTTATCGTTGCCGTTGGACGCTGCTCGGCTAAAATGATCTATACCGCACTCTCCATCAATGTTCATCCTTGTTGCTGGTCGGCCATCCGTGGTGCCCAACACAATCTTGCCCATAACTCGGCTCACTCGAATGCGTTATCGTTGCCGTTGGACGCTGCTCGGCTAAAATGATCTATACCGCACTCTCCATCAATGTTCATCCTTGTTGCTGGTCGGCCATCCGTGGTGCCCAACACAATCTTGCCCATAACTCGGCTCACTCGAATGCGTTATCGTTGCCGTTGGACGCTGCTCGGCTAAAATGATCTATACCGCACTCTCCATCAATGTTCATCCTTGTTGCTGGTCGGCCATCCGTGGTGCCCAACACAATCTTGCCCATAACTCGGCTCACTCGAATGCGTTATCGTTGCCGTTGGACGCTGCTCGGCTAAAATGATCTATACCGCACTCTCCATCAATGTTCATCCTTGTTGCTGGTGGGCCATCCGTGGTGCCCAACAGAATCTCGTTAATTACTCAACCCATTTGAATGCGTTATCATTACGAATTAATTGAACGATAATGTGAGCCAACCGAGAGAGTGAAGCTCTCTCACCGGTCTGACGGTGTCAGTGTTTGCCTGTAAACTCTATGACACTAGGGACCTTACTCACAGTCTCTTCCCAAATGGATTCCCCATTGTGAGAAAGGACCTATTCCTAAGTCCTGGTGGTGGCGGATCTATTGACTGCAACATACGTCATTGGCCAGTTGGTGTTGGTTACACAAATCGTGACTTTTCTATTTCTATTTCTGGCTCAGCTTCCGGACCATTCTGTTATTGGCCCGATTGAGAGAACAAAGGCCTGTCTGGGTCCAATCAATCGATTGCAAGTGAAATTGATGATGTGATTCAAATGGACATACGAGACAAAAAGTGCCAACTCACACGAGTGAGAACGAGTAAAAGGGAGAATGAGTGGCTTGACCGGCCCGGCCGTGTTACGGTACTCTCCACACTGACCACAGTGCTCCGTTCGAGTGTCCCGATAACTAGTCTCGGTCAATATTCAATTAATTACTTGTGCAAACTAAATTAGTTGGCACATTTTATTTTTATTTGAGCTATTTTGCTTGTTTCAATGCGGGCGACACTGCACACCATGATAGTGTTGGTTCATCGATAAAGTGGTTCAAACCAGTCACACAAAAAGAAACATCATTCGAGTGATGATTAAGTGTAGCCCATTATGACCAACAAGGCTTGCAGGTAAATAAGTAAACAACAACAAATAACAACAGAATCACACCGAGAACAACTGTCGACAGCACACAATGCACAACCTAAAGATCAAGCACGATTGGCTTGGCTTGTATACATTCAAATCGACTGGCTTGTGTTCAAGTGTGCAACTGGCATTGTCTCGCACTTTTGACTAGACTAATTAACTGCTTGATTGTGGCTAATTTGCAATTGGTTGAATAATTACATCAACAATGTGTCAACTTGATATAATGGGGTCTTGATGATTTTAGACTCGTAAACGATCCAACTTTCGAATGGTCGTCATCTGGTATCGCCACTGAAAGCACCAAGTAAGTTCAATCATTCAACTCAATCGACGCCAACTGGATCAGTGAGACATTTATCACGGCACTAAGGAACCTTTATTAAATGTTTGATCAATTCGACAAATACAGAAATAGAGACATACAGAAATACAACATTGACAATACACAAAGCATTAGTACACCAACACAATCAAACTCTATTCGTCCCATACTTCCATGTCACAAAGGTCTACAACATTCCAATCAAGATCACGAAAGCAGTCATGTTCTGACTGAACAGCTAAGAAACAATCTTCCCGAGACTCGTGGCCATGACAGTCGTGCATTGCCTCCGCACTTTCCCACAAACACTCTCGCCCACTCTCGCGATTGATGCATTGGATGAAATTGTCGTGATACATTTCAACCTGGACAACCAAAGCCATCAGAAATGCGGCGAAGAAGATAATCTGGATTGCTATGAAAAAGAAAAAAAATTATTTTAAAAAAATACCTACGATGCAAACCTCTCATTTTGCAAATCTGGATGATCAGAACGGTTTGATTTAAAAACTTGTAGTCGGTACCTTCTCGGTCCTTGCTTTATATATGATTTCTGAATGCAAAATGAATCCAATTACAAAAATCGAATGTTTACCCAGTTGGATCAAATCAAGGATGTCAACATTTTGTGTTGATTTGATTTGGCTTTTGAGCGTAATCAGTGAAGCACAAGACTTTCTGGTGCATGTAGATGTTGACTATTTGAGCATTATGTCAACAATTTTTTAAAATTCACATAACGAACTTATGTGTAAACAAACTAATGAAAATTTTGTTTTCAGGATTCTATTAAAATGAAATTAATTTTTTCTTGTTTAATTTTTTTTCTTTTTAATTACAAAAATTTAGAATGTTAATTTTGTTTTGCATTACCAATGACTAATAATCATAATCATTCGTGCAACGTTTGACATCTTTTTGACGATGTTCACAAACAAACTGGCATGGTATTTATTTTGCTAATTGCATGTTCAAATGACACACATGATGAGACAGATGATTATTTACAAAAGCAAAACATTCGTCGAAAGTCATGTGAATGTTGTTGTTTGCACTTATGGCCATGTATGTTTGTAGGCACATTTTGTTAGTTTGATTGCTAATTGGTGATTGCAAGCATTTTTTATCAAACTGATCAGAACCCTTACGATCAAGCCTGGAGCCAACCACATGATCAACTCGATTCATTTTTTGTTTTGCTTGTGTTTCTCAATTTGAGCTCTAATCTCATCTACAACCAAAAACCATTCATTTTTATTTCTATTTGAGCGTATATTTATTACTTAATAGATAGATTACAATAAAATTGTGCATGTGAGGCAGACAAATGTAACATTGTGACAAATACAATGTCTACAAGTCAGTTTCACCTTTTCCAATCAAAAAGAGGAATGTAGAAGAAATAATGGCCTACTTGGTCACGATTCGGTAATGATGGCTATCTTGAGACAGTGAAGTAGGGTACGGAATCGTAAATTTTTCATAACCGAAAACCGAACCGAAACCGAAGAATTTTTAACCAAAACCGAAACTGAACCAAAACCGAAACCGAGCCGAACCGAAAAATTGGTTAATAATTAAGGTACAATTTTATTTTGAAAAAGTTAATCAACAAATTAAAGTCATTGTCATGTTAGTTTGAGTTATTCCAATTACTATGAGTTTTCACGATTACATTATGCAGATTTTCACCAGAAAGCAAATAATGAGTTTTGTTTCGATTAATGAAAATCAAATTGGATACAGTTTCTGGATCAAGTTTCAATCGAATAGTAGTGATTATGTTCCACACGGTTGCAAATGTTCTTTCAGATGGGACACTTGTACATGGAATTGCTAAATAAAATAAAGCCGCTTTATACAAAGTTTGAAATCTATTTTGATATAAAAAAAATTTATCTGAAAATATCAAAAATTTCAGTTGCAACTGAAATTTTTCTCATTTTTGGAGATTATTAGTTAATTTTTATTGACTAATTTAAGTGTGAGGAATGCAATTATGGACAATTGTTGGTACTAGGAACTCTCTTTGACAAAAATGGTGCTCAGAATAAAATTCTTCGCCTTTGAATTAGTCAATAAAAATTAACTAATAATCTCCAAAATGAGAAAAATTTCAGTTGCAACTGAAATTTTTGATATTTTCAGATGCAACTGAAAAGTTGTAAAAAATTTCAGTTGCAACTGAAAATGTGTTTTCTGGGTGATTAGTTTGGTATTATCTTATTGAGTGTTGGTTTGTTGTCAAAGGACCACTTTAGTCGAATGTCAGTCAATACTTGAAGAAATTCAGTTAAATTCATTCTAATCACAATTACTCAATCAGCTTTAATTTGTTTTAATAGAAAAATCGGTTTTTATAGGTGCGGTTTTCGGTTTTGGAAAAAATCACTGACCGAACCGTAACCGAACCGACGGTTCGGTTCGGTTATTTTCGGTTTAACCGCGGTTTCGGTTAAATTTCCGTAACCGTTCTGGACCCTACAGTGAAGCTTGTCATAGTCCTTTATATCAACAAACCTATCAGTACTTAATCGACAAATTCGAATGCCAAGTCAAAGTACGAGAATATGATTAGAAAAATTAAAGTTATTGCAGCATTTAATAATAGATCGATCAATTCAACCATATAGAAATACAGAAAGCTTTGACTATACTCGAAGCATTTGTACATGAACACAATCAAACTCGAAGTCTCTCAGTTCGATGCTTCGTGGTGACAACGTTCAACAACATCCACTTCAAGATCACGAAGACAGTCATGTCCTGATTGGGCAGCTGAGATACAATCCAAAAGAGACTCGTGGCCATGACAGGCATGAACTTCAGCGGCACTTTCTTCCGAACACTCTTGTTCACTCTCGCGGCGGATGCATTCGATGAAACTATCGTGATACATTTCTACTTGGACCACCAAAGCCATCAGGAAGGCAGAGAAGAAGATTATCTGGATTGCTAGGAAGGAAAAAAACATGGTATTTAAAAAAATATCTACCATACAAATACCTCTCATCGTGAAAATCAATTTAGACAGAATTCATTGGTTTCACAAACTTGTTGTTGATAATGCCAACTCGGTCCATGCTTTATATACGATTTCAGAGGTTAAATGATTCATAGATTTTATATACAAAATTTGTATGTTTACTCAGTTTAATCAACATCTAATTAGTTAGCTGCAAATATTTTGTGTTGACTTAATTTGAAGATAATCTACGAAGCACAAGATTTTCTGGTATATGTAAATGTTGACATTTTGAGTATTATGTCAACAATTTCAAAATTAACATGACAAGCTTCACAGTGAGCTAACTGATTTGGCCTTGAATGTTTATGCGTGTTTTAATTCTTTGATTTAATAAACTAAGAATATTACAAGTCAAAAATCTGTCAAGGGCAACCGAATTGGCCACTGATCGATTTGATTGTCTTCTTCGATCGCAAGTCATCCGGCCAGTCTGTCTCAATAGAAGTCGCCAAATTGTCACAACATTCACTGCCGTTGATTGAGCAAAGAAGACACAGAGAATAGACAAATTGACTCGAGAATGTGTGTCGTGTCTGTTCATTAGGCATCCCACAGTTTGTTTGTTGTTGTCTCTTGAGCAATTTGTTACTTGTGAATATTTCACTTTTTGTCTCTACCAATCGGTCTGCTTCGCAATTATACTGTCTTTCTCTTCTTATTTCTCTTTACAGATCTGTTCATCTTCTATTCGTCTTCATATGTTCAAGATATAGAATGTTGGGGGTTGATCTTAGGTTGAGGTGGTTGAGAATACCAATGCAACTTCTACGTTTGCGAAGGCTTGTCTTGTGATGAGGTGGTATCTATCTGAGGAGTTCAAGTTGGAGAACAATGTAATCATGGACATTCTCTGTCATTACGGTTCCACTTCTGGCAAAATGTGCATACTGGGCATTGCTGCAGAACGATTCTGTGTGTTAAATTCGGGGCTACTGTTTAGTCTGTGGGACAAGTGCAGAGCAATTACCAAACAAATTTGGCCTTAGTTTACTTATTGGTTGGCCCGCGTGATATCTCGATGACTGAAACACTAGTGACCAATCGATGGTACCGTGCCAAAAAGAATGAACAGGGACTGAGAAACACTGATAATATGATGTGCTTTTACCTGCATGTCTCTAGGTCGGTTGGTAGTCAGTGTACGAACCAGTGCGAGACAGTGTCTTGAACACAATTCTATTTGAGCGCACACAAACTCGTCACAAACCAATCGTGCTAGTTACGATGTGGCTGTGTGAGGCCAATTCCCGCACCACTGCACTGACACAGGAAAGCAAACAGAACGATCGCTTTTAGAGACTTAACCAGCAGACCAATTGGACAACTCATAATTGGTAATTTATTTGCCTTTCTGTACACTGATCAACATGCACAAATGTTATTTTATTCAATTGATTTTTCGCAGAGTGGACATAGCAGTATGTTAATGGGACATTTCATGAAATCAAAATCATGGGATTTGTTTGTTTGTTGGTGCTTTCTTGGTTCTCATCGATCATCTATAAAGGATCTAATATTAAATTAGAATAGTTCAATCATTCAGGAAACATCAAATGCATTTATTTTCTATGATTGTTCATTTGGGCAAAGTAACCAACTATAATGTCATCTACAAAACCTACAAAAATGTTTTTTTAATATTTAGCACAATGTAATTGCAATTCATAATTCTAATCAATTTTTTACAAACGAAATCTTGTAACAAGCGTAGAACTCATTGATGTCACCATTGAACCATCCATTTCGGAAAACATTCGAAAAGCAGCTCACAGACAATTTTGTGATACAATCTTCGTGCAATTTGGCATTCCAACATTCTTGGGCTTGGATCAGAATTTCGGACAAACATCTTTTGATCAATTTAGCATAATTGTCATCAATACAACTCAAAAAGTGTTTCACATCAACAAAAATATCCTCGTCTGAGTTGACTTTGTTCATTTTATAATTCAAATATAAAAATAACAGAAGAACGCCAGTTTGCATCAAGATGAACAGTTTGATAGCTAATAACAAAAAATGTTTAAAATTAATCATAAAATATATTGAAATACAATAAATTGCCAAACCTTTCATTATAATAATAAAAACATTTGACATAGGAGATAACATAGGATTTATGTTGCTCCTTGAAGTTGAAATATGATTTCGTGTATGAATTAACCTAATTACTGAAATGTGCATGTTGATTTTGTTTTCCAATGATTCACCATCAATGCAATTAATCAGTCATGCATCAATTGACGGTTTTTTGATTTTTACATTAGGCAAATGTTGACAAACATGCTGCTAAGTATTTTGACTGGTAATTGAATGTTCGAATAACACTGAGGAAAAATTAACATTTGTAGTAAGTCATGTGAATGTTGTTTACACTAATTAATCATCTCATGACCTAATTTGACGCAAATGTTTTGATTGCTAATTGATAATTGCAAACATTTCAGAGTGAACGTATTTGGCCTGATCAAGCATGTGTAGGATATCATGTATTTGGTGAAAGTGATGGAGAAGGTGAAGTAAAGAGTTTGAGAATTTAACGCATCAAAAACAAAGAATTTTAGGAATTGTAGCAACAAAGTTTAATTCGAGAAAGTTTATTAACGAATATATGAATTACAATGTATGGCATTGTGACAGATAAAAGCTATTTACTAGTCAAATTTCTTTTCACTAATGCTGAAGATGTTGATGGAAACACTCAAAGTACTTCCACACTTGTTCATGCTCAAATCCTCCAGTGATGGCCATCGTGAGGCAATGCAGCTTCTCATAGCCCTCCAAGCCATGATCCTCGAAACAGGCTTTGATTGCATCACTAATTTCGTCCACTTCGTGAATAACATCATGGATGTCAACTTCACGGGCACAATTCATGAATTCATCAGCGGCAATACTACGTGCATCAGTTTGGACAATCAAAACCACCGCCACCACAAGGAAGGTCAACCAGAAGATCGTTTGCTTGATAGCTTTTGAATTGAAAGATACAAAAATCAAACTTCAGATTACATTTCTACCATACTAATACCTATCATCGTGATGTGTTTCAAATGTAGAATCCGATTTGGCATCAAACTAAACTAAATTGATTTCGGCTTTGCCTTATATATGATTTACATGGATGAATAGCTTTCTTTAACAGGATTACTCATTGAATTTGGAGTAATTAGAGCTAATTATAATTAGTTTTGAATGTTTATTTTGTTCAGCATTTCTGAATAGTTTGACATTACTGTTGACTGAGGAAATAGTTTCTCTTCTGCATCTTCAATAATTTCAGATAGCTAAATAGGTACACGGTCACCGGTTCGATTGATTTAAGGTCACATTGAGTGAATTGCAATCAACTTGTATTGCTTTCGGAGATTGCAATATTGATTGCAACTAGATTGAATCATGTTGCTACTAATGAAAGTCTGATGTTTACCCTTTCGAATTTGTAATCAATGTTTTGGTTTTTATTATTAATTAGCAAACTTTTTCATTCAAACAGACTGATCAAAAATGATCACAAGTCTACTTTATTGAAACATTCCGTTAACATATTCGGTTTGACATTACAAATAAAAGTAAAACAAATTACTCTCTAATTTGTTTTCCCAATGGTCACATTAACTGGAATGCGGATAAACAGATTGAAACAGCTAACTGCCAGTTGCACGTCCAGGCCAATATCCTCATTCTTAGGAAAGCAACTCAACTCAGACAAACAAGGCAGACAGTTGGCCTTACTGAAGTGCTTGGTTATTTGATTTTTCAGGTACTGTACTTCAGTGCTGCAATACGCGAGTGCTCTCGCATTATCCTCACCGAGGCAGTGCATGAAACTGTCCAACTGTTCTTCAGAAAATTCTTCAGTGGCATGGACTGTCATCGCAATGACCACCAGAACCAGAGTGAAACAGAGGATAGCTTTCTTGATGGCTTAAATAAATAATATTTCATTTATTAATCATTTAATATTTAAAATGCAAACCTTTCATGTTGATAATGATGTGAAATTTTAACTTCTATTTCAACGATTGGGTTTGACTTTATATATTATTTAGTTGATTGATGTTGATTAATGCTGTTGATTGCGCTGGAAATGTTTATATAAGCAAACTTTAATTAATGTTCGATTTAATCATCAACATTGACTATGAATGCGGATGTTTAATTGGGATTGTCATTACAATTTCAAAGGTATTCTGTTGTGAATTGTTACCATGTTGATTGGATGAATGTACAACATCCTTTCGGTCTCGTATTTGATTAACTTCCATTTGAACATTTGGACATCCTGTTTTGGCTACCAAATGCAATACTGGAATGCATAATAATACAAAAATAACATAAAAATGATAAAAATGCAATTTTAATTTTAATATTACTAAATTTATTACAATTTGGAAATCAAAATGGAACTTTCGTCTCCATTTTCGTTATCATTGTCATTATCAGAATTGTTGTTGTTATTATTTGATCTTTTATCGGGAGTAAATTTAATGACTACGTCATTTTTGTCGTTTTTGGGAGGCTTTGATTTTGGTTGGGATGCTTTCGTAAATGAATCCAAGGGATGCGTGCTACTACTAGATGGGGTCCGTTTTGCTGCACTGGATGATGATGATGATGATGCAAAGTTGTAGATGACTGATGGTGGACTGTCTCGACGGAACAGCTCAGGGTTTGAATATTTGGCATCATCATCGTGGTGTTTTGGGACAAACACGATTCCATCCTCATCGTCTTCAGGTATATCTGTATCGATGCTTTGTTTCTTGTTCCAAGTCTGACCTCTACTCTGAAGCTCAATGTCCTCGTTTTGGCTGTTTGTCCTGATTGGACTGTTCTCGTGCGTAATCATTTTGGCTTGAATTTTACGTTTACTAGTACCGCCAATTGCACTCCCTCTACGACCATCTTGTTCATCATCTTGTTGACAACCGTTCTTCTCGTACTGACTAATTAGTCTACGAATTTGCATACGCATTTGATGCTGGAAAGGTGGGTGAACTGGTGGTGGTTCGGAATAGTCGTTTTTGGTGTAGGGTTTTACCTGTGATTATGCATTATTAGAATACCAATCAATAGGATACATGTCAATAGAACTCACATGTTTGGTTGGCTTGAACATGGCCTCACTGAGAATATGATGCAGCTCTCCATCGGTCAAATTGTCAATGTAGTTGTTAAAGTCTGTTGTCGTGCCAGCGAATGGTTCTGCCAACGAAGCCTTGTTCAGTGCAGATAGATTCGATTGAGTGTACGACCGGAACAAATTGGCCAACTGTCTGGAGTTGAAAACTGTTCCTTGCATAGAAGAAAACATGTTCGACGGACCATCACCATTGCTATTACCGTTTTGGTTTTGCCAGTTGGGTGTAGGTGATGGTGTTTGAGTCGAAAACTCAACACCTTTTCCCTGTTTGCCTTCAAACAGAATAGATTGTCGATCGATTTGTTGATTGTTCAATGAGGTGTATATCATACGCTTTCGTGACACCATACTCATGGCATCCTGTAAGTCGAGTCGCGAACTGGTTTCAAAGATCTTCCGTGAAAAGTGGCCTGTTTCCTTCGAGTCGCGTAGAAGCCATTTACGCAGGTATCGATTGTTGTAATGACGGAATCTGTGAATTTATATTAGAATAAGAATGTGAAATCAAATTAGTGCATTGAATCACTCACTTGTTTCTCGTCTTGAAATCGCCCACAAACAGTCCTGCAATGTCTTCTAGTCCTGCCATTGTGTGGTCCATCAACTAATTGGGAATCGAACATTAGATTTTATTACATAAAAAGTGAAATAACTCACTCTTGTATGAATCCGCTCATTCATAGACAGATGGTACTTGTTTGCTTTGTCCACCTTGAGCCACTTCACAAGTAGTCCAACTGTTGTACCTTGCAGAAAGACAGTGAAATATACAACAGCAATAATTGTGGTGATGAACATTTCCCGTGCAGGTATGATCTGTTCGTTAACGATCAAAATGAGAGCAAAGGCCACCGCTCCACGCAAACCACCGTAAGCCATGATGAACTGTTCAACTGGATTCACGGGGTGCAATCGGAAACGGTTCGTGATTGCAGTTAGACCGATCACACCAATTGCTCGATAGACCAAACAGAAGATGATTGTCAGTACGAAGAAGGGTGTATTCCAGGTGTGCTTATCGTTCACAGTACAAACACCCAAAAATACGAAAATAATTGCTTCCGACGAGTTGGCCAACATCTTCATTGCGTATTTGAGTGTCGTCCTCGAGTTCTGTGTGATATTCTCTTCGACATAGTTCTTCATTGTAATGCCACAGAAAGTTAAACTCAAAATGCCCGAAAGATGAAACATCTCAGCACTCAGATAAGACAAGTAAGCCATTACAAAGACAAAGATTGGTTCAATGATTTTGACGTGATGTGTGAAACGGGAGACGAAAGCTGCGAGAAAGCCCCAGATAACGCCCATTAGGGTACCACCGACGGCTACCACGAAAAAGGATGCAACACCAGCAAGGTAGTCTCGAGGTAAAATATTCGTGACGCCACCATCGTGAGCAATTTCGGCATAACCTTCGAACATGTGATACAACACGACGGTCACTGCATCGTTTAGCAAAGATTCACCAAAAACTAGATAAAAGTCAGTAAACAAAACCAAATGCACTACTTCAAAGACATACCTAAAATATAAAGCACTTCATTGACGTGAATCTGCTCAAACACAGCAAGTACTGCAACTGGATCAACCGCCGAAACAGTCGAACTAAACAACATAATATCGAGAAATGGGATCTCTTCTCCGAACGCTCCCCATCTCGAGCAGGCATAAAGCGACAGCCCAATTGCGACAATATTCCAAATCGTCCCAACCACCGCATACAGTAGAATCGTTCGCAGATTGTCGAAAAACAATCGATTTGGCATGTGATAACCTGCGTCCAGCACAATAGGTGGCAACATAAACAGAAAGAACAGATCTGGTGTGAAGGGCTCATCGGGAATGCCCAAAAAGTGCATAATCATTCCAATGCCTAGGCCGAGCATCATTAGGACAACACTTTCGGGACATAGTGATGCTAGTTTGGGTGTCATATGGAAACCAATTTTAGCTAAACCTACTACGATGATCCACATGCAAATGATGCCTGGAGTGGCAACTGAAGTAAAAAAATGATTTAAAATTGAAGATAAATATAAGATTATGACTCACTATGTTCGAAATCAACTTTAAAAACCGGAAACCTTTCGAGTAACTTCAGTTTTTCTCCAGTTGGACTGCTTGTTGTGAAGGTGCTTGATTTGATCTGACCTGATCCATATGATCGGCCATTGTTGTCCATTTGATTTTCATCATTAGAGTAAGTTTGAGCAAATTCGGAACGAGATTTACGAATAGATGGGACGTAGTTTGATAACTTTGGCGCAAAACCGGAAGGTTGTGGTGAATTTGATTCATTTCCGGAGACAAAGTTGGACGATGAGAGAGTGACGAAAAGTATTGTAGAGATGATAAGAGAAATGCGAAATGAAGTAATGTTTGGTTTGTGGTGAGAAGTTGGGTACTTGAGAAATTGAGACATATCGATGGGTTTGGTGGTTGATTAAGTAAGTTGAAGATGATTATGATGATGGGTTCGAAATATTGTTTGTGCGAAATGAGCAGCAATAAATGTATTGACTTTGCCAATATTTATTGCATTTTTATCTTTGCCAGAGATGAAATTACCCAAATTTTGCAATCATTTTCTTCGCAAACTCATCATTCGCATGGCAATAGCGCACTAATACAACTTGAGTACACATAGCACATCTGATGCAGTCTGATTGATTAAGCACTGGAGAAGTGAGATTGAAGAATGGCACCACAAAAAGGGATAGAGCTCCGGGTTTGTTAAGTTGTGTTATATTTAAAGTTGGTCGCACCACTTTAAATTAACCCAATCAGTTAGGAGAGATCAAGTGTGCGTGTGTGTGGTGTGTGTACGAGCCACGAGTGTATCACGTTGGCAACTCACAATCTCCCCAACACCAACACACAAAGTACAGAGTGATATCATATTTAGGCAAGATAGGCAATAGTCAGCAATAAGAATAACATTTGAATATGCTATCAACATCGTATGAGTGTGTGTGTGCGAACATAAATGCAACACACTATGTACAACTCTGTGTACATGTCTGCTGATTTACGATGTCAATAGCGATAAGCACAGTATGACTAATACAGTTATTACGTATTTGCCGTTTTCTGGTGCTGGTGGTAATGGTGCCGCAAAGGCCGACGGAAAGAAGCGTATTAAGTATTGCAGTAATAAAACGTCAATATATGGAACTTAACTATGACTGTGTACGCGTTCAAATTGAGTGAACTAAAACTAGACTTGCAAGCTGCATATTGCTCATATAAAGAACGCATACAAATGAAAGTACAAAATTTCTTTTGTGAGATGATAAACTTTAGTGTTGATTGACATTGTTTAATAAAGTCGACATGTCAAGTGAGATAGAGTTGTTTCAAACAGTCTGCTAATAATAGTGTGTTGATGTAATGATAATAAGAAGTGCACGCGTCTCAAGTACAGTTTACACAGTAATAATAAGTCGAGTCGGTATGCAAACGTGTAATTTAGTAATAAAAATTAATAAAAATATTTCTCGGGTCACAAATTGTGCGCGTTTTGGTTGGCTGATTAGATTAAGTAACTTGGTTTATAATACTTCTGGACATTTGACATTTACAATATTGTAAGTAATAATGTAATGTTAATGTAAAGTCAAAATTAGGACGTTTGGTTAGTTACACAATGTTGCAAAGAAACGGTTGTTCATACGGAAGAAACATTGAATTCATAATTCATAACGCGTTCGTTCATATTGCGTTTGGTAATACCTTTTTATACACGGAACGAAATAAAAACTTAGAAAAAACGCATCTAATCGGTCATTCAAATGGGGAAAAGTCATATGTTGGCACACATCTCAGGTGCAAATTCTGTTAAATTTTGTTGACCAAAACATGTCACGACATTTGTGACAAGCTCAAAATGTAACTGATAAAAATTTTGCATCTTTAATCGATAATTCATTTGCACTGTTGCCACAATCCCTAAAGTGTTAAACATTGACTGGTCTATTGAAATAGAATGAGTATTTACATGTTTGATTAAGTCAGGCAAATGCATCGGATTGACTTTTCCTGTGATACGATTAGTGCAAGGCTATCCAAAGTCTTTCCCTTTGTCATCTTGATTGGGAAGAAGCAGATTTTGTCACGACATTTGTGACAGGTTCTACATGTCCCTAGTCGAAAATTCAGTTTACGGGTTATTAATTGTTACCACTATCACAAAAGTGTTCAACAATCAGAGGTCAAGCTAGTGGCCTTGAATGGGCACGTTTAATGTCAATGTGCAATTTTGGTCTGTCGCTCTTCTTATCATTCACTTCTCGCTTTCGTGCGACCAGTGTTAGTTAATTCGTCGCCACTGGAATGATGCGTTTGTTTTGCGAATTGTTCCGTGAAATCGACTAAAGCATCTTTATCCTTTTGAAGCGATAACAAGACAGATGGATCTCATTTCTACGAAGAAAACATTGTATTGCCTGGCCACAATCAAAAGGTATGTCATTGTTATTTCAATATATTCTTTTTGTTTTCGGTAGATTGTTTCGCTCATCGCATTCGGGCCCATTGTTTCTCTCTCTCTCTCTCTCTCTCCCTCTCTCTCTCTCTCTCTCTCTCTCTCTCTCTCTTGCCGATCACTCCGACTGATCTTTTCCATTGAAAATCACAACTGTCTATTGCCATCAGTATTGACACTTTGGCCACAGACTTGTCATCGCATTCGGGCCGCGTCTCTCTCTCTCTCTCTCTCTCTCTCTCTCTCTCTCTCTCTCTCCCTCCCTCCCCCCCCCCCCCCTCTCTCCCTCACTCTCTCTCTCTTGACGAGCATAGTTGGCAACTGACTTGCCATCGCAATCTGACCGTCTCTCGTCTTCGTTCCAGAAGTGGTTCCCTAATCGTGGATGGTAATCTTTCGTTTGAACTTTGGAAGCGATACAAACGGTATCCCAAGGTGACCCATTCGTGTGATTTTTCTTGACCATTTCGGGAATGAAAAGATTGTTTGTTTTTTTTGAAACGAGAAACAGAGGCATGACTAAATTTTGCTTTAAGCTATCCTATCGAGGATGAAAAGATTGTTTGTTGGCAAACTACACAAGGAATTCATAATACAATGAAGACTCCGGATCTCGGAATTCCCTGACAATACAAAAAATGGTAAGCTATATTTATTTGACAATATCTTTGACTCTTGCTTTAGTTACTGTATTAGCTATGTTACTGTAGTGAATATGCTTGTTTCTTATTATATTTATCTCGAGTTCATTCATAAATTATCGATATTTATTATGTTTTTGTAGCATTTGTGTCATTTTATTTTCGGATAAAGATAATTTGTTTATGTGTTAGTCGAACAACAAATATTTCTTTTATTGGAATTTTTTGTTTGTGATTGAACTGGTTAATACTTTATTTAATGAGTTGATTGTTTAATTTTATTGTTTATTGTATTCTGCTAATTATATAGATTTCATACTAAGTCTCGCCATATCATTCATGGAACTGCATTGATTTGCTGATTGGAACGTTTTCGGAAATTGTTGAAAATATCATGAATGCTGATGAAAAATCTTATCTAACCAGAATCGAGAATTCCGGATGGTTATATATCACGATGGAAGTTGGCAGATTATTGTCAATGTTCTATCGAGGATGAAAAGATTGTTTGCCTTTTGCAAACCGTACAATGCCGAAGCTATCTTAATTAGATGATGATTGAGTTAATTTAAATAATTGAATGAATTGCTCGATGAGAGCAACAGCTGATTCTGTATATATTTGTAATTCCCTTCTGGTGTTCCTATTATTTCTTTATGTAAATAATCAATTTAATAAAGGCTTAGGCCATTTTACATGATACGGATTGTCTATTTGTATTTATATGTTTTAATATTTTAGTCTGGTAACTGTTTCACTGATTTTTACGAGCCAACTATCGCTTTCCAGAGGTGTAAGATCTCACAAATCAAGTTTACTTTATACACTTTAGATTTGCTTGACCAAGCGAACCGGAGTCATCTTTTCCACGTGGCCACCCTGCCAGAGTTGGGACCTTGCTCCCCAGAGGAGTAGCGGCTCGATCTGCTGCATTGCTGTTTGCCTGGCTTTCGCGTCCACTATTTTCTCTGTGCCATGAGACACCCACGGGTTCCACTGGCCATTATACAAATAAGCCAACAATAACTACAGAATTATTAATTCTATTTGTCTGCTTTTGCTTGAGTCCATTGTACTGGACCAAAATCCTCTCAAGAGAATCACTCTAAAAGTGTAAGTTCTCTTAGTAATCGCCTCAAATTGCTCAATCAGAGCTTTTTGTTGTCATTATATTATTGAGTTTGTCTGGACAAGCGTCTCCACTAATTCTTCATTTAATCAAAGCGCCCAAATTAAGAAAGGACACTTGGCAAAATGAATAAACAACAAATTGTGGAGATAGGTATTGCCTAATGCCAGTAATAAGTTAGGTAACGAGGGAGGGATTAGCAAACTTCGGTGTAGACGGACAACATGGGAATATAAAAAATATTAATTAAGAACTACAACTTTGGGGCTATTGTCCTGTCCCGACTCGGTTGCATACATAAATCGGTTGTAATTGAGTGAGGTAGTCATTCCCGATGAGAGTGCCGTTGCAATCGGTTTGATTAATTCTACAACTCAACATAAGACATTTTGCTTGAAACATTAACTTTCTCCCTATCTTCCAAAGTGATTTACAACACAATCCACTTTGAATAAGACACCAAATGGGCATTTTCTCACAATCGAAAATTATTCTGTCCTCATCATTTTTGCTTTCCTGCATTTATTATAAAAATCATCATCATCACCCACTCTCACAAACCTCAAAGTCTATAATTTCTAATTTCTATTGAGTGATTTTTAAAAATAAATTTAACATTGAACATCTCAATTGAAAACAATTTTTACTCATTTATTCAAGAACCATCCCATACCAGTTCCATTAATAATCGCGTGTACACATTTCAATTTGCAATATGCAAATAAAGTGAGCGGTCAGATGAACGCGCAACATTGCACCGCATCATTTCGTCTCTCTCTCTCTCTCTCCTCTCTCTCTCTCTCTCTCTCTCTCTCTCTCTCTCTCTCTCTCTCTCTCTCTCTCTCTCTCTCTCTCTCTCTCTCTCTCTCTCTCTCTCTCTCTCTATTCATCATCACCAACCTCCGAAATCGAATAAATATAGAATTATAAATGTTTGCTTATTTGTCGATTAGTCGATTCGAGTGGCGATTCTAATGGAAAACGCTCATATTGAGATGTAGAGGTTCATATGTTTTACATACCGAACTTGTGCTTATACTTTAAACTTTATGCCCCGTACACACTCGAACAAATTCATTAAGAGAACACACTAAGCACACACAAAACATATTCCATTAGAAAGTTGGCTTTCCCGCAGTGCATTTTGCTTGCCTGAATTAGTCCTGATTTGTGTGTTAGTGCGAGTGGGTGAAAACTAAATTAAATTATTCGCTTTGAATTGATTTGTGTGTTAATTCGTGTCTGAAAATGTCAGACCTTTCTATCTCATCGAGCGATTTTTTTGTCGACTCTGACTCGTACTGTTATTTTAATGATGATGAAGAGCAAGACGAATGGGATCCAGAGTATGAGCCTTTGAATACTGATGATGATCTCTCCGACGTGGATATTCAGCAATTTAAACAGTTTATCAATCGTGATATATCAGGTGATTTAGAACCACAACCAATGGCTGAAACGTCAAATCCAACTCCACAAACCATGAAACTCGATTGGGACGAGGATTTGGCTCAAACTGGTCATCTACTGTCGGTGCTTCATCTCGACGACCTGTATGTGTGCAGTTCACGTTCGTTTCTCAGTAAAATCATTCAATCAAAGCCAATCGCCAGCGAAAACAATACATCATCAGGCGATTCGTCCGATAATCAAGTTAGCATCAACTTGAAAGACAATTTTGCCATGTTTCGACACAGAACAACCAAAAAGAAGTGCAATCACAAGAAAAAAGAATCCTCATCATCACCACCAGACATTAAGAAAGTGGAAATTTTCACTATCACCGACTTTTACAATTTAATGTAACTCATGTGTTGATTTAATTAAATATTATTTTAATTTTTTCGCACAATTTTGAAAATCACATTATTTAATTATTATAATTTAATTATTTACTATTAATTAAATTGAATTTTATTATTTTAAATGCTTTGTATTTAAATAAAAATAATAAAAAACCAATTTTGTTTCTCGAATCGTCTTTACATTATTCCTCGATTTAATTGAATGACGGACTTTGGTTAATTAAGTTGGCAGGACACTTTATATGGCAAAAGGAATAAATAGTAAATATAAATATTTTTTAGTAAAAGTTAAATTAGGTAATGAGGTTTTTATAATAAACTTGTAGGTCGATGAAATTTAATGCTTAACAAGAGTCGGAATAAAAAAACAATAAAACTGTAGATTTGTATTTTTGCGCTCATTATTTTGCCTATTCGGATATATCAAACCATCGGTCGTAATTGAACGATTGTGTAATTCGAAGATTGTGTAAGAGAGAGAGAGAGAGAGAGAGAGAGAGAGAGAGAGAGAGAGAGAGAGAGAGAGAGAGAGAGAGAGAGAGAGAGAGAGAGAGAGAGAGGGGAGAGAGAGAGAGAGAGAGAGAGAGAGAGAGAGAGAGAGAGAGAGAGAGAGAGAGAGAGAGAGAGAGAGAGAGAGATGCATTCGGTTTGATTCAGACCCTAAGTAACAAACCTAACACAAAACTTTCCTTATATCTCAAAGTAAAAACAATTTACAATAATCCAATTTGTATAAGGCACCAAGTGGTCATTTTCACATGGACACTTTGGAATTAATTTTATATTTCATCATTACAGTTCAGTTTTATACATAAATCATTACTCTCCACTGTTCGACCTCAAAGTCTGTAATTTCAAATTCTATACGAATATTCTTTTTCATATTTCAATTTGCTAAATGCTAATACAAAGTGGGAGAAGTCAGAACATGAACCCCCAACATTGCGCAACTTTTCATTTCCTTCTCGCGGCCGAGTTTTCCTCTCCATGTCCCCCATCTATTCCGATATCGAATAGAGAATTATGCATACGTTGATTAGATTGTAAAGGATGATATGTTGATGATTGGGTGACAGATCCATACAGATTGTGTTGTACAGGCGAATGTTCATGTTTAACACAATGAGCCTGTGTTTGTGTGTGTACCTATTGTTTTGCATTAAACTTTACCTCATTGTTCTCCCCCTTTGAACGGTTTCATATTTAGGATGGAAGTTAAAAATTTGATGGGCCAGTTGGACAGTCCAGTCACAGTCTGCAGTATGCATTCTGCTTACACTGATTTAGTTGGGATTTGGTTGTTGGTCTGTGCGGACATTTAACTTTAAACCAAGTCAAAAATGTCTGATCATTCGGACCCATCCAAATTGAACTATTTCAATTTTGATTCCGATTCTTCTGACTCGTACTTTGATTTTGAAGACGAAGATGAACAATACTTATTGGAACCACTTTATGAGCCGTTGGCCACTGCTGCTGGTGAATGTGGACTTTGCCCAATGGACAATCCGAATCCAACGATGCAGCTCGATTGGGATCAAGATCTCGTTCTAACTGGGCAATTGCTCTCGGTTCTTCACCTTGAGGAACTGTATGCATACAGTAATCGCTCGTTTCTAAACAAAATTATTCAATCAAAAAACAGCAACAACAACTCACCCAATGGGGATTCATCGGAAGTCAACTCCAAAGACAATTCTGAAAAGAAAGTCAACATTTTCACTGTCACTGAGTATTACAATAGTTTGATGTAAAGTAAAGATTTTGTTTGCTTGAACATTATTTCGATTATCTCATAATTTATAATGTTTGTATTATTTTTAATTATTATTATATTAGATTAATTATTTTATTTGTATTTCCAAAATAAATAAATAAATAAAATAAATATTCCATTTTAAACGTAATAATGATTCTGTAATAAAACTTTCTTCTTTTTATTCCAAGTTTACTTTCTTAATTGAATTTTAATTCAATACTAAAAACTGAAAAGTAATTGCGTCAAATTTAACGCAACTAAGCACACACATACAGTATAGTTTCTTCTATTTGCCTTCAATGATGATGGTGCACTTGATCGGATTCATCCAACGATCGCGCCATATCTCTCTCTTTCTCTCTCTCTCTCTCTCTCTCTCTCTCTCTCTCTCTCTCTTTCTCTCTCTCTCTCTCTCTCTCTCTCTCCCTCTCTCCACTACAAGCAGCACCGCTGCGGAAGATCCCAAAAGAGACTCTCACCATACTCGACCGTACTATCCGAACAAGCCTGAAGGCTATCATCGGTCTGCCCGTACACACATCGAACTGCATGATCTACTCGCCCCGAAAATATCGCGGCTTGGGAATGATCCGATGCGAGTGGGAGGTGCTTCTTCAACATTTCGCGATGGCCCTACGACTCTCCTCTGTCCCCGATGGACTCTTTCATGAGGTCTACGATTGCGCAGAAGAGATGGCCATTTGCAAGCGGGAACTCCAGGTGGATGGCAACACCGCACGTCAACTACGCAACGCTCTCCGAGAGCGAGAATTCAACAAATGGACCACCCAACTTTACCAGGGTTGTGGTGTGAGTCACTTCAAGGAGTACCCCAAAGGCAACAGCTTCGTCTACGACAAGAACACGCTGTCAGGCTCAGAATGGGTGGCAGCCATCAAGTTGAGCACCGGCTACGCAAATCTGTTGGGCGTTCCTGGAGTCGTTCAAGATACAGTCCAGACATCGATCCTCTGCCGCAGATGCCGCAGAGAGAAAGAAACCCCTGGCCATGTCCTCGGTGTCTGTGGCTTTAACGACGAACGACGAAACAAACGTCACCATCAGCTGAAAGAGACGCTTGCTGGTCTACTCCGCGAGAAAGGATATAACTGCGTGGTCGAACCGTACTGTTCGGATGGTGATGGTGCGAACAGGTTCGTCGACATACTTGCGTTCCAACAAGACTCCGACAAAGTCTACATAATCGATCCGACTGTCCGGTGGGAAACTAAGGATGATGTTGGAGGTATGGTACAGGCAGAGAAGGACTACATCTACCGGAGCTGCTACGATGACCTGGCAGAGAAATACCCCCTGATCAAGAACCGCGAGTGCGAGGTGATTGGTCTATGGATGGGGGCGAGAGGAACAGTGAGCACCCAGTTGGTGGACTTTTTCGACCGTTTCCAGCTGGATAAGAAGAAACTTTGCGAAATTGCCGAATCTGTGTTGATTGCATCTGTACATATGATACACTATCACATTTATGGTTAGATTCCTATATATTCATACACACACACACACACTTTTATATTTTCTGATGTTCAGTCTCACTTTTTGTAGTCTACACTATTCTAAACTGTATTGCAATATTGTCTTATATAGATTAATTAGTATGCTGTGTCTAAAGGCAACTCACTGTTTCGTGAGCAGCTCTATCTGTATTATATATTTTGTATAATAAAGATTGTTTCTCTCTCTCTCTCTCTCTCTCTCTCTCTCTCTCTCTCTCTCCCTCTCTCGCCCTCTTTTTTTCTTTCTCCCTTTCTCTCTCTCTCTCTCTCTCTCTCTCTCTCTCTCTCTCTCTCTCTCTCTCTCTCTCTCTCTCTCTCTCTCTCTCTCTCTCTCTCTCTCTCTCTCTCTCTCTCTCTCCCTCCCGTCCCCGTCACAGGACAAAAAGAATAAAACATAAATGTTTGTAGTGAACTTGATTGTTCAATACTCTACACAGCCCGTTTATATTATTTCACATGAGGCACAAAATATTTCTCTCTAAATTGAATTAAATCACATACACAACCAAATTGTTTGCATGTTCGGTCAAAGAGGGTCAAGTTCACAAGCGTTCACCTTTAATTGACCAAAATTGGAAACTATGTTCGAAACAGCAATTGGAATGCTTCGTGTCAAATCGAAATATGTCCTACAACGAGTATATACATCGGATATGTGTGTGCCAATCGAGACTAAATTCCGAGACGGAAAAGTGACGAACGAGCGTTCGGAACGGAACAAACTCACTTGAACGGCTTCACGAGACGGAGAGGGCTCATGAGTGGAGTCAACTCTACAACATCCACTTCATTACAACATTACAACACAATGCACCGTAATGTGTTGCATCACAATTAGTTCGAACCAACGAGAGAAACAATTGAAATATTATAAAATCAAAATTATTATTAAATTATTATTATTAGTCTACACGGGCGATGGTTTATTGTGTTTCTGGAACTCGATCGAGATAGTCGTACACAGAGACAGACATTTGCTGTGCAATTATGGCGTCGAAAACTAGCTACTCTCTCCTTGAGAGAGACTCTTCGGATAGTGATATTGATTCGGATGATGAAGAAAGTTACACCTTTGGTCGGCTGGTTCTTGATATGCCCGTAAGTGTTCATTTTTACATTTAGAAATGCTTCGATTCGTTTCGATTCGTTTGATCTTTTCTCTTTTAAATTTAGAATCCAAACCCGAAAAATCCCGTAACGTATCACGAACTTTCGGCTACACAACTGGAGCAGATATTCGAATCGCGAACCCGATCTTTCCTGCACGAGGCAGCTCAACCACCCATGATGTTGCCAATCATTTTGCCGAGCAAAATCATCAAAAGTAAATCGTCGATTGTGAGCAACTTGAATCGTAAATGGGAGGTGTTGCGTAATAAAGTTTTCAACACAAACAAACTTGAACTGTTCACTGTGACTGAGTTGTACAATAAGCTTAACATATAAACACACATTGTAAATTGTACATGTACTCGTTCATATCTGTCACTGAGGAAATGTACACAAATATGTTGACACAAACCATTGACCGGCTTTCATCATTACCACCACCACTATCAACATCCCACGTGTCATATTTACTCACTGTCACACAGTCATAAAGTTATGGAAAAGTACGCAGTGTCGAACGAGACGCCAAATATAATAAAAGTTGATTTGAATTATCAATTATGTTTTCGACTTGTTTTTATGACATTACTAAAACGCACTAAATTACTGCTACAGTTTTACAGGCACAGTCTGTCTTTCTATATCACGCGCTGATTGGGGAATTTTTTTGCTTTTTCTTCTTCTACTAATGACCCACTATCAATATCAATGTATCACATGTCCGGTGGTATCACACCCTGTCATATTGTTGTTGTCTGTTGTCGGTGTATATAAAGCGACAATTTGTTCATATATCGAAAACATATTTGTTGTTCATTCGAGAGCAGTTCATCCTACAATGACAAAATTCAACGTTGAAACCTACTCGGAGCAGTCGTTTGGTTTGGGTGAAGGTCCTTTCTGGTGTCCCGAATCGAATCGATTGTACTTCGTGGATCTTACCACAGGATTTGCTGCTTGGATTGATGAAAACAAAGAAGTGAAAGTGCTGTTTAGAGGTGACGATAATGTGACCTCGGTTGTGCCTGTTAAAGGAGAGAAAGACAAGATTGTCGTGAGCGTTGGTCCGAATTTGTACTGCGTGGATACGTGCTCGGGTGATAAGAAGTTGATCGACTTTATCGACAAGGATGGAGTGCGATTTAATGATGCAAAATGTGATGCGAAGGGACGACTTTGGATTGGATCCATGGCACGGGAGACTGCACCGGGAGTTTTTGAACCTGAACAAGGTTTGTTTGTGTTACGTTCATTTTTATGTGCATTTACATTAATCCCTTCCCAAAACAGGATCACTCTATCTCTTAACAGATGATGGTCGACTGGAAATAAAAATGAAAAAGGTGACCATCTCAAACGGACTCGCCTGGTCCCTGGACAACAAGAAGATGTACTTTGTGGATTCACAAAAGAAACTTATCTATCGTTTCAATTATGACCTGAAAGATGGTGACATTTGCAAAACGAGTGTGTTCATTGATATGAACAATGACTTTTATGGTGCAAAGGAAATACCTGATGGTATGACCATTGACGTGAATGGTAACCTTTGGGTGGCCATGTACGACGGTGGACGGGTGATCAACTTTGATGGGGATTCAGGCGAAGTGATACAGGAGATTCGATTTCCGACTTCGCTGATCACTTCTGTTTGTTTCGCTGGACCGGATTTGAGTGAACTGTATGTCACTTCGGGCTTGACACCGTTGGATGAGGAGCGTAGACAGAAGGAGCCACTTGCGGGGTACATCTTCAAGGTAACCTCTCAGTGTGATGGATTTAGAGGCTTCAAAGTTAATACTCCTTTGAAACTATGAGGACATTTTGATAATATCTAAGACATTTATATTGTCATGTCACTATTGTTTAATGCAAAAATAAAATCGTTCTGATTGAGTAATGCTCCGATTTTATCATATTTTAGAGTTTCTACTAAGTTTAAAATAATATAAGATAAAAATATTAAATCATAATCAAATAAAGATTTTGTAACTTTATATTATACAAGAGAAAAAGTACAAAATGTACGAAAATAGCGAAAGTTTGAATGTCGTTCTGGTTGACTAACAAATACTGTGTTCCTACTAAGTCAAGTGCATAAAGTACTTTTAGATTACGCTACACTTGTTTGATGTGTCCATTTTGATCACGTGTATGTTGAGTAATTGTGTGTCGATTGGGACATCATTTCATAAATGTCTTAAATTTGTTCAATTACATGACAGTTACTATTTATATATAAAGAAGATCAGTTGTGTGCTAATCATAGCATAAAAAGTTTCATTTTCCCCTTTCGATCGAAAACATATCATGACATTCAACATTGAACCGTACCCTGTCTCGGCTCTGGGTTTAGGTGAAGGACCTCATTGGTGCCCCGAAACGAAACAACTCTATTATGTGGACATGGTCAACGGAATTGCTGCTACGATTGACGACAACACCCGAGAAGTGAAAGTTCTGTTTAATGAAAAAGTGCGGTTTTTCCCGGTTGATGGAGAGCGAAATAAAATTGTAATAACCAGTGGTACCAAGATTTATCTAGTGAATACTGCTACTGGCGAGCAAACTTTGCTAAACCAAATCGACAAACAAGGTGTTCGTTTCAATGACGCAAAAATGTAATCCAAAGGGAAGACTTTGGATTGGAACTATGGGAAATGAACTTCTTCCCGGTGTTGTAGAACCAGAACAAGGTTCGCTCTATGTTCGAACAAGTGAGGGCAATCTTGTTGAAAAGTTGAACCGAGTCACACTGTCCAATGGAATTGCCTGGTCACTGGACTCAAAGTTTATGTATTTTGCCGATACATGCAAACGATTCATATACAAGTTCGATTATGACCTCGAGACTGCTAAAATTGACAATTGTACCATTCTTGTGGAAATGAACAAAAACGATGCTTTCGTGTCAGCAGAACTACCAGACGGAATGACCATTGACATTTTGGGCAATTTGTGGGTTGCAATGTTCAATATTAGCCGAGTGGTCAACATTGATGGTCAATCGGGCAAAGTTATCCAGTCAATCAAACTGCCAACTTCCCTAACAACTTCTGTTTGTTTCGGTTGGCCAAATCTAGATCAAATGTATGTCACTTCAATTAAAGATCTTCTCGATGACGAAGGGAGAACCAGAGAACCATTGGCAGTTTATATATTCAAAGTTACCTCGAAGAACACAAATTTCAAAGGATTTAAGGCTAATTTTGCTTTGAAGCTTTGAATAATTTAGAAAAGATGTATTCTAACTAAAACTGTGTTTAATCAAACGTTTTCTGTGTATAACAACTGACTAATATGTAATTTTTCTGTTTTAATAAAGATGTTAATACAAAAACAAACTAAAATCGCTATCAATTTGGGTAATTTCCAACCTTCTTAGACATGATTTAGTACAAAATGTCCTTTGATGTTAGTGTTGTGTTACTGTTGTCATGCTCGAGTCAATGTCAATCAATCCATCATGTCTCGCCATTGAGTTTCAAGTCCAACTCTCTCCAAATCAACAACAACGATAATCAATTTATGGCCTGATATCAAAACGCTCTATGTAAACGTTCCTTCTAAGTGAAGTGAAACATAAGCTCTCTTTAGATTACAGCTCTGCATATATGTCCTTCAACTTACCCAACTGCTCCTCTATTTATATATAAAGGCTAAGTTGTGTAGCTAATTGAGACATAAAGTGTATCACTGGTAACACACAACAATGGCATTCAACATTGAGCCGTACTCTGCCTCGGGTCTGGGTTTGGGTGAAGGTCCCCACTGGGATCCCGAAACCAAGCAGCTCTACTATGTGGACATTAGCAATGGAATTGCTGGCACGATTGGCGACAACACCAAACAAGTGAACATTCTGGTGGATGAAAAGCCACACGTCAGTGCCGTTTTCCCGGTTGTTGGACAACCTAACCAAATTGTGTACGCAAGTGGTCAGAAACTATATCTGAAAAATATTTCTACAGGCGAAAAGACCCTTCTCAATCAACTTGAAGGCAAACCAGAAGGCGTTCACTTTAATGACGCGAAATGTGATCCGAAAGGAAGACTTTGGGTTGGAACAATGGGCGAGTCGTCAACTGGAGTGTTTCCACCAGAACAAGGTTCGCTCTATGTTCGTACAAACGATGGCAAACTCGTGGAAAAGTTAGACAGAGTGACTCTGTCCAATGGAATTGCCTGGTCACTGGACTCAAAGTTCATGTACTACATCGATACAATCAAACGATTCATCTACAAGTTCGATTATGACCTCGAGACTGCCAACATAGACAACTGTACCATTCTCGTGGACATGAACAAAGATGACGGATACGTGCCTACAGAAATGCCCGATGGAATGACAATTGACATTTCGGGCAATCTATGGGTGGCAATGTTCAACGGTTCTCGAGTGGTCAACATTGATGGTCAAACAGGCAAAGTAATCGAGTCAATTAAATTTCCAACTTCCATGATCACATCTGCTTGTTTTGGTGGACCAAACCTCGACCAGCTGTTTGTCACTTCGATTAAAGATCTTTTGGATGAAGAAGGAAAGGCAAAAGAACCACTCGCTGGATTCATTTTTAAAGTTACATCAAAGAACCCTAATTTCAAATGGTTCAAGGCTAATTTTGCCTTGAAGCTCTGATTATGCTTTTATAAAGTTTGACGTGTCAGTTACGCTCGATGTTGAGTTAAGTTACAAATAAAGCTATATAAGTACCCGCTAATGTATTTCGGTTGCGTATTGATTCCGACAACCTTGACGTGAATTATCAATTCGATCGTGTGATATATGAAACTTCACAGCGATCGGTCTTATCATGTGACAAACACATCAAGTAATACATATTCACTGATAAATGAAGGATCAAAATAACCAAGACACATTGGACCCGACAGAAGATATCTCCTTTCACTAGCAAGAAAGGTAAAAGTAGATGAAGAAGACCATATTACTGGTCCACGGAGAGCACAAAATTTTAACTAAATCACTCTAACTAGAATAGATAGAAATAGATAGTGAAATGTACTGAATGTATAAATATGATGAAAATAAGCGTCATTAAAAAAATTATTGTTATCAAAGTCAAAAAGAGTCAGAAATCTAAATTTCCAAACGTTATACGTTAACGAAAAGTTGAACAGAGTCACAATGTTTAATGGAATTTGCTGGTCGACGGATGCAAAGTTAATGTACTATGTATCGATACAATGAAGCGATTCATCTACAAGTTCGATTATGACCTCGAGAGTGCAAACATAGACAATTGCACCATTTTGATTGACATGAACTGGAATAAATCATTTGTGGCAACAGAACTACCAGACGGAATGACCATTGACATTGCGGGCAATTTTTGGGTTGCCATGAGGTTGCTCAGAGGTTTGATCGTGTGATATAAAAAAACTGGCAGCATCTTTTCATTCTTATCCGAAATGATAAGATGCACTGAACTTTTGTTAACGGACAATGTGACAGTTCGCAGAGAACATTTACTACAAAATAGCAGAAATGAGATTGTGCTGCTCTGATTTATAAATTAAGTGATTAATCGGAGTCTCTTCTGTTGAGTGCCCAACCCTCTCCATATCAATGCACGATTATCATTACAATAAAGATCATCATTCATAAAATTTGTACTTAATTTGTCCAAGTGCAAAAAACTCTAATATAAAGAGCTGCATTTGAGCTAGTCATAACATAAAAAATATTATTCATCGTAACACATAATTATTTTTGTATAATGGCATTCAACATTGAGCCGTACTCTGACACGGGTATGGGTCTGGGTGAAGGTCCACACTGGAGTCCCGAAACCAAGCAACTCTACTATGTGGACATTATCAATGGAATTGTTGGTACCATTGGCGACGACACCAGACAAGTGAACATTCTGGTCGATGAAAAGCCGCACGTCAGTGCCGTTTTTCCGGTTGATGGAAAACCAAATCAAATCGTGTATGCAAGTGGTCAGAAGATATATCTGAAGAATATTGCTACAGGCGAAAAAACTTTTCTTAATCAACTTGAAGGCAAACCTGAAGGCGTTCGTTTTAATGACGCTAAATGTGACGCGAAAGGGCGACTTTGGATTGGAACGATGGGTGATCCTTCATCTGGAGTGTTTCCACCAGAACAAGGTTCGCTCTATGTTCGGTCAAGTGAAGGAAAACTTGTGGAAAAGCTGAACAGAGTAACCGGGTCCAATGGAATTGCCTGGTCACTGGACTCAAAGTTCATGTACTACATCGATACAATCAAACGATTCATCTACAAGTTCGATTATGACCTCGAGACTGCCAACATAGACAACTGTACCATTCTCGTGGACATGAACAAAGATGACGGATACGTGCCTACAGAAATGCCCGATGGAATGACAATTGACATTTCGGGCAATCTATGGGTGGCAATGTTCAACGGTTCTCGAGTGGTCAACATTGATGGTCAAACAGGCAAAGTAATCGAGTCAATTAAATTTCCAACTTCCATGATCACATCTGCTTGTTTTGGTGGACCAAACCTCGACCAGCTGTTTGTCACTTCGATTAAAGATCTTTTGGATGAAGAAGGAAAGGCAAAAGAACCACTCGCTGGATTCATTTTTAAAGTTACATCAAAGAACCCTAATTTCAAATGGTTCAAGGCTAATTTTGCCTTGAAGCTCTGATTATGCTTTTATAAAGTTTGACGTGTCATGTTACGCTATTCGATGTTGAGTTAAGTTACAAATAAAGCTATATAAGTACCGCTAATGTATTTCGGTTGCGTATTGATTCCGACAACCTTGACGTGAATTATCAATTCGATCGTGTGATATATGAAACTTCACATCAATGTTTCTTATCTTGTGGCAAACGCATGAAGATTCACTGATAAATAGAACATCAATGCAGCCCAGGACACATCGGACAAAACAGAGGATATCTCCTTTCACTCACAAAAAATGTATATTACAAGAGAGAGAGAGAGAGAGAGAGAGAGAGAGAGAGAGAGAGAGAGAGAGAGAGAGAGAGAGAGAGAGAGAGAGAGAGAGAGAGAGAGAGAGAGAGAGAGAGAGAGAGAGAGAGAGAGAGAGAGAGAGAGAGCACATTATTGGTCGACAGGGTGCACAACACTTAATTAAGAGCTTAACTTAACATTTATATAAGTCATTCAAACTGGATTGGAATATGTACAAAAAGTCCAAAAATGTCGAAAGTTTGTTTCATTGTGATAATCATTCTTATCAATGTCACTATGGAGTCAGAAATCTAAATCTCTAAACCTTAAACATGTTTCTTCTAAGTATAGAAGAACAAAACGTACATCAAGATTATTGCAAACTATTACAATTAAACTTATTATTTATTGTTAAATCAGTGTATGAAACCACTTTTACTATTTATATAAATAACACAATGCATAAATTGCTTTTTCATTTTGTTGTACGCACAAATGGAATTCGACATTGAGCCTTACTCTACCGTTGGTCTGGATTTGGGTGAAGGTCCTCACTGGTGTCCTGAAACAAATCGACTATACTATGTGGACATTAGTAATGGAATTGCGGGCACGATTGATGGCCACACAAAAGAAGTGAAAGTTTTGTTCAAAGATGCTCACGTAAGTGCAGTTTTTCCGGTTGATGGATATGTGAACAAAATCGTAAATAATAGGTAAAATTAAACAAAATAGAACTTGACAATAATTGACTTATGTCAAGAAGAGAATTAAATGCTACATTTTTAAAACGGAATTAATGAAATGTTGATGTGATGTGTCCGTGGTCTCTATTGACATTGAATTGAGAATTTATATAGAGAAAAGCATATGTGATGTGTGTGTGTGTGTGTCACGGAAGTGATAATTGTGTCAAGAGATATATTGGAGATAAAGAAGAGTGAAAGGAAATAATTAAAGGGAAACAGGACGTGGAGAAAAAACATACATTGAAATTCTAACACTAAAGGGAAATAAGAAACAAACAACTTGTGTAACAACGAAAATGTTAGTTTGTTGCAAACATTTAGCACAAAATGTCCGAAATGAGATTGTGTTGTTGTGATTGAGAAGTAATAAAGTGATCAAACAGTCTCTTGTTGTGTGCAAGTCATGCTCTCGTCATATCAATTATCAATATAACAAATATCATCATTCATTAAATATTTGTACTTGATTTGGAATCCAAGTGCAAATCACAACTCATATAAAGAGTTGCAGTTGAGCTAATCATAGCATAAAAACTATCAATCATCAACACCAACACTTCTTTTTTTTATAATGGCATTCAACATTGAGCCGTACTCTGCCTCGGGTGTGGGTTTGGGTGAAGGTCCTCACTGGAGTCCCGAAACAAAGCGGCTGTACTATGTAGACATTTTTGGTGGAATTGCTGCTACGATTGATGACATCACTAAAGAAGTGAAAGTTCTTATTGATGAAAAGCCAGAAAATGTCAGTGCGGTACTGCCAGTTGAAGGAGATGTGAACAAAGTCGTGGTGTCAATTGGAGCAAAAATATTTTTGGTGAATACTTTAACAGGAGAAAAGACTCTGCTCAATCAACTCGACAAGGAGGGCGTTCGATTCAATGACGCAAAATGTGATCCCAGGGGAAGACTTTGGATTGGTACTTTGGGAGATGTTTCTGATCTTGCCGCAATGAAACCCGAACTAGGTTTGACTCACTGTCTTATTATTATATATTTAGTTATTAATATGTTTAACTATATGTTCTAAACAGGTTCATTATATGTCCGTACAAGCGATGGCAAACTTGTGGAAAAGTTCGACAAAGTGAGCGGGTCAAATGGAATTACCTGGTCCCCAGATGCAAAATCTCTTTACTATATCGACACATTTAAGCGATTCATCTACAAATTCGACTACGACATTGAAACTGCCAACATAGGCAATTCTACAATCCTGGTAGACATGAACAAGGACGACGCATTCTTAGCTGAAGAATTTCCAGACGGAATGACAATTGACATTTCGGGTAATCTATGGGTGGCAATGTTCAACGGTGGCCGAGTGGTCAACATTGATGGTCAAACAGGTAAAGTAATCGAGTCAATTCAATTGCCCACTTCCATGACTACATCTGCATGTTTCGGTGGACTAAACCTCGATCAGCTGTTTGTCACTTCGATTAAAGATCTTTTAGATGAAGATAGAAAAGCCAAAGAACCACTCGCGGGGTTCATTTTTAAAGTTACATCAAAGAACCCGAATTTCAAAGGTTTCAAGGCTAATTTTGCTTTGAAGCTCTGATTATTCCAATCTGAGATAAAGTTTGACGTGTCATGTTTGATAACATAACATGTATATTTAACGTTTAAGCACAGACTAAAATAAACTAAAATCTGTTGAAAATGCATATATCTCAGTTGAATGACCTAGTCAAAATTGATTGTGTAATATATATGTAATTTTTCCAAAATTCCAAAACAAATGAGAAGTAACTGTAAAGTATACGAAAATTTAATCTAACTTTTAAAGCGTATTGAAGGAAGATATTTACGAGTTAAGAGTAATGCTAATTAGTTTTCGATCATAAATTAGAGAGATGAGAGATGAGGTTAGACAAACCATAAACTTAATGGAAAGTAAATTTAAAAATACGAAGAAATATAACATAAAATATAAAATAAGAATTGTAAAATAATATTAAATTTAATCTTCCAATTAAATTTAACAAAAATGTGAAATTTTGAGTTGTGTGAAATAACCTGAACATGACATATAAATCTGACAACATCAATCAACATTCTTGTCTAAAAAGATAAGATGCACTGAACTTTTGTGCCAAGTTCGTTGCAAACATTTAGTACAAAATGTCCGAAATGAGATTGTGTCTGTTCTGATTGAGAAATAATAAAGTGATCAAACAGTCTCTTATTGAGTGCAAGCAATACTCTCGTCATATCAATTATCAATATAACAAATATCATCATTCATTAAATATTTGCACTTGATTTGTACAAAGTACAAATTACAACTCATATAAAGAGTTGCTGTTGAGCTAATCATAACATAAAATCTATCATTCACCGTAACACACACTTTTTTATAATGACATTCAACATTGAGCCGTACTCTGCCTCGGGTCTGGGCCTGGGTGAAGGCCCTCACTGGAGTCCCGAGACAAAACGACTTTACTATGTAGACTTTTTTGCTGGAGCTGCTGCTACGATTGATGACAACACAAAAGAAGTGAACGTTCTGGTTGATGAAAAACCAGACAGAGTCAGTGCCGTTCTGCCGGTTGAGGGTGATGAGAACAAAGTGGTGGTTTCCATTGGAACCAAGATATTTTCGGTGAATACTTCTACAGGAGAAAAGACTCTGCTCAATCAACTTGACAAGGAAGGCGTTCGCTTTAATGACGCAAAATGTGATCCAAAGGGAAGACTTTGGATTGGAACTATGGGAGATGTGACTGATCTTGCAGCATTGAAACCAGAACAAGGTTTGTCTCACTGATTATCATATATCCTAAATGGTTATTAATATGTCTAACTATATTTTCTAAACAGGTTCATTGTATGTTCGCACCACTGAAGGCAAACTAGTAGAAAAGTTTGATAAAGTGACCCTGTCAAATGGGATTACCTGGTCACCAGATGCAAAATCGCTCTACTATGTGGACACAATGAAACGATTTATCTATAAATTCGACTACGACATTGAAACTGCTAACATTAGCAATACCACAATCTTAGTAGACATGAGCAAAGATGATGCATTTTTGGCTGCGGAATTTCCCGACGGAATGACAATTGACATTTCAGGCAATCTATGGGTGGCAATGTTTAACGGTGGCCGAGTGGTCAACATTGATGGTCAAACAGGAAAAGTTATTCAATTTATCGAATTGCCTACTTCCATGACAACATCTGCCTGCTTTGGAGGACCAAACCTCGATCAACTGTTTGTCACTTCGATTAAAGATCTGCTAGATGAGCAGCAAAAGGCTAAAGAACCACTGGCTGGTTTTATTTTTAAAGTTACATCAACGAACCCAAACTTCAAAGGTTTCAAGCCAAATTTTGCGCTGAAGCTCTGATTATGCTTTGATAAAGTTTGACGTGTCATTTAAGACATGTGGATATTAAGTTACAAATAAATGTTTTACGGTTGAATGATTCCAGACAACCTTGAAGTGAAATCCACTTCAGTTGGTTCTTATCTGCATCTTTTGGCAAACACTTCATGTAGAACAGAGTACGTTGCCAAACATCTAATCTTACACTCAAGAGTATCTTCTCTCTCTCTCTCCCTCTCTCTCTCTAACAATCAACCAAAATGTCACAACATATTATATTTCTTGCATCATCTTATCATCTTTCTCCTCCACATTCCCTCCAAATGCCATTCATTGATCATCGATCATATCAACCAAAAAGTCATCATCAAATGGGAGATAAAACTAAAAACTGGTGCCTCATTTATCTTTAATCTTGAGTGATGCTTAAGATTTTGTTGTTGGTAAATACGTGATCATATTAGTTGTCGTTATGTGTGTGTGTGCATAAAGTACACTAGATAATACATTATGGTTATGGATATTCTTATTAGCTCGATGTCGAACACACAAAATCACGTGTAAACAGAGCAATTTTGGATGATTTTGGGGGAAATTTAGATAATAGATACTTAATACATTATACGATTATTATTATATAAAGCGATCTAATTGATCATTTTGTGTATTTTATTGTCAATTAAATTGTTGTGATCATGTCATTCAACATTGAGCCCTACTCTGAGGGGCCACTTGGCCTTGGTGAGGGTCCTCACTGGAGTCCCGACTCTAACCGACTGTATTATGTTGATATTGCAAATGGAATTGCTGGTACGATCGATGGCGAGACTCGCAAAGTGAGCGTTTTGGTAAAAGAAGATGATCATGTGACTGCTGTGTTGCCGGTTCAAGGAGATGAGAATCAAATTGTGGTTTCCATTGGTACTAAGCTGTATTTGGTGAATAGCGCAACGGGTGAAAAGACTCTGCTCAACCAAGTTGATAAGGAGGGCGTTCGTTTCAATGACGCAAAATGTGATCCCAAGGGGCGACTTTGGATTGGAACTATGGGACTGGAGACTTCGCCTGCTGTTGTCGCACCCGAACAAGGTTCTCTCTTTGTTCGATCGAAAGAGGGCAAACTGGTGGAGCAAAAAGCGAAAGTGACTCTCTCGAATGGACTTGCCTGGTCACACGATTCGAAATCGTTGTACTATATCGACTCGATTGTACGACTGATTTACAAGTTTGATTATGACATTGAAACTGGAAGTGCTGGTATGTTATATAAAACTAATTTTCAAATTTCTGATCATTTTGTCTAAATACAGACAATTGTACGACTTTGGTCGACATGAACAAAGATGACGGTTTCCTCGCGGCAGAACTACCAGACGGAATGACCATTGACATTGCGGGCAATCTGTGGGTGGCAATGTTCAACGGTGGCCGAGTGGTCAACATTGATGGCCAAACAGGTTAAGTCTTTAATATATTAATTGAATACTTTGTCTAATGTCTAATCATTCAATCCAAAATCACAGGCAAAGTACTACAATACATTCAATTTCCAACATCATTAATCACTTCTGCCTGTTTTGGTGGACCTAATTTGGATCAAATGTTTGTCACATCTTCACTCAGTTCGTTGGATGAAGAAAGAAGAAATACAGAACCACTTGCAGGTTACATTTTCAAGGTTACCTCAGAAAGTGACACTTTTAAAGGGTTTAAGGCTAATTATGATTTGAAATTATGAAAGTGCATACCTAACTAATATCTATTCAGTCTAAACTTTTATTTTTATGATTTAATAATGATAATAAAAACATTTTACATATTGGTGATATTAATGCAGCGTATACTACTATTATACGATATATATTATATGCGAAATCACTGCCAGAAAGCAAACCAATCATCTCAAGTGTCCGGGTATACACTTTAAACTACGTTATCTATTTGCATAGGCAAATGCATTTTTCCAAATGATAACTAAATTGAGTAATAGATAAACAGTCATTCAATCATTTATAACTTAATTGTGATTAGTAACTAATTGTCGCACAATTATAATTATTAAATAGTTGAGCCAATCAGTAGGACTCAATCTGTCAATTTGATGCGAACTATGAAAATCACAACAAATTGAGTTCTTCTCTTTTAGGCTTCTATTACACGAGTCCGTGGTGTGTGTGTGTGTGTAGGTTGCACTCATTGGCATGGAGAAGCTTTTTAGGTTAGGAACAACTTCCATGCAGAATGCATAATGCCGCTTTAGATACAAGAAATGGAAGTGAAGTGAGTTAGTGAGAAATTCTGAGAATGAAGTAAGTAAAAAGTACTTCCAACGTGCTTCACTCCCGAGCGTAACTTATCCAAATACACTAAATGTAAGTGAAGTGACGTGAAGTGAAATTAACTGTTGCAATGCTTTTTTACTTCACTTACTCACTTCACTACAGCTTATTGTATTTAGGCCCGCGTTGCAGTGAGTTGCACCTCACTTCATCGAAGTGCGCCAGAAAAGAAAGTTATTTTTGTCTTTGCTAGTGCAGTCAGTTTGTCCGTACTCTTATGCACTCTGAGAGAAATGTAAGTAATGGAACGTATTCCTTTGATTGTGTACTGCGAGTAGCACTTGTAGATCTATTGTTTTACATGGAAAAGCAATTTAGAATATATTCCTCTGTCCTAAGTTTTGTTTTTGTAATGAGGAAGACACTCTAAACTCTAAGCTCGAGTACTACTTCAATTGGTGCAGAATTTGTTTGAACGAAATTATAATTTTTCTGTATTTGTTGTTTGATTGCGCCTAATTGATTTCAAGTGGTTTCTTATAATTTGCTTATTCGCAAAAAGACTTCCGGAACCATTTATGCATAATGGAATCACGGAACAATGATAAAAACAATAGTCTTAGTTTGCGTCCTAATTGAACACATCACGATTATTACATGAGTGTGTGTGGAATTAAAACTAATTTGGACGTCCACTTGAGTGGCTTCACGTTCTGATTGTCTTTTGTTGTTGTTTGCTGTTGTCGTACTTGTTCGTGCATTGTGAGCGAACACTAAAAACAATACAAAATTGTTTACTATTTAGCGCTACTTGATTTGATTTTCTTATTAATTTGGTATGTACAAATGTTCGATTCGAGAAGGATGGAATCGGCAGTTCGCATCTGGACATTGAGCTGTACGGTCGTTGGCGTTCGATTGAGGACTTGAAAGTTTTTGCCGCTCCAAACTACGTAAAATGAATGCGATCAAGTGCGTTCGATTCTCTCGTGTCGTCATCTTTGGTCTCATCTCGGTGGCTAGCATCCACTCGTACTACATTGGCACGGTGGCCGACATGCGAGACTTTGCCGAGCAGTTGGTCACCAACGATACCTTCCGAGAACGTCACCTTTACCGTTCGTTCGATCGTCCCTTGTTCTTTTTGACCTTTGCAATGGCCAACGTGAACTCTGCTCTAAATGTGGGCCTTCGTGTGTATGGTTTGTATGCGTTCGGTTGTTTGGGCAAATGTTTGGGTACATTTGGCAAACTTGAACAAGTCTACTATTTGGTGATTATGGCTGGACTGTTTTTCCTGTACTCGCTTGGCTTTGGGAGTATTCCGCCCGGAGAGCTGACTGGTCACATCATGCTGATCTCCATTGGTACGCTGATTTATATGGCTGCGGGATGGGAGCAACGACGACGTGCTGTCTATCATTACTGAACATACATCTCCTCCTGTCTAATTGAACTTCAATTTTCCTTCTTTTTAATTTATTCTTAATTTAAATTATTTTTATTTAATTTTATTGTTGTTGTTGTTAACTCACTTTGTCACATAAATTAATGCTTTTACGAAAAGCCCATTTGGAGGAATGATTATTCAATAAACTTATTACACAACCTCTTGATGCGTACTTTCTTTCTCGAGTTCATAAAATGCTTTGTACAAGTAGGGAAATTCAAACGCTCTCTTTCTATCGCCTACTCGCAGATCTCTCTCGTTCGTTTGTCATTTTGGCCGTTCGATTCTGTTTGCCTTTTGCGCTCCTGCATGGCTTCTATGGCAGCTGCTTGTTATGTGCTTTTCAACGTTGAACATTAGGCAATGATACGAAATGGTTCTCGAATTTTCTATTGAAATTTTGATTTCAATAATAATTATTAATCAAGTATTGGCAATCGTATCGTTCGATGTCGAGATTGGAAAATGAATAGAACGGCAAAGCCACCGAATGAACATCAATGACTGTTCATATGTAATGAGAGTTCTCATTCAAATTGAGAGAATACAAATTCAAAAGGCAAATTGGCTTTCCAATGAATTTGCCTTTCGCGGTTTGTTTCTTTCGCAATTCGAGACTCTATTCTAAGTTAGGGTTTTGATTAAAACTTTTAGTTTTTTATTTCAATGTCTTGAATACGCATAAAGTTCATGTAAATGATATGATTCGAATGGTAAGGTGATTAGTTCTCCCTTGAACACGTAAGAGGAAGGTTCTGTTCTAATCTTTTAGTAAATTTCAATTCGACAATCGTCTTAAAAAATGAACTGCAAGATGTTTCGAGGTTACTTTCGAAAGTTTCTTCTGGTCGTATTCGCTTGCTTGTCTGTGAGCAACTTGTTCACCTTTGGCAAAGTCTCGATCACTGACTCACTGCAACTGATCAAGCAACGAGAAGCCAACGAACCAGTGCACCTTGAACACTGCAAGTATCGCATCAACTTCAGAGCCCAATCCCACGTCATGAACATTATCCGACTGAACCTGTGCTCTGCCCTGAACATCGTTACCCGGCTGTTTGGTCTGTTTGTGTATGGCATCTTTGGCGGGAAGTTCAAGTCCTCCGGTGGCATGTGTGCCTATCAGGTGGTGATGCTGATCATCTTTATGCTGTACGAACTTGGCGCCATTTGTTTGCCATTCGCGATTCTGATTGACCACTTTGTGCTGATCTCCGCTGGGATGGTCTACATTATCGAACGGGAAGTCAACAAGATGGAAGAAGACATCGATACACGTCTATCGGAAATGGAACCCGATATCATTGCAGAATCACGAGTTTAATCTCTCCCTCTCTCTCCCTCTCTCCCTCTCTCCCTCTCTCCCTCTCTCCCTCTCTCCCTCTCTCCCTCTCTCTCTCTCTCTCTCTTTCTCTCTCTCTCTCTCTTTCTCTCTCTCTCTCTCTCTTGTCCCAATTCGATTTTTGGTTTCTTTCACTGGGATCCCTTCATTGCATTGCATGTTTCAATTTAACAAGGCGTTAATAAAAATTTCGATAGAACGCAAACATTACATACATCCAGTACTAATGCTCCAAATGTAATTGATTCTGTTACTATTTGAACTAGTTCTATTAAAATAAAATTAAAATAAAACAAACTCTACTCAAAAAGACACATGCAATGTAAATGCTTGAATTCATTGAATTGAATTGGGTAAATGAATTTAGTTTTACTAAATCTACGAGCCGAACCTTAACTAACTGCAATACATAAATGGAAATACATATACGAACACATATTCAAACGCACTTTCGAACGCTCATTCGAACGCACAAACGAGCACACACACACACACACGGAGACGGATAAAGTGAATGGATGATAGAGAGAGAGAGAGAGAGAGAGAGAGAGAGAGAGAGAGAGAGAGAGAGAGAGAGAGAGAGAGAGAGAGAGAGACGCACATTTGGTTGGCTTCCCATTGAATTTGAGGTTGCTGCTTTCGCAGTTGAGTTTTGTTTCGTAACTATTCGATTCCTATTGAAATCGTTCGTTGGTTCAAATTAATTTTAAATTAATATTTGCACAAGCACTAACATCTAGTAGTTTTGCTCGTGGTACATATAAAAGATCTGATTCATTTCGTTTTGATGATTAGTTCAATTCTGAACGCCGAACCGAACGTTTCGAAATTATTCCAGACTTTGATTTTTTGTTTCTAAATCTAAAGAAAATCGAAACACGTAAAAATGGAATGTAAAAAGTTTCGTACCAACTTTCGAGTGTTTCTACTGATTTTCTTCTGCTGTCTGTCTGTGAGCAACATCTACTCGTTCAGTGTACTCGCCTTCACTGACTCGCTTCGACTGATCGAGGCACAAGAGACCAATCAAACTGTGTTTGTTGGTTGTCAGTATCGTTTCGCCCAACCAGAGTCGCACACCTTGACTTTTGTTACACTGAATCTGAGTTCCGGCCTGAATCTCGGCACTCGATTCTATGGTTTGTTTGCGTTTGGTATTTTTGGTAAGTGGTTCAAGTCGACCAGGGGGCAGTGTGTCTATCAGGCGCTCATGTTGGCCATCTTTATTCTGTTCGAATTGGGTCTGCTGTGTATGCCATTCGCCAACTTGCTCGATCACTTTGTGTTGATCTTCACGGCGATGATCTACATGATTGATGGCGAATTCAAGAGGAGAGACACAGATCTGGAACAACTCAATTACGATGGTGGTGACGAGGATGGAGGAAGAGGAGTGCGCGAAGAAAGTGAAGCTGCCGAAACTCAAGTTTGAAGAAACAAGTTGGACCAAAACATCAAATTCATTCAAATTTTACTTAACATTTTCAATTACAGGTTTTGTTTGTGTGTGTTTTTAAATGTAACTTTTATTACTTAATCTTGTTACATGTTTGCATAATTAAAGTTCAGTCATGATGATAATAATAATCATAATTGTCTATTAATTTTGCTTTATGTTCTGTGTAATGTCTAATTCATATATTAAATAAAATAAATTTAATCAAAAATCGAGTCTATCAAATCTAAATTTGATTTTTCTGTTGTAGGGTAGATTAGAGTAGTGACAGAGGGTCATTTGAGGTCAGATAATTTTGACTTTCTTTCTCTCTCTCTCTCTCTCTCTCTCTCTCTCTCTCTCTCTCTCTCTCTCTCACCGTCCGGCCAGTGACTGATTTTGAATGTACATTGTGTGTGTGTGTGTGTGTGTGTGCGTGTGTGTGTGTTATCGCTAATCGCACCGCTCGCGCGCGCGAGTGACTAATTCTCATAATTACCGACCGATCGAACCGAATGAACGGAACGGACGGGGAGATGATTATGATGACGAAAAGAAGAAGAACATGACGAAGATGAAGAAGAAAGCTAAAATCAGATTGGGCCAGTACTGATCTCTCACTTATTCGAGTGCAGCAGCAGCAGCTCTCGGCCAATGATGATGAGATCACACAGCCATAAACACTCAAACTCATCGTCAACTCGTCGCCGCTCCGATCGTTCTGTCCTTTCTGTCGTTGCTCACAACTCTATTTAGTCTCATTCGAGTAACAAGTAAGAAGAACTAGATCCTCAATCAAGCGCCGATCGTCTGTCGGTCGGTCGTTTACTACTAATACTTCGAGCATAGTTGTAAGGTTTCCCAGGTAGGTTGGTTGTGTGTATTGGGCAATCGTCATCGTTTAGCTACAAATGGACAAGCGATATATTTGTTATGTCGACGATAATGTGCGATGTTTCGGACACACAGACAGATTGAAACAGACACAGACAGACTGACTGACTGTTGAGTGTGTCCGACAGTTGGCTGAGACGGTCAATCAGTCAGACAAACACACTTAAATGATACATAGTAATCAGTCAATGAGTGTACATTGTGGAGAGAGAGAGAGAGAGAGAGAGAGAGAGAGAGAGAGAGAGAGAGAGAGAGAGAGAGAGAGAGAGAGAGAGAGAGAGAGAGAGAGAGGCACTTCACTAATGAGCACTGATTGACTGATGAATGATCTCACTTTAAGAGTGGGACTTGAAGAGTTGAAAAGTTGGCAAATTTAGAATTGTGCGCACACACATTTCCGACTGTTTGTCGATCAACTCGACAAGGAAACGTCGAATTCATTCAAATTTTACTTAACATTTTCAATTACAGGTTTTGTTTGTGTGTGTTTTTAAATGTAACTTTTATTACTTAATCTTGTTACATGTTTGCATAATTAAAGTTCAGTCATGATGATAATAATAATCATAATTGTCTATTAATTTTGCTTTATGTTCTGTGTAATGTCTAATTCATATATTAAATTAAATAAATTTAATCAAAAATCGAGTCTATCAAATCTAAATTTGATTTTTCTGTTGTAGGGTAGATTAGAGTAGTGACAGAGGGTCATTTGAGGTCAGATAATTTTGACTTTCTTTCTCTCTCTCTCTCTCTCTCTCTCTCTCTCTCTCTCTCTCTCTCACCGTCCCTCTCTCCCTCCCCCTCCCACTCCTTCCCTCTCTCTCTCTCTCTTTCTCTCTCGCTCTCTCGCTCTCTCTCTCTCTCTCTCTCTCTCTCTCTCTCTGTGTGAAATTAGCAATTAGTAATTATTGTGGTGGTGCCAGTGGCCACTAATCTGTCTGTCTGCATGACGGTGAATGCAAAGAACAAAAGAAAAGGACAAACTGGACAGAGAGGAACGCCAGTGCCCAAATACCTAAAAGGCTTAAAAGCCTAGCAATAAAAGGTAAATTTGCAAGTGTGCAATGTACACCTGGCCCTGACCATCGACTTTTTACATTGGGAAAGGTACGTACCTGTAAATGGCCTTGTGCCACCATTACCACCAATGGAGGAGATTGGCAACGAGTAGTACAAAAGGACTCACACTCACTATGATTATCACCACTTCTCGTCTTACCTTGCAAAGTACAACAACTGCCACTGCAACCGAAAATCGAAATCTGACTTCAACTGAAACTCAACTCCGGAGAACCTTTATAGTGTGATCAAAAGTCTCGAACTTTGGACCATCGATTCCAGAACAACCAGAATCACGAATCATCGATTGGCTTATTGATATTGTGATTGCCTTACTCTCGTTCATTTCTTTGTTACGAGATCTCAAACGGGAACACCTCTCTACCGATCTTCTTTTGTCACTCCATTCATCTACTCGCCATGTCCGATACAGAGTTAGATTTAGAGTTCAAAGTCCCCAAGACTCCGTTTATTAATTGGGATACATTGAACGAGAATACAGTTTCAAGGCTAAGCAATGAGTCAAAATCTCAATTGCTTATCCTAGCTCTTAAAGAAATCAAAGAAAGCCGCAAAAAGGATGAGTTGCGTCTGAAATATGTCAATGAACTGAAAGAATATCTAAACAATTATTGTGATAAACAGTTCAAAGAGTTCGAGGCACCCTTAGCTGAAAGGGATGAATTGAAGAGAACTGTTGAAGCCCTCAATAGAAACAATGTCATTCAAGAAGATGATAACGTTGAAGGGGAACACAACGAGGGCGTTGATGCTGACAGTGTGAACGAAACCACTCAATCGCCAAACAACGCCACCGGTGATGTGCCAACGGACACTAGTAAGAAATTCAAGTGTTCCTTTGCAGGATGCCACAAATCATTCGCTCGCAAAACTTATTTGACTAACCACCTTCGGGTTCACACTGGCGAGAGATCATTCAAATGTGATGAATGCAATGTAACATTCAAACAAAAAGGCTACTTGAACAAACACAAGAAAAGGCACACTGGTCAACTTCGTTTTGCATGCAAATGGGGTGATTGCACTGAAAAGTTTGATAGAAAAGCAACTTTTAAGAACCATCTAACAAAGCACATTATTAAACATCCATTTGCGTGTGACTATCCTGGATGCATTTCCACTTTCAAGCAGCGATCCACTTTAACAACCCACCAGAAGATACACACAGGAGAAAGGCCATTTGTTTGCGATTTTCCTGATTGTGGCGCAAGCTTTATCCAGAAAATTAATTTAAAGACTCATCAAAACAAAAACCACAAACTGTCATAGTAATTTCAGGTTTAGGTTTCGTTTGATAAATCATTTCAAATTTGTTTTTTTTCTTTTTACGTTTTGCAATTTGTAATCGATCGTAATAAAGCAAAGCATTGGACATTATCTTTACTAGTTGGTTGGTGAGTGGTCTTGTAGATGGCCTTCACGGTCGGTTGCGGTAAGTACAAAAAAGGCTAACATTCCTGAGAGGCACTGGAGGGGCTCGACAGGAGGCACTTGTCAGCAGGACAAAAGTCGTAAAGTATGATCTTCTACTGCTAAGGGTCTGTTTGTTCTTTTTAGTTTGTGTTAAGCTTTATGGCTTGTGTAGCCAGGAGCAAAGAGGATTATATGAAATCTTTCACAGAAAAGCTGTGGGCTATAGAAGACAATGGAAATGCCATTAGCCAATAAAAAGGACTTAATTTTGCTGGTGTGCAAATCTTGACCCTCGCCAGTGGCTTGTAGCCACATTCCATCTAAAGTGATTTGCACTCGTCGAGTCTGAATTGTAGTGTGTCATTGCATTTCTATTTGTCATCTCCAAGTCAAGTTTAATCGTCAATTAAGCAAATTTGAAAAGAGAGAGAGAGAGAGAGAGAGAGAGAAGAGAGAGTGGTACGAACATATACTCGGACGCACTTTCGAACGCTCGTTCGAACGCACATACGAGCACACACACGGAGACGGAGAAAGTGAATGGATGATATAAAGAGAGAGAGAGAGAGAGAGAGAGAGAGAGAGAGAGAGAGAGAGAGAGAGAGAGAGAGAGAGAGAGAGAGAGAGAGAGAGAGAGAGAGAGAGATTAATAAAGGCGAAAGACATTATGACACATCATGGGAGAGGCAAAACTTGAGTTTACGAGCGCGCGAGCGAGGCAATGTCGCCATCAGCCGACCGCCATCACAGCCACTCGTAATAATAATAATAATCAAGGGTGTGGCAAACGGCTCGTACACGTCGCCTGACGGACAAAATGGAAACTAATTACAGTAAATACTCGTTTAAATCTCGGTTTATTTTTCAATGACATACTACACTTTTTCAGTTAGTTTCAGATTTCGAAAACTTTATCTAGATCAGATAATGTTAAAAATATAATTTGTGTAAGTTGTACGAGTTCGCGTCCTTTGTCCGTTAAAGTGACAAAAGGCGGTAAGCGCGAATAACCTGTAACTGAACAAAACGAAAGAGGGAAAGAGAGAGAGAGAAAGAGAACGCAGCGACGGATCGAGAGGAGGCACACATCTGTCGCGGACTTTGACTGGGCGAGTGAGTGAGCGAGCGAGTGCTTTTGTGTTTATGTTCGCCTGTCTTAGTTGTGTTAGTTACCGTCCACAGTGAGTTTTGTGTCGTGCAGAATGCTAACGAAGTGACCGTCATCAGACATTAATCAATCGACACACACAGATCGTGCTGACCGGATCTTGGATCCAGCTTGACCATCGACATTGCGTATGCAGTGGTGACTTCATCAACTGAGCATCAGGAGACATCAGACAGTGGCTGCAGTGTGGACTACATCAGTCACCGGACGGGTGTGTTGTGTTGTGTTTTGAGTTGTGTGATGTGACTTGACCCGTGTGTCGTGTGACTCAATTCACGAGAACCACACTCAACGTGTGCTCAACCTTAGGTGGTAATCCCGAAAGAACATGAATGTGAATGACCGTACCTTCCACTGTGAGTGCAGAAGTAAACTAACAGATCGTCATCAATCGACACAAACCGAGTTGACCGAACCTTGTGTCTCGCTTCACCCTCCACTATTGACATTTTGTTTGACTTCGTGATATCATCAAACCGTCATCTCATCGTCTATTGAACAATGCACAAGTCAACTAAGCGCACGTCATCAGACCTTAATCATTGGACACAAACAGTGTAGTTAGAACCTTGCGAACCCGTTTGACCATCGACCTTTGACATTGCGTATGCAGTGGTGACCTCATCAACAGTGCATCAGAAGACATCGGACAGTGACTGCAGTGTGCACTACTTCAGTCACCAAACGAGGGTGTTATGTTGTGAGTTGTGTAAAGTGACTTGACTTAGTTCGTGTGTCGTGTGACTCAATTCTCGAGAAACACACTCAACCAGTGCTCAATCATAGGTGACAATCACGAAAGTGCATGAATGTGAATGACCATACCTTCCACTCTGAGTGCAACAAGTAAACTAATCGATCGTCATCAATCGACCGAATTGACCGAACCTTGTGTCCGCTTTACCATCGACAATTGACATTACGTTTGCATTGGTGACTTCATCAAACCGTCATCTCATCATCATCTACTGAACAATGCACAAGTGAACTAAGCGCACGTCATCAGACCATCAATCGAAACAGATCGAGTTGACCGAACCTTGTGTCCGCTTTACCATCGACAATTGACATTACGTTTGCATTGGTGACTTCATCAAACCGTCATCTCATCATCATCTACTGAACAATGCACAAGTGAACTAAGCGCACGTCATCAGGCATTAATAATTGGACACAGACAGTGTGGTTAGAACCTTGCGCACCCGTTTGACCATCGACCTTTGACATTGCGTTTGCATTAGTGGCCTCTTCAACAGTGCATCAGACGAGGCAACGGTGGAAGGAGTGTGGGCTTCTTTAGTCACCAAAAGAGAGTGTTGTGTGTTGTGAGTTGTGTGATGTGACTTGACTTAGCTCGTGTGTCGTGTGACTCAATTCACTAGAACCACACTCAACCAGTGATAAACCATATGCAATAATCCCGAAAGTGCACGAATGTGAATGACCGTACCTTCCACTGAGAGTGTAGAAGTGAACTAAGCGATCGTCGTCAATAGACACAGACAAATTTGACCAAAACTTGTGCACCCATCGACTTTTTGACATTGCGTTTGCATTTGAGACCTCAGCTTCAGAAGTCGGATCTCATCATCTACTCAATAATGAACACGTGAACTATGCGATCGTTTGTGTGTTTGTGGGCACCCGTCTCCGTTGTGTGTGTTGTCTTCTCGATGTAATCATCTCCACAATTCTATTGTTTCCTTCATTTACCACTCATTACTCCATTCACCTTTTGATATCGAGTTGTCTGTGTACATTATACCCAAGTGTGACACCTCACGTAACCTTGTCATACTCTGTGTCACGGACACAGAAGCAGCAGCAGCAGCATCATGCACCGCCATCACCATCACCATCAACTTTCACTACGAACTCACTAATTACTCCGACTCGGCCAAAGGCAAGGCTCACTACTTAGGTTTGCAATCAACCTGTTCTGCAACTGCCACTTCAAACGCAAAAACCTCAAATTAATCTCAAGTCTAGTTAAGCTTTAACGTTTTCAAAACGACTCATCCCCCAAAACTTGTGACATCGCGGAACAACCCGAGTATCCCTCAACTATCATCGAACGAATCTCCCAGTTTTGTGTGTGCTCTAATCTCGTACTTCTCTTTGTTACGCCCTTAAGCCCTACGATCACCCCTTTATCTATTTTACAATCCACTCCAATTCTTAAAATGAATCAATCTAATGAAACGAATATTCACCTTGAAGTAAAAAATAGAATTAGGCGAATTGACCGAGGAAGAAAGACAAAAGGTGCCCCATGTATATGCCTGGTATTATAAACGGATGGAAGAGAAAAGAGCAGCACTCATTGCAAGTCCCAACTCAAGTGCTTATTTGCCTAGCCGGTCTGGTAATGAACAGAATCATATGAACCAAAACAGATCTGTTCCAACTTCAAGTCCCAACTCAAGTGCTCAATGGCCTAGCGTGTCTCGTAATGAACGGAGACAGTTTAACCCAAACCGAACTGTTCCAACTGCACGTCCCAACTTAAATGCTCAATTGTCTAGCGGGTCTCGTAATGAACGGAGACAGTTTAACCCAAACAGAACCGTTCCAACTGCACGTCCCAACTCAAATGCTCAATTGCCTAGCGGGTCTCGTAATGAACGGAGACAGTTTAACCCAAACCGAACCGTTCCAACTGCACGTCCCAACTCAAATGCCCAATTGCCTAGCGGGTTGCCTAATGAACGGAATCATTATAACGCAAACAGGACTGTTCCAAATGCCAGTCCCAACTCAAATGCCCCATTGGGTAGTGGGTTACGTCATGAACGGAATCAATTTACCGAAAACCTAACTGTTCCAACAGCAATTCCCAACTCAAATGCCCCATTGGGTAGTGGGTTACGTCATGAACGGAATCAATTTACCGAAAACCTAACTGTTCCAACTGCACGTCCCAACTCAAATGCCCAATTGCCTAGCGGGCTACGTCATGAACGGAATCAATTTAACGATAACCGAACTGTTCCAACAGCAATTCCCAACTCAAATGCCCCATTGGGTAGCGGGTTACGTCATGAACGGAACCAATTTAACGATAACCGAACTGTTCCAACAGCAATTCCCAACTCAAATGCCCCATTGGGTAGCGGGTTACGTCATGAACGGAATCAATTTAACGATAAACGAACTGTTCCAACAGCAATTCCCAACTCAAATGCCCCATTGGGTAGCGGGTTACGTCATGAACGGAACCAATTTAACGATAACCGAACTGTTCCAACAGCAATTCCCAACTCAAATGCCCCATTGGGTAGCGGGTTACGTCATGAACGAAATCAATTTACCGAAAACCGAACTGTTCCAACAGCAATTCCCAACTCAAATGCCCCATTGGGTAGCGGGTTACGTCATGAACGAAATCAATTTACCGAAAACCGAACTGTTCCAACAGCAATTCCCAACTCAAATGCCCCATTGGGTAGCGGGTTACGTCATGAACGAAATCAATTTACCGAAAACCGAACTGTTCCAACAGCAATTCCCAACTCAAATGCCCCATTGGGTAGTGGGTTACGTCATGAACGGAATCAATTTACCGAAAAACCGAACTGTTCCAACTGCACGTCCCAACTTAAATGCTCAATTGTCTAGCGGGTCTCGTAATGAACGGAGACAGTTTAACCCAAACAGAACCGTTCCAACTGCACGTCCCAACTCAAATGCCCAATTGCCTAGCGGGCTACGTCATGAACGGAATCAATTTAATGATAAACGAACTGTTCCAACAGCAATTCCCAACTCAAATGCCCCATTGGGTAGCGGGTTACGTCATGAACGGAACCAATTTAACGATAACCGAACTGTTCCAACAGCAATTCCCAACTCAAATGCCCCATTGGGTAGCGGGTTACGTCATGAACGGAATCAGTTTAACGAAAACGGAACTGTTCCAACCGCAAGTCCCAACTCAAATGCCCCATTGGCTAGCGGGTTACGTCATGAACGGAACCAATTTAACGATAACCGAACTGTTCCAACAGCAATTCCCAACTCAAATGCCCCATTGCCTAGCGGGTTACGTCATGAACGGAACCAATTTAACGATAACCGAACTGTTCCAACAGCAATTCCCAACTCAAATGCCCCATTGGGTAGCGGGTTACGTCATGAACGGAATCAGTTTAACGAAAACGGAACTGTTCCAACCGCAAGTCCCAACTCAAATGCCCCATTGGCTAGCGGGTTACTCGAAACAAACAAAAGACTTCTTGGCGTAGAGAATAAAATTCTAGAGATCAACGAATCGTTTAACAAACAAATTGAAGATCTAAAATCACAACTGAATGAGTCCAAAAGTAAAAATAAAGATATTCGAAAGAAATATAATAAATTGAAGTTGGATTACTCCGATTACAAGGAAACTACAGACAAGAAACTGAAGGAGAAGGATGATCGGATCGAGGAGCTCCAAGCTGGTGAACATGTGAATAGAATTAGAGATGTGGTCAATGATGATGATGATGATGATAATGAACCGATGAGCGAAGATGATACCACCGAAGACGAACATCCCCATGACGTCGATGATGACAATACAGATGAAAGCTTTCATTTGCAAGCAAGCACCAGCAGGCAAGTTGCAGCTGTGGTCACTAGTAAGAGATCTAAATCCGTTAATAAATCCAAATCTGGTAAACGCCCTCATGCTTGTGACTTCCCTGAGTGTGATTTCACTTCAACAAGTCCCAGCGGATTAGAACGTCACAAGCTGACTCACACCCGTGAACGCCCCCATAAATGTGACTTCCCTGGGTGTAATTACACTTGCAGTCTTGCGTATAACTTAAAAAGTCACAAGTTACACATGCACACCAGGAAACTCCCCTAATCTTGTAACTGGCCTGTGTGTAGTTCTAAATTCACTCAATCACACGGCTTAAAAGCTCACGAGCTAACCCACACCTAGGAACGGTCCCATGCTTGTGACAGGCCTAAGTGTACACAAACTCTTACTACATTATGCAACTTTAAAAAACCAAGAAAAAATCCACTACCCTAAACGCCCACGCGCTTAATTTTCTGCACGGAATGTCTCACCGAAGGTTAATTTTACACTATCGCACACTAAACCATAACCATAAACACACATATGCAGTTACTGTTTAATCCATTACCACATTGAAATATCAATTCATATTTGTATACCCACTTTGACTTTAAATGTAATTGGCACTTGACTATAACACAATAAAACTTGATTATTAATAAAGCAAAATAAAATAAAGCATTGATTTTAAATATTCTTCATCTTTTATAAATACATTTCGAATCGGTTAACTGAAAAAAATCTCTCTCTCTCTCTCTCTCCCTCTCTCCCTCTCTCCCTCTCTCCCTCTCTCTCTCTCTCTCTCTCTCTCTCACTCTCTCTCCCTCTCTCACTCTCTCTCTCACTCTCTCTCTCTCTCTCTCTCCTCTCTCTCTCTCTCTCCCTCTCTCCCTCTCTCCCTCTCTCTCTCTCTCTCTCTCCCTCTCTCTCCCTCTCTCTCCCTCTCTCCCTCTCTCTCTCTCTCTCTCTCTCTCTCTCTCTCTCTCTCTCTCTCTCTCTCTCTCTCTCTATTACATCCGAAATAATTAAAAATGGTTTATATTTAATCGACTTGTCGTCCTATGCTTGTACTATGAGTAGCCCAATTTAACAAATTTCGGGTCCGCCTTTACACAATTAACAATCATGATTTAAAAACTTTTTATTTAGTTATTAAAAACTTTCAGTAACTTAACTTGATTGCCCTAATATATAATGGCCCAAGAAGTGTAGGACTAATTGCCCGATTTGTCCAACTTAACCCGATTTGTTTGGAACAAATTTCACAGTGAAATGTCCACTCAGCTGTTTGTGATCCGCCTTGGTGATCAATGTAATCCGCTGAACATGATCACCCCAAAACTGTGTCAACTTATGATCACCGTCAAGTGAGTGGTTCTCTAACTTAAAGTTGAACAAACCCGAATCGAATTGCATCTTCATGTTGACCAAATTGTCTTCGTGAATCAGTGCACCATCGTTTGTCTGTTCGATCATAACTTTGGAACTTAGTATAAAGTGCAACTGTTGTGGTGAAACAAACTTATCGAGCACAAATTGATCATCAACCTGAATTATGTTTGATGTTCTATTGAAGTTGATCGAGCGGATCCAGTATTTTGCTTGACTTGTTGTTGGGTAAGCGGCGGCGATATCCGTTGAGAAGATGCCACCCTCATCATTGGGAAACACTTTGAGACTCGTGTTGTGCGAAGTGAATTGAGCACCTGCCTTCTGTTGCACCCCGTTGATGGTTGGAGTGTTGTGGTACTGTGATTGCATGTAGAACAGATCATATCGATGGACACTGAATGTTTGAGCGGTGTAGCCACCAACGCCAATGTCGATCAGTACTGGATTGCCATTTTGGTAGAGGATAAAGTTGCCAACATCGTTGTGATTGTGACTTTCGTCTGTTCGTATGGAAAAGTAATTAGTTAGTTATTTAAGGTTATTAGATGTACAAACTTACGATTATGTCCAGCTTTTGCAGCTACAAACAACTTATCGTTCACATCTTTGTTCAATCGAGCCGTCATAACACCAAGATCGGGCATCCAGGCAAGCGCCGGTTCTGGTGCTTCAGGTTTGTACGACTCAATCTGTGCGTGAAGTTCGACAAAATTGAAGAATTCGTTTACAGTTTCTTGATCATTCGAAGTTTCGATGTAGTAGGAATGGTTTTTAGATTGTACGAATTGGAGTAAATAGGCTGCGTAATGTTTAAGAGTCTCATCACTGAACATGGCACCATATTTCGCTATCACTTGTGGTGGGTAGTTGTTCACTGGTACAGAGTCCGCAAAGTTCACGAACCAATTGTTCACTATTCGCATGTTGTACGAGTAGGACACAATGCGTCTAATGAGACCAGTTTCGGTGAAGTACTTCTTTGCCTCCTCTCCGAATATCATTTCGAGGGCATCAAGATATTCTATCAGTCGTGCTGCTCCAACCTTCCAATAGCCTGGTCCTTCATCACTGGCGCCATCTTCACCGAATTTGTCCAAGAAATAGTCTACAGAGTAGAGCGTCTTGTTGAGCACTTGATTGAAAAGTTGAATATCGTTAAGAGTGAACAGTGCAGCTTTGAGTATGTTTGCATTGTTCATCATGTCCCAGTTGTTGACCACATGATCGCCTACAAAACCACCCCATCCATAGTCCCGGAGAAGATAGTCCTGGAAAACTCGTCGCTTCAGTTCGAAATTGATTCGTTTGTTAATCACCGTTGAAATGTGATCAAACTGTTCGCCAATCATAAGTTTGAGCCAACCGAGCAGTTGAATCTCTTTGCCAACATTCAGGTCAATTGCGTTGTGATCTGGTAGGGGCAGGTGTTGATCACTAACCCCTTGCCAGTACAAATGTTCGGGTGCACACCAAGTGCTCGACTCTAACAACATCCAAACACCATTCACAAGCTCATTCAAATACTTCACACTCTTGGGATCGTGTTCCAGTTCTAGTAGATGACCAACAAAAAGATGAACAATCCGTCGTCGATGTCCGAATAAAATGTCATCGTAGCTAAGCCTACCACTCTTGAAGAAGTCCATAAATGCAGTTGCAGTCCTCTCGGGATAATGACCTTTCAGTGCTGTTTCCGCTTGATGGAGTAAATCGGTTTTCACCGCAGATGGTAATGTTTTCAAATTGGCAAAAGTTTTGGCTTTGAATTGAGCTCGAGAGTGTTCAAGTTCTGTCTCAGATTTAGTCTGTTTACCCACAAATTTCGAAACTAAGATTTTTCGATCGGTAAGTATTGAAAAGACATAAAAAGGCAAAATGGCAAACACTGCCACTGAGAGCAGTGTTTGAAACTTCATTATCGAGTTCTGTAATGAATTAAAGATAAGTTAATATGAATTTAAATAACAATTGAATTCATTAACTCCACATTGGAGTTATATACACACGTTTCTTATACTATTTAAAGCATATAGAGGATTTCCTTGGATTAAAAAATCAAATATTTATAATCCTCTTATGATTATACTTTATCTATGAACGCATTGAAAGAGTGCAAACTAATCCATAAATAATCCATCATAATACTAATAAGACTCAAGATTTGTAAATTTCTTATTTACATCGAATGAGCATTAGCGATTCAACAAAATTTGATTTCATTTCCGTCCAAAGTTATAATACCATCCGAATAAGAGCAATCCTTAATGACGTTATCATTGAGAGAGATGTCATACCACTGCACTGCACTGCACTGCCACTATGATGCCACCGAACCAATCTAACGGCCACACACTTTACTTTCTGGTTGGAATTCCAATACAATACCAATTGCAATTAAGACTCAATTAGCATTGTTTTGCCCAAGTGCCCAATAGAGTGAGACCTCTCTCCAAAGGACGCTCGATAGATCTGATACCCGAGCGTGAATGTGTGTGTGTGTTTGTGTGTGTTGATGTGTTGGTGAGTGGATTATAATAATTATTCATGTTTACAAATGAACACACACACACACTCACTAATTATAATGTGTTGTTGCTGTGAATGCAGGGGGCAATTGATTCGTCGAGTTGGCCAAAGCAGTTTTATGGAGAAGGAGAGAGAGAGAGAGTCGAGCGTTTACGAAACAATATTCTTTTGAATTCTATTCCATTTAAAAGTTTTAAACGTCAGTCATGAAACGACCCAGCATCGAGAATCTTAGAACTGGTGACGCCTCAGGAAGCAATTGATGCATTCAAATTGCACATTGGAACTGTTCATTTACGTCATGAAACGGTATAACTACGAATTCTACGTCAAATCAAGGCAGAAATAGGGAAATGAATCACTGTGAAGCTGAATGGACCAGAAAACGATTATTCATAGTATCTTACATTATTTGCAATTTTGCTCCCGTTTTTAATTATATTTCTCCCAAAAAAATAAAGATAGTTTATCAGAAATTTAGAATTTTAAATCAAAAGAATCGATTCGAAAGTGAAAAAATTAAAATTATGATTAAGAAATTAAAAAAAAAATATAAATTCAAAGTTTGTTAACTGAACATTTTATTAAATTTAAAAGTGAAACAATAAGAAGTTTTCGAATTGATCATACAAATAGAAAGTTCAACAGCAATTCGAGTCAATTGAGATGAACTGCTTGAGGCACCAACTTGACCAGTCGAACAGCGCCCGAAATGGGCACTCGAAGAGTCAGCAGATCGTGTGCGGTGAGTGTCTCCAATTTGGCTGCACTGTCTGCGTACAAATCGTGCACATCGTATTTGATTGTTTGATTCAGTTCGGGGATTATTTCGGACAACTTGTGAGACATTATGTGGGGCACACCAATGTCGTTAAAGTTAAAGTACAACACTGCGTACGGGTTAGGTGCACCAGCAGATGCAGGCGACAGCTTCTTGACCCAAACCTCAAAATGATGCTCCGAACTGACCCGGTGTCCCATAATGCCCAGTGGATCTTGGTTCAGTGCAATCAAATGTTTGTTCTGTAGGATCGCCTTAAACTCAGGTTTGATGTCACGCAAGTCATTTGACATGAGCAGTGGCGCAGACCACAGACACCAAAAGGCCATTTGTGTTTTGGACTGTTCCACAGTGAGACCATCATTGCCAATGACCAACTGATCCGGATCGGACCATCCACCAGGGCCATGGTGTGCAGCAAACAGTTTGCTGTTTGCACCATAGTACTGGATAATGCGCAACACAAAATTCCACGAATCATGAATGTCCTCATAAGTTCGCCAATAGTTGCAGTTCTCACGAATTAGCTGCAAATCCTTGTCGGTAAGTTTGTTGATGAATCGAATGCCCCAACCACAGGAGTAGACAATCTTGTGTGACACTTTGGCCAGTGCCTTACCATACTCGGGATATGTTTCATTGAAGTGAGCCGGATCAGCAAAACAGGTGTCCAACTTGAGTGAATCAACGCCCCAGTCAGAGAAGGTCTGCACATCGATTGCAGTGTGATCCATTCCATCACTTCGAGCCGAGGGATAGCCACCACAAGTCTTTGTGCCCACGTCACTGTAAATGCCAAGTTGGACCTTCTTTGCGTGAGCATAATCTGCCAGTGCCTTAATTCCCGAAGGAAAGCGTTCATGATCGGCAACCAGTCGTTTGGTGTGTGCATCACGATGCTTCTCCGACCAGCAATCGTCAATGTTCACTGTGTTGTAGCCCACTTGAAGGTAACCATCAGCCGCCAATCGATCCACCATGTCTTTGTACAGATGCTCGTTGATGCACTGCTTCGGATAGAGTTTGCAGTCAGTGGTACAGGCAAACTTTACCCAAGACAACCAGCCCATTGGTGGTGTACGAGCGAGACCATTCTCAAGACATTGTCCCCAGTCAAAGAGGGACAACAACAAAATTAAGCCAAACAAATCGAAATACATTTTATCCGTTGTGGTGAAATGTTGATTCTCATTCAAATCGAGACACACTTTATATACTTTTGATGTATTTTACTATTCAGCATACCTCAAGTCCTTCCGGCGAACATCTCCAAAAAGTGGTTAGTTTATCCCGAGTTTGTTTTTATGCCACTGCATCTTAGATATCACTACTAATTGGTTTAATGATTTTGTAATGCAAAGTGAAGTGGCATAAAAAGTCGCAATGATAACAGGCATTAAGGCAAATACATCTCTTCTTTTAATTATCTCAATCTTTTTGACCTGTAAAGTAATGTTCAAATTCTTAATCCTAATCGGAAGTCTCTGCTAATTGTCAATGTTTTTGGTACTGTTTTCGTGCTTTTTATTAAAAGAACATCCGACTCACATGTGATTACTGACGTTTGAGATTTAACCGCAACAGAAGTTTTATATCAGAAGTTTTAAATCAGAAGTTTTAAATCAGAAGTTTTATATCAGAACGCATTTGTATAAGGTTTTTGAAAATGTTTTATTAAAAGTTATTCAATTCAATTACAGGCAATTGGAAATTTAAGAATGTCATTTTTGTTTCAGTGATTGTCATCAATCCAATAAAACAAATTAAATTCATAAATTTAAAAAACTGAACATTTATATCTAGAATAATAATAACTAGGCCAACTTGTGGATACTTTTTCGATGTTTAAACATGTTCGGCCAATGTTTAGAGGTAAAGCTACATCCTGGCGAGTCACACTCAAATGGACGTTCATCCGAGTGCGTTCGTGCATGATTGTCCAATGTAAATTTTCGTGAAAACTTGGCATTACAACCAGACCAACTGCAAGCATATGGGCGTTCACCAGTGTGAATTCTCATATGACATTTTAAGTTTTCACTTATTGTGAATGCTTTATTGCATCCATCATGGGTGCATTGGAAGGGTTTCTCGCCCGTGTGATTCCGTTTATGACGTGTCAAATCGCCTGATCTACCGAATGACTTTCCACAATTTGGGAAGTCACATTTGAACTTTTTACCAACCCCAGCCACAGGTTCAACTGAACCAATGGTGATATTTGAAGAGTGGGCGATTTGGTCCACAATCTGTTGTTCAGGTTCAACACTCATTGACGGTTCATCCATGCTGGCATCAGCATGTTGAATGTCTTCACTATCAACATTCATTTGATCATTGATTTGATCATTCTCGTGATCACTCATTTCAATTTTTACTTCATTGATTTGATCATTCTCGTGATCACTCATTTCAATTTTTACTTCATTTATCCTGTTCATTTGTCCATCTACGACTCGGAACTCTTCACGGATCAGCTGGTCTTTCTCCTCCAGTGATCTTTTTGCATTTTCCATAAATTTTGTATGCTCCAAATGCGATGTAACTTTGTCTTTATAAATATCTGCTTTGATTTGTTTCGACTTTGCCAAATCTTTATACAACCCGAGGTTTTCTGTTCGCAACATTTTGTTTTCAGCTTTCAGTCGATTCACCTCTGTGCGAAGTTTTTCGACTTCTTCAAGTGAGCATTCGTTGGACAATAGAGGGTTTGTGTTGTGACATGCACTTGCAACTGTGCTCTCGTTCAACGATTGTCGTTCACTCACGGATGGCGTGGTAGAGGACATTTGTGGACTTTGACCCTCTACACCGTACACATTAGTAGATAGATCAAGTGGAGTGGTGATTGCTTCATTTCGTTTACGTTCTCGTCTCTCTCCTTCTTCAATTTTACATTTATATATAGGATCAAGGTCGCAAATTTCACAAATTAAATCCATACAATGTGGATGTTCCATTTTGATGTGTTATAGTGAGGGGAAAAGTTGAAATTGGTAAAGAGATGAGCACAATAGAATAGACTTATAGCAAAAAAAACACTAAAGTCAATCACAATAACTGAGACACTATGAGATGACGATTGTTCGGGACACTGGTGGTTCTGGAATCGATGGTCAAAGTACGAAGTATGAGACTTTTTGATCACAAGGTGATTTTTTATTGATTCGAAGTGCTTCAACGTGGTCTTCTGCATGAGAAGAGAGCGAGGAATGGTCAGTGCAAGTGCATTGCAAGCATTTTCATCATTTGTTTCTCCTCCACCATCGTTGCGTTAAACAGCAGAGGAGAGACCCCTGCTGCAAGTGCAACCTGTACTAATTCTCGCCTAGAGTGGTAAGCCATCAGGGGGTCATCACTGGCCACTGGCCAGGTGGCATTTCAAAGGGCGAATCTAAGCACAAACACATTTTCGTACTTAGATTGCAAACTCGCATTAGTGACCGAGAGAGGATTACTGGGGGCCATAGATTTTATGACCAAGCACCACATGACACGGCACGAGACAAGCGATAATCGAATTCTATGATAGTGAGAGAGAGAGAGATAAACGGTCTTTATTAGTTCAAAACTAACCAAAGAAGGAGCTGCTCACAAAACTAGTGAGTTGCCTTACGACACAGCATAGTAATCAATCTGATAAGACAATAGTTACATACATGAAATTTGAGGGTTACAAAAAAATGAATACTGTAAAACAATGTGAATACTGTAAGTGGTGTAAATACTGTAAATATAAGTCAAACAAAATGTCTAGCCATAAATAAAAATAAATAAATAAAGAGAGAGAGAGAGAGAGAGAGAGAGAGAGAGAGAGAGAGAGAGAGAGGGAGAGGGAGAGAGAGAGAGAAAGAGTGAACGCATGCAAAGTACCACATGTGAGGCCTCCATACCGCTTACATAGGAAAAAGTTTTACTGACGCTACCAACGTGAAGGCACCGACTGGCCAGCTTGGCTGTAATCGACTCGGAATGGTCACACACAGGTTGTCTCCCGAAGAGCACTACAAATGACCGGTGCCATTGCTCATCACTGGCGGCGGAGCAATAGATGACCAGTGTCACCACTCATAAACGACCATAAATCCTGGCACCTCATGTCTAGCTTAGTCAGGCCAAGCAGCGAGATGTCTCGTCCCTTGCCGGCTTGGGATTGTGACGAACTCATACAGCTGTAGACATGACCGAGTGATCAGGCCGATCTGGGAGAGCGATAAGCACTTGTTGATCTGTGATTACTAATCGGACACCGAGCCACTGCCCGGTCCTATGGTGCCTGTGCACCACATGCCTCTCTAATCTGCCATCGTAAAACATTAAGAGAAGAGAGAAGAATAAGTAAAGAAAAGAGTAAAAAAGTATTGGCTGACAAGGCCAAAATCCACCTTGACCATATTTTGCACCAACTATTTGGATCATACATTTATTCTAGACGGATAGTAAGGATCCAATCCAATTGTGTTCTACAACAATAAAACAATCATGATTGTGTTGAACAGAGTGAGATAGTAAAACACTCGACACAAAACTCCTCACTGTGGTTAGCGATAAGTAGAGAAATGTATGCATTGTACGATATCCAAAGGGTACGACAGTTGCCTTGGTAGTTCTATATTTGCTTTGTGATTATTTTTGCCAGTAGAGTGTAGAAACAGTGATGATGTTTCGATATTGTAGTTGATATTATGCGTTTTTTGGTGTCAAATGAAATTTACTTTACAATATTTCTAACTTAAAACTCGAATTATCATGCCAATCGAACTGTACAGTAACATGGTGAGTCATCCATCTCGAGCCTGTTTGATCACAGCCAAATATCTTGGCATTGACATTCAGGTGAAAGATGTGGACCTGTTTGCTGGTGGCACTCGCACTCCTGAGTATTTGAAGGTAAAACAAGGTGTTTTCAAATATATACATGTTTTTACTAATCAATACATAGATCAATCCACGACACACTGTGCCAACATTGGTGGACAATGGACTAGTGCTGTTCGAAAGTCGAGCCATAATGACATATTTGGCTAACCAGTACGCTCCAAATCACAGTGTCTATCCACAGAATGCCCGCGATCGTGCTCAAGTTGACAAAATGTTGTATTATGATGCTACTGGTTACTATCCAGCACTGAAAGATGTTTTCGTAAGATTTCAATTTAAAATTTACAATTTAAAAATTAAACATTTATTGCTAAACAGCTTCCAATTCTGCGCTTCAAACAAGACCCCCCACAAAAAGCTGTCGATCAATTGAAAGAAAAGATTGACATCTTGGAAGAACTTCTTGGAGAACAGAAATTCGTTGCGGGTGAAAGCCCAACTCTTGCAGACATTTCACTGAGTGTAAGTTTGCCAATCGTAAAGATACTTTTTCCACAATTGTGGAGTTGAAAGTTGGAAGACTGGTACACACGACTGTTGGAAGCAGTTCCTCAGGTTAACGAGTACAACTCTCAAGTGGACATGAAACCGTTTTTGCTTAAAAAATAAGAATAATTATTGAAAATTAACTTTAATTAATTTTTAATGTTTTTGAATAAAATGACAATTTTTTATAAAAATTCATATTTCAACAAAATGTTTCAATTGTTTATGATTTGAATTAAAAAAGAGGAATTTGTATTGTTCGATTTAATGATTTGAATAAATGCTAAATCAATGATTTCGTCCCTTTCATCAATCCAGGTTCCATTTTTAAATTAGCGTTCCAATAGGAATCAACATAATGTGACCAGTAAGAGCTCCGGCAGAAATACTCAAATAATAATAAAAAGTACAGGAATAAGTGAACGAACATGATAACCAGAAAGACTAGTTGGCCTGGTTTGGAAACCCCAAAGAATCGGTCCAAAAGTTCAAAAGCAAAGGCATACAAACCATAAAGACGAACAGCAAAGCAAACTCAATGAAAGCTAATTGTTCGTTTTGTTTTTTGTATTGCTTTATTTATTACAAAAATGTTTTCAATTAAATAGTACTTATGAGTAGCTCTATTATTAATAATTTGAATCTAATTATTAGCATCTCCTTCACTACCCGTACCAACAGCTAGTAGCACTGGATTTGTTTGTTCTATCGCAGAACCTCTAGCCAAACCAAGTCTCACCATAAAACTCAAGGGAAATCATACATTTCACACATAGTGCATCAGACTAAACAGCAACTTATTTCCTAACTTAATCAAATTTGTCTGTAATCGAATGTTTTCCTACACAAGGTTGTGAAATAATCATTATACTGTGGTTGAAAGTACCAATTATGTCTATATAGATAGCTATCGAATGCCTATTAGAAAGCGAAATTATATTACGATTACAACAATCCAAGCAAACAACCCAGCACAAAGAACAAACAACGAAATAGTTCAAGCGTACTTTGGCTTTTTCATGAAACTAGATTAGCACATGTGCAAGATGTGATGATCGAGTGTCCCTTACGAAACAATTACACATTAGTAAACATTCTATTTTGGCACAAAGGACAATAAGTTCATCGATATTGTGCAAATATCAAAACACTATGATAAAGTAATAACATTGCAAAACAGTGAGGGATTCAACCAATTAAGTCTTCTGATGAGCATTAATATAAGTGATATATTGAGATATACTTGAGAGTTGATATTATCAATCGAATCAAATCGAATCAAGTATCACGTTGTGTGTGCATGTTTGGTTGAGTAAACATCTGTCTATGTGATTTTGATGTGCCAGTGTGAGCTCATCTTAATCTCCACACACTTGAAAAAAGATAATCTTTAGGAAATCCTTAATTAATAAAATAATTTGTCAATCTTCAATCAGTAAATCTAACATGTTTTGTAGAACGTGACTAATGCGTGCTTAGATGCACATAGTTCCGTTTAGGCTTTACTTTACTTCTTCTATTTGAGTGCTAATTATTTGAGATAATTTCTCAAACAAATTTTCAATATATAAACTTTATTGTTGTGATATTTCTGTCTATGTTCGACCTAATTTGGTTGTTCGTAAATCTCAATAATCTCACTCAAAATGCGTTTAGCCATCATCAATTGCTCATTTCTGCTTCTCGTCGCGGTGGCTTCACAGAATGTCCGTGCCGCTGAGGACCCCACCCTGTACCAGTACTACACTTCTGGTGGCATTCATTCTGGCTTGTCCGCAAATGGAGATCAATTTTCGCTCAACGGCAAACACTTTGTCATCTACTCTGGTTCGTTTCACTACTTTCGAGTAGTGCCCGAGTACTGGCGAGCTGTGCTACAGCGCTTCAAGGCTGCGGGTCTCAACTCGGTGCAAATTTATTTGCCATGGAATTTGCACGAAGAGACCGAGGGTCACTTTGACTTTGAAACTCCAATTCTGAATTTGGCTAAATTTCTTGATGAGGTCAAACATGCGGACATGTTTGCCATTGTTCGCATTGGTCCGTACATTTGTGCCGAATGGGAGTTGGGTGGCTTCCCAGCATGGTTGCTCCGTGATCCACACATGGCACTGAGGACGCACTACAAGCCATACGAGGACAAAATTGCCAAATACTGGGAACACGTGATGAAAATTGTCAATCCGTACCAGTTCAGCACCAGCGGTGGACCGGTGATTATGTTGCAAATTGAAAATGAATACTTTTCCGCCGGTGTCAAGTCCAGTCCTGAGTATCTCAACTTTTTGCACGACTTTGTAATGCGAACGGGCTTCAAGCAGTTGTTGTTCACTTCCGATCCGAATGGATCAAAGTTCCCGATCAAAAACATTTTCCCACATCATGATGTGCTGGAGACGGTGAATTTGAATGATAAATCGCTGGAAAAGTTGACAGAACTCAAGCAGAAACAGCCAAATCGTCCTGGATTTGTGTCCGAATTTTGGCCTGGATGGTTTGATGCGTGGCACAACAAGCACCACTCGAAATATGCTTTGTCACGATTCGAACACGAACTGACAAGCATTCTGTTTACTACAAACTCATCGGTCAATTTCTACATGTTCATTGGTGGGACCAATTTTGGCTTCATGAACGGTGACCGAATTGTCACATCGTACGACTATGATGCGCCACTGTCCGAGTCGGGCAACTACACTCAGAAGTACTGGAAAACACGTGAATTCTATCAAAAGTTGGTAGAAACTGGTCGATTGCCCAAAACTCATCTGCCAGAAGCGCCCAAAGTCCCACACGCTCAAGCCCATCCTAAAGTTAGCGTTCAACATTACCTACCCTTTGAGACACTGCTTGGAGTGGCCAAAAAACACACCAACATTCACAAACCAGTCACAATGGAACTGTTGCCTGAAGGACAGAATTTTGGATTCATTCTCTATCGAGCCGAGTCCAAAGAGGTTCACAATTATGAAATCACTGGTGCCATTCATGATCGAGCTATTTTCTTGGTTGACGATGTGGAGATTGCAGTCATCGATGATGGTGCAAATCACTTCAATCACACCTTCACCACTGCACTGGCACACAAACAACACAAATATGATGTTCTGGTGGAGAATCAAGGTCGCAAAAACTTTGGCAATCAACTCAACATTCAACACAAAGGAATTGCGAGTGACATCAAACTGGACGGTAGTGCCTTCACCAACTTTACCGTCTATTCACTCGACTTTAAAGAAAAGTACGTCAAGTCGCTGCATGCGCTCAATGGTTGGTTAAATGTTGGTTCGAGAGCCGATCATCACGCTCCTGGCTACTACACAACACAACTCAAAATTGATGAAGCAGAACCGAGGGACACTTTCCTCGAACTGCCAGGCTGGCACAAGGGCAATGTGTTTGTGAATGGCTTCAACATTGGTCGATACTGGGAGGTGGGACCACAGAAGACGCTGTACATTCCGGGACCGCTGTTGAAGAAGGGCGAAAACACAATTGACATCTTTGAGTTGCACAAACCTGGTGCGGAGTTGCTGTTCTTGGATCATCCAATTCTTGAGTAATGCGAACTCAAAACAATTACCTTAATGATTATTTGCTGTTTAGATTAATAAAACGTTAACTGACATTTTAAATAACTGAGTCTAAATTTACATTCATTAAACCCCGCTTTCGGTATAAATCTTTCCCAATTGACTCCAAACCCAAAACAATCTTTACCTTTTAACCTAAACCTTAAATTGCCTTTAACGATTGACTCCAAACCTAAAACTGTCATTACTTATTGATCTAAACCTAAATTGCTTTTCAAAATTGACTAAAACGTGAAAAGTGTAGGGTCATGGCAGAATATTGTCTTAATTAATTTATAAGATCAATCAAATCGTTATCTTACCTTCTGTATCCTGCCAATCTTTGGGATCTATCCAATCACTCGAGCTTATGCACTCAAACACACTAATCTGAAGCAGGTCATTATGAGTGGTTGGAAAAGGCCCCACATCAAGCGTCGGTTAATCCATTGAGGATTATATTATTAAATGTTTATATCAAAGATTCCCTTAAAGGTTACAACCAGTCATTCATTCATATGATTTATTATGTTCAAAATAGGATTAACGTTCATAATAGATTTATCAATGAGGGAAACATACAACCTGTGTTTGTGTGTTTGTGTGTGTGTGTGTGTGTGTGTGTGTGTGTGTGTGTGTGTGTGTGTGTGTGTGTGTGTGTGTGTGTGTGTGTGTGTGTGTGTGTGTGTGTGTGTGTGGCATATGGATTAGTAGTAGCACGTGTTCTACATATGAAACATTTCTTTGAGGGTAAATTGAAAAGATATGATTTTATTTAGGCTAATCCCAATTAAGTAAATTAAGCAATTAAGCAATGGCTCATCTTGATTAGCAGGCCTAAAAATGCCTTAAAACGGACATCTATTTGCAAAACAATTAATAAAACTTTGAACACTGAACACTCAAAAGCTTTGATTATATCCGAAATCATGAAGATTCTTACATTTATCATCGTTCTCTTTAATGTGTTTAAGCTGATTGTTTGTTTGTTGAACAATCGCACAAGTATTGTTTGGTTAAATGGTATGTTTTTGAATTGTCAAAATCTATTTACTTACACAATTGATGGTTTTCAGATTCTCCTGTAAATTCGACAAATGTTGACAATCGAAAATGTTCTACAAGTTCGCCCATTGAACAGTTGGATCACGTGATTGCATTGCAACAGAGCTCAAGTTCGCTTCTTATTAGATGGCAATTCAACTGTGAAGATGAGTCAAAACTTGTGACAGATTACATGATTCAGTACTGTTCAATTGCTGAATGTCCAAACGGTGTACTCGAGAAACCTTTTAATCAATCAAACAACGAATATTTACTCGAAAATCTACAACCAGATACAATGTACCGAATAGTGTTCTCGTCCGCACAAATTCGATTACGATACGATATTTACGGAAAGACAGACATTGCAGTGCCCGAGTGTCCACAAAAACTCATAGTCAACAAGAATTATGATGCTATTTGGTATTTTAATCCAAAATTTGTCAATCGTTTCCATGTCGAACTCTTTGATCGAAACACTTACACCAAAACATTTGAAACTTTTGTAGATGTTCGCTCATGTACAGCGAACAAATGTTTACTACCACTGAGAAATGGTCGAAAATATCCAAAATTCAACAACTACTTCACCAACAATCAACTTTTCCTCAAGCCGGCAACCTACTTTGTACTGAAAGTTTCATCGTGTAATGTGAAGGACTACTGTTCAACGCCCGCAACTGTACAGGATTTCTTCGTTCACGCGGACATGCCTTACAAAATGATGAGTCCATCAGTGGAAAAGTTGAATGAATCGTATTATCGAGTGAATTTCGAAAAACCGAGAACACCAAATGGACCGATAGATTTCTACTGGGTGATGCAACAAAATTCAAATTCAAATTCGAACAAAGATAAAGCGAAGATGCGCTTTTCTGGGAAGCTGTTTTACGCTGACATTAATGTTAATTGTACACAAAATGGAACAATTTTGAATTCGCAAATGTTGAAAATATCCGTTGCAGCCAGTAACAAATTGTACGACAGCAACAATCCTAAATCCTTCCAAGAATTGACAGGAGAATTTAGCATTCCAATCAGCCTGTCCATGTGCAATCAAGCGATAAACTATACAATGCCCGAATTTGAAATTCGAAAACATAACAGTAAAGTTGTTCAAAATATTGCAATCTTTATATCAATAGCAATCATAGCCACATTAGCACTTACAAGTACAGTCTACTTCACTGTACGATTCATCAAAAACTATCGACTGTACAAAGAGAAATTCATAATCAAAGTACAGTGTAATGAAAATTTGAATTCAAATTTCGAACCAAATTTCGAATTGGAAAGGCCTAATGGGGTTAATGTTCTGCAGATTAAGCAACCACGTTATTACAATATCAATTTGAACACGATCAATAAGTTGTACTTTGTTCAATCTGAGATTTCGAATACGAAATTAGATAATATCGAACCGGGAGCCGTTCATAGATATCAAAACTGTCAAATAACATTATAAATTTCTTTGTTTTTTGTAAAAAATAAATCATTTTTGAATTTATTCGCATGCAAGAACTATTTTTTATTTAGCAACCAAAAATCGTACACTAAGTTTACCGTTCAGTTCACTGTGATTGGTTGTGACCAGTGTGAGCCGTTTGACCATCTCTCCCCAGAACTGAGTCTGATGATGATCTCCTTCGAGAGACTTTTCTTCAACCTTCATCTCCAAATGCTTCCAATCAAAGTCCATCAGTAGGTTCACTTTACCTGTCTGATGAAGATGTAGTCCTGTTGTGGTTTTCTCAATCACCACTCCTGAGTAGACTATGAAATGCAGTTCCTGAGGTGCAACGTGTTTGTCCAATTGGTACTGATCTTCAAGTTGAATTACATTTGAGCTTTGATTAAAGTGAAGAGATCGGATCCAATGTTTAGCGTGTGATGTTGCTGGGTAGGCGCCTGCAATGTCTGATTGAAAGTGAATGCCTTCGTTGTTGGGTAGTACGTGAAAAGTTGTGTTTCGTGACGAGTAGGGGCCATCGTGTTGCTGGATACCGTTGATGGTTGGACAGTTGTGGTACTGGGACTGCATGTAGAACAGATCATAACGATGTGGTCCGAAGGTCTTGGCGGTGTAGGTGCCCACACCAATGTCGATCATTACTGGATTACCGTCTTGGAACAAGATGAAACTGCCTACATCGTTGTGATTATGACTTTCGTCTGTGCAATGCAAACTTTAACTAAAAACAAAGATCTAACGATGACCACTTACGATTATGCCCAGCTTTGGCACCAAGAAACAGTTTACTTGTCGCGCCCTTTCTCGAACGAGCAGTCACCACCTGAATGTGATCCATCCATGCGTGCTCCAACTCTGGTGCCTCCTTCTTGTATGACTCAATCTGTTTGTGCGAATTGACAAAATTCAAGAACTCGTTCAAGTCATAATTGTTCACATCCTGATGATCAACTTGAAGCAACTTAACAAAGTATGCACTTGCAACAGTGGAATTTGCAGCTGCAAATTGTGACATGTATGCCGAAAAGTGACGCATTCCTTCATCGTCCAACAGATCACCAAACTTGGCCAACAGTGATGGTGGATATGTGATCACGGGGCGAGCGTCCGCAAAGTTGACAAACCAATTTCGATCGATTCGCATTTTGTAAGTATACTCTCCGATCAGTTTGATCAGACCAATGCCAGCAAAGTATTTTCGAGCATCTGCTCCAAAAAGCTGCTCCAACGATTCAATGTACTCAATAAGTCGTCCACCAGCATGACGCCAGTAAGAGGGACCCTCATCACAGCCACCATCATCACCGTAAGTGTCAAGGAAATAGTCAGCTGATTGCATTGTCTTGTGTAACACTTTCGCAAAAAGGGCCGCGTCATTGAGTGTTAGCAGAGCAGACTTTAAAATATTTGTATTGATCCAAATGTTCCAGTTGTTCACCGAGTGCGAACCTTGAAAGCCTTCCCAACCATAGTTTTTGGCCAAAAAGTCTTGGAATATCCTACGATTAAGCTCATAATCGATTCGTTTGTTGATCACAGGAGAAATGTGATCAAACTGTTCTGCGAGCAGAAGGCGAATCCAACTGAGCAACTTTGCAACTTCACCTGTGTTGAGTTCAAGTTCAAGTGAGCCCGGTGAGGGAAGATGTCCACCAATGTGAGCCGGATAGGCCCAGGAACTCTCCTCCAACAGCATCCAAACTCCATTGACAACTTCATTCAAGAATTTCACACTCTTCGCATCTATTTCATGTTCCAACAGTTGACCAACTACAAGAATTGCCAATCTCGATCGATGTTGATGCATTTTGTCCTGATAATGTTCACGATTGCCATTGCGAGAGTATTCAATGAATTCGATTGCTGTTTTCACAGGATAGGCTCCTTTAAGTTCACTTTCTGCTAATTTAAGCAAATCAATTTTGACTGTCTGGGGAAGTGACTTCAAATTGGCCAACGTTTGAGTACGGAGAGCTGTACGAATGTGTTCAATTTCAGGCAGGGATTTTGCTTTTGCGGTACCGAATTTAGATATCAGGATTTTGCGATCTTGCCATCCTTCTGTGGTCTGGCAGCAGAGCACGAGTACGGTTGAACCCAAAAGTGCACCAAACAGCTTCATATTCTTGGTTTTTAACAGTCAACTTTCAAGTTTGTAAACAAGTGCAATTTATTTACACAACAATAGGTGCCTTAAATGACTATTTTCCGTTGCACAATCACAAACACTCAACGGAACTGATCAACGCTAATCTGGGTGGAAGAACACCTGTTTGGTGAGTGTTTGTTGGCGATTAGCTTAGGGGATTTATTTTTGTTTTATTCAGATAATCCAATTATTAATCCAATTAAATAATTAAAGCATGTTCCGGTTGTTCAATTGAGATCTACCATGATGATTGGTATGATTTTGTGTTGATTGAAAGTACGACCTTGTGTGAGTGCAATACGTGACTTGTGAGTTGTTCTTTTTTATTGTGATTAGACATTTAAACTCTTCGATTTTTGCCTTTTAATTGATTCATTAAAGATTGATACACACATTTATTAGTTTTCAACATTCACTTACATGTTAGTTAGATTAGTAATAGGATGCTTGTGTTCTCATAGACCCCCAGGATTGGGTGCGAAAATAACGATAGACTTTTCCATTAATGATGTTCACGTGATTCATAAATGATTCCTTTGTTTAGATATTTGTCTATATATAAACCTCTGTAGGGGACTAACAAGACACATTCTTGGGCCATATCAATATGGTTTGCCAGATATCATCTGTGTGGAATGCACGTGAATAGGCATAGACATAATAAACATTAACTTGTGAGCTTTTATCACTTATTCATACATTCCATTGACTTTTGAGCCAAGACATTTGACTTCCAAGATCATTGTCATAAAGATTATAGTTCTACAGCTCTTTGGCCTGACAAACCACTAAGTTTCACAATGTTTTGGTGAAATTTATTGAACAAATCAAAACACTATACCCGAAATTTTGAAGGTATTCGATATTTCTATCTTGAACGCAACCCTCCGGTCAAACACCCGGATTATATAATTTAATTTGGCATTTTGTGCCTCCTGCTTGACCCTAAGTTATCAGTTCGATTCGAGACAGTGATAAGTGTGTCGACTCTGTTCAAAGTGCAGCATTATTACTGCACTAGATCTGTCAATGTGTACATGTAATGCTAATTGATTTAGTAATAGCTTTGGCACACACATTTTTTAGGATATACTTACACATACATACTTATCAGCATACTTGTGTCATATCACTGTCTTACATCGAGAGGACAATCGAGAAAGTATGCTATTACTTATTGCTTAATACACTCTCGATTTTACTTTCACTGTGTTAGATTGTTACCTTGAATCGATTGTGAGCATGTGATTGAGCGATATATTGGGTGATGCATATTGCGAGAGCATCAGTATGCACTGCCAAATAGTATCCGGCAACAGAGATATGCACATTGTACACATACATTCGCCGTCTCCACGCGTTATCTATCTCGAGTGTGCACAATTGGCAGCAGCCAGTAGTCCTCAAAGTCAATTGAATCTTATGTTTATATATTTTCCTATTGGCCAAACCAAGCTCGAGAAAGCTAAATTTTTGTGTCACATTTGTTATGCTAAATTATTGTTGATCATTTGAACCAAACTTTGAACTACTACTCATTCACAACAACAACAACAAACAATCAGCCATCATCATGTCGAACGAAATGTACTCCAACATTGGCAGAGTTATACCGCCCAAGATGGTGTCTATCCTCAGCAAGATGTACGTGGTGCGACAGATTGAGGCACTAATCAGGGCACTGCAGGCAATCCAAAAACAGTTGAACTGTCGCAAGACGCAACTAACTCTGAATGAACTGTCGCAGTATCACAATCAACTCGACTACTACCAGACCGTGTACTTCAACATTGAATTGGCTGCAAGTGAGATATCCTCCGTCATTACCGAAGCGGTGCACCTCAAGATGGACCTTGGCTTGAGAGTTCTGTGCTGTTTGCGTGCTAATATTTGGGAACTACGTGAGAAGATTATTAGTAATAGCAACAACAACAATCTTAGCAGCAACGAAAACAGCAGCAGCAGCAGCAGTAGCAGCGACAACGAAAACAGCTTGTGATAGTAACTTGAATGTACTAATCATGTTACGCCTAAACGCCCCCTCTAAATCAATCTTGATTTGAATATCATATCTTATATAAACACACAATCATTCATAATAAATTTTATATATTGTATTTCAATTGTTTAGCATTGAAATAGCGTTTCTGTTAATCTTGAATCAAAATTCTTATTTAGCTGGTGAAAATCGAAACTTGTAATGTCCTTGAAGTTCTTGTTTCGATGATAGAGTAGTCAGAGTGATCCTCTTGATGAACTTGCCCCAGAATCGTTCCAGTCGAAAGTCTCCATCCACAGAACGTTCTTCAATTTTCATTTCAAAGAGCGACCAATCGAATTCCGCCAGCAGATTCGCCTTTCCATTTGTTTGATAGAATCGTAAACCTTGAGTGGTCTTTTCAATTTCGACATGTGGATTGATGATGAAATGCAACTGTTGTGGTGCCAAGTACTTGTCCAGTTGATATTGGTCGTCGAGTTGAATCGAGTTTGAGGTTCGGTTAAAGTTCAACGATCTAATCCAGTGTTTGACGTGTGCGGTTGTGGGATAGGCGCCTGCAATGTCTGATTGAAAGTGAATACCTTCACTGTTGGGAAACTCCTGAAATGACGTTTGGTGGGATGTGTAGGTGGAGCCATCGTGCTGTTGGATGCCATTGATGTTGGGACATGAGTGATACTCTGAACGGGTGAAGAACAGTTCGTAACGGCGTCCACTGAATGACTTTGCCACGTAGGCACCTACGCCAATGTCTATCAAGACAGGCGTGCCATCTTGGTAGATGATAAAGTGACCAACATCGTTGTGATTGTGATCCTCATCTATAAAGTTATTCATATATTAGGTTACATTTCCGAAAGTTCAAACATACGGTTATTTCCAGCTTTAGCACCCAAAAACAGTTTACTTGTAGCATTTTTGTGCGAACGGGCTGTCACAACTTGAACGTCCGACAGCCAAACATGATCCAACTGGGGTGCCACTGGCTTGTATGCGGCAAACTGTGATTGCATATTGACCACATTGAGAAATTCATTCAAATCGAGATTGATCATTTCACGAAGATCATCTTTGGCGAGCAGTCGTCCATAACTAGTGGCAGCCAGTGAAGCATTTCCAGCATATTGCATCATGTAGGAGGCATAGTTTCGCATCGTGTCATCGTTGAACAGTTCTCCGTATTTGGCCAAGATGGACGGTGGATACGTGAGACGGGGAAATGCGTCCGCAAAGTTAACAAACCAATTCTGTTCGATTCTCATTTTGTATGAGTACTCGCCCATGTGTTTAATCAATTCCACGGTCGAGAGGTACTGCTTCGCTTCAGGGCCAAAGATTTGCATCAGTGACTCGAGGAACTCAATCAGACGACCACTTCCATGACGCCAGTAAAATGGACCCTCATCACAGCCTCCGGCATTGTCATAATTGTCCATGAAGTAATCAGCTAGGGGAATCAAACGATGATTTCGACATATTTCAATGAGACAATGTACTTACCAGAATAAATTGTTCGGTTTAGAACTTTTTCAAATAATCCAAAATCATCTAGGGTAAACAGTGCAGACTTGAGTATGTTCGAATTGATCCAAATGTTCCAGTTCATTGAGGAGTGACCGGCGCCAAAGCTTTCCCACCAATAGTTTTGATTCAGAAAATCTTGGAACACTCTCCGCCTCAGCTCAGCATCGATTCGTTTGTTGATTACGGGTGAGATGTGATCAAACTGATCGCCTAGAAGGAGTTTCACCCAAGCGAGCGTTTTTGCCACTTCACCACCGTTCAGTTCGAGTGATGTTGAACCGGCTGGAGGAAGTTGACCACCGATGTGAGCCGGATACGCCCAACTACTCTCCTCGGCGATCATCCAAACTCCGTTGACAATTTCGTTTAGGTACTTGTGACTCGATTTGGATCCTTGTTCATCTTCGAGCAACTTCCCAACAGCTAGAAGTGACAAACGTAGTCGATGTGCATGAAATACATCTTCATACGTTTCCCGAACACCATCTCGGTGAATCTCCAAAAAGCCAATCGCCGTATTCACTGGATAACTTCCTTTCAATGCAGTGTCAGCCAGATGAAGTAGATCTGTCTTCGCTGAAGCAGAAAGTAAACGCAAATTGGCGATAGTTTCATTACGAATTTTAGATCGAATTTGATGCAAATCAGTTAGTGATTTTGGAGATTTCGTATAACCAATAAATTTAGAGACCAAAATTTTGCGATCTGTAAATTTGCCAATCACTACTGTTGACACTAAAGTAACAAACAGTAATGTCACACTCAGTAATGAGTTCATGATCTCATGAGCGTGTTAAACAATAATGAGATAAGACATTAACCAAACAATATGACTAGTTCAATTAGTTTGTGTTTTGTTATGTAACAACAACAACTCTTTTAATAACTAAATAGTTGTGTAGAAAAGTTGTCCCTTGACTTAATCGTCACAGTGAGCATTTTCATGAGTCGTGAAAAGCACGTGAACAAACACGTGATCGATCTGTTTTGTTACAGTGTTGTATGAAGTGGAGGTTTCCTCACACTATTCGGCCCTCCAACCGAGATTCGCTTTTAATCTTAATCAATGTGCTTCATCTCAAAACTAAATTTGACTTTCATTTAGGATTTCCTTAAGGTTAGAGACGTTTTGTTAATTGATTAATCAATTATTAACCACTTAAGATTTGGCTGTCTGGAAGATTACGAGTTCACGATTGTCCATTGTGATTGTACCCAAAAAATGTGTGCATGTGATCACGTCATGACAAAATTAAATCCGGTTCTAATCATTATTTTGAAATAACAAATTTTTACCCACGATAAGAAGTATATTTATAATTGTCACAAAGATTAATTGATCACAACAAAAATACGTGATGTTCACGTGTTTGTGAACAAAACATTTGCATTATCAATTGAACACTAAAAGGGGAAATTGAGGATATAAAATCTATATAAGGGATTCTAGAATTTGAAACAAAGATATCATGACATTTATGGATGGACACTCAAGATCCAGGAAATGGCAAGATTATATCACTTATTCATTGGAATATTTATCACCGCTTGCCTTGTGCAAGCCGACACCCGACTAAATTGTCTTCTTACTGGTATACGTCTTACATGAATGCATTTCTTGTAAAATTAACAATAATGGAAACATTTCAGAACACAAAATCGACCAGGAAACCTGTCTCAAACGCGGCTGTCACTGGGCTCCCATCAGTCACGATACTCGATCCCCTCCCTGTTATCTGGACACAAGTAAAGTCGGTTACAGCCTCAAGAGTCCACCAGTGACTCGAAAGGATGGTCTTGATGCAACTTTGATTGTGAATCCTGAAGCCCACAAGTCGATACCTTTCCCACTGATTGAACAACTTAAACTCGAGGTGCACGAGTTGAGTGAGAACATAGTGCGAATTCGTATTACAGATCCGGCAAAATCGAGATATGAAGTTCCAATTGCAAGTGAATTTACGATTCCAAGTGGATTTAGTGGAAGTGCAAAATATGAGATCTCACTGAATGGTTCGTTCAATCTTGTGGTAACGAGAAAGGAGACTGGTGTTAAGATGTAAGTTGTTATGGTCTGTTTTTGATTGATTGACTTTGACTTTAAATCTTTAATTCATCAGTCTAGATACTTCAATTGGTGGATTGATTTTCAGTGATCGTTTCATTCAATTCCCGACCAAACTTGCTACAAGTAATCTATACGGGTTGGGTGAAAATTATCATACTTCATTGAAGCACAAACTCGACTATGCAACCTATCCACTGTTTGCTCGGGATTTTTATCATTTTGGTCTGATCGAACAGCCTGCTTATGGAGTTCATCCATTCTATACCGTGTTGGAAGAGGACGGGAAATCGCATGGAGTTTTCCTGCTAAACAGTAATGCAATGGGTTAGTGTGTTTTGTGTGTTTGGTTTTTAATTTTGTTTGATTGATTTGATGTCTAATTTAGCGTATACTCTTTTGCCCGCTCCTGGACTTTCGATCAAGACCATTGGAGGCGTATTGGATTTTTTCGTATTTGTAGGAGACAATCCTGAGCACGTAGTGCAACTGTACACTTCGATTATTGGTCGTTCAGTACTGCCACCCTTTTGGGGATTGGGCTTTCAGTTGTGTCGATTCAAACACAAAACTCTTGACAATGTCAAAAAGGTTGTTCAGAGAAATCTTGATCATGGAATGCCTATTGTAAGTGTTGTTGTCTTTTCTATACCTAAATATGTTCGAATTTCATTCTCAATTCTCAACTCAGGACGTAAAATATGTGGATTTCGACTATGCGGATGATTGGAAGGACTTTACTCTCGATCAGAAGCATTTCGCCGGTTTGCCTGCGTACATAAACGAAACCAAACAAAAGTACGGCATGCACTGGGCCTTCATTGTGGATCCGGGAATTCGGGGAGACAAGCCAGACTATAAGCCATTCGTTGAGGGATACAAACGTGATGTTTTCGTCAAATGGCCCGACTCAATTCCACCAGCTCAGCGAAGTGTCCCAGGTCATGCACCCACTGACAAGGGAGTGATGTATGCCAAGGTTTGGGCGGATGGACCAGTGGCTTTTCCTGACTTTTTCAAAAATGCAACTAAAGAATGGTGGATTGAGATGATTAAAGAGTTTCATCATTTGCTCAACTATGATGCACTTTGGATTGTGAGTCAGGCCAGCCAAGGATGATCTATTGATCTAATATTCTTCTGCGTTTTCAAGGACATGAACGAACCCGCCATCTGGGCTTCCAATTATCTGCATTGTCCAAATGATTCTTATGGTATTAGTTTACGTAAGTTTAAAAGTCTTCATATAGATAACGTAAAATAATGTTTCCCACAATTGCAGCAAGTCAAAACTATCACGATAGCCCCAATTCGGCTACTCTGTGCATGGATGCAGTGCAGGGCGAAAAGGGCGAATACCGTCACTATGATGTGCACAGTCTGTATGGATGGAGTGAGACAAAGCCAACTTATCTGTAAATATGATCTTGAAGTTTGCTTTTAAGTATCACAGAATGAATATTTGATTCTAGGGGTGTTCAAGCAGCTACTGGAAAGCGTGGTTTTGTCCTGTCTCGCTCAACTTACGCATCATCAGGTAGATTCACAGGTCACTGGTTGGGAGACAACAATGCCGATTTTGTTCATCTCCGTCAATCGATTGTTGGCATTCTTGAGTTCAATCTATTTGGTGTTAGTTATGTAAGTGATTTTGATCTTTTAGAGCTTAATTCATTTAATAATTTTGAAATATTCAAGTCCGGCGTTGATATATGCGGCTTCAATGGAAACACAACACCCGAACTATGTAAACGATGGCTTCAACTTGGCGCATACTATCCTTTCAGTCGATCGCACAATGCAGATTGGGCCAAGGACCAGGATCCGGGTTATTTTGTCGAGATTGGCCATCCAGAAGTGACGAAGGCTGCAGTAGATGCCTACACCACCCGTTACCAGTTGATGCACTACATGTACACTCTGTTCTATCGTTCGCATGTTTTCGGTGAAACGGTGGCCAGACCGATGCATCACGTTTTCCCGAAGGATATCGCCTCTCGAACTATAACAGAACAATTCTTCTTGGGATCATCAATTCTGATTGCACCATTCCTGTATCCAAATCAGCATACAGTCAACGCATATGTTCCAGTTGGGACTGAGTGGTACCAAATGGAGGGCAACTTTGTGACCAGAAGTGTGCTCAAATCTGGTCATATTGAAATACCTGATTCCTCGTCCCATCGACCTCTTCTACTAAAAGCTGGTTCAATTATTCCGATCGTTGGACCGAAATCTGTTCCTAAACCACTGAATGCTCCAAACATTCGTAAAGTTCCAATCGAACTTTGGGTTTTACCCACAGTGAATGGATCTGCAGCAGGAGATTTATTCTACGATGATGGGGAATCAATTGACACTGTCCCGAAAAGAGAGTACAACATTTACGAATTCAAACTAGACAAATGCAAGTTGACAATCGAACTGAAGCACAAAGGTTATCGCGCTGCAGTTGGCAGTCATGATATACTCAAAGTTGAATCAATCAACATTGCACTGCCTCTCAATCATACAACAAATGACTTGGAGGCGAAGCTCAATGAGAAAACAGTACTGAAAACGACAATTGTCGAGCACAATAATGTTCGAATTGAAACGGAGGTTGACTTGTTATCTGCCAACACAAATTCTATTATTACTATTACACTAAACACAAAATCGAATCATTGTATTTTTGCATAAGGTTTGTGTGTATTATTGAATAAATGAAAACATACATTTACAAAAAATTGTTGTATTGTGATGAAGAATGGTATGTATGTCCATTGGCGAGGCAAAACAAACAACAAAACATCACAAAAGACAAATTATTTAAAGTTGAATCGTTTCACTCACAAGTGACACTGAATAAGTGAATATTTAAATTGGCAATTGTCCTAACTATAACAACACTCACTGTGGCTTCTCTTTCACTCTTTTATCAAAATCTACTGTACCTCTTGTGTACTAAAGGCGAGTGCCATATCGGTGGTTAGCATCAAATCGGTCTAATCGTGTGTTACTGGCTTGAACTTGTTGAGGCATAAAACATTTTGAGAACAAAGATAAATGTTGCAATCTAATCAACTGTACCGACCAAGATTACATTTTCAACAATTTTACATGTAACTTTTTGTGGATGCTCTTGAATTTGTATCAAAAATTGAATCAAAAGATCAGTTCTCCGACTATTATTCGGTGTTTCCACTCGGTTACTACTCTGTTGTTATACTTGACAAATGGTGTCAAGTATGAGCCTAATTGGGGATCACTCGTAACTCGACCACTGCCAAGCTGTTACGACCAGGCAAAGGTGGGTATCTTCCTTCACTGGGGAATGTATACAGTCGCGTGGAAACGAGTGGTTTGGCTTATCGATACCAAAAATGGATTCCGTCTATTCTAAAATCTATCATCCTGGCTTTAAGTATGAGGAGTTTGGCCGGATTCATGCCCAATTCTATAAACCCAAAAAGTTACCCGAACTGTTCCGTAAGGCAGGTGCCAAGTATGTGGTGCTCACTTCAAAGCATCACGACGGGTTCTGCATGTGGCCAACGAAGCACGCGCCCAATTGGATTCCAATTATTGGAATGCAATGCATGTCCGATCGAAGCATGATGTAATGGGAAAGTTTTCATAGGAGTTCGTTATGGTGTAGAATACGCTTGACCGGTAGAGGTCAAACGTTTCTCCGTGAGAATGATTGATTGGTCTACGAACTCGTAAGGGTTTGGAATTAAAGGCTTTTTATTGATTTGTTAGTGGCAAGTACAAAGGAATATCGACTGGCTTGTCTGGTCAGTGTGGTGACCTGTCTGAATGGTTGGTGTTTGGGCACAGAATCATGGAGTGAGCTACTTTGTGGTGAGTTGTCAATCTAGAATAAAAATTGAGCGTTAAGTGATCGAATGCAGATGGCATACGTCCACTAGAGAGAAACAAACTTTAAATAAAGTTTGTTTACTGCTCACTAAATGGTGAGTTGCCATAAGACACATTGAGGAGGTAACATCAAAGACAATTGTGTGAGGAGGGTAGTTTGGTGGTAGAGTTAATGTGGTTAGAGAAGGTGTTGGTGATAGGGGTAGTTGAAGAATTGTGTAGTGGATTGTGGATTGTGGTAGGTGAGGTTCACTTTTATCTGTAGATGTTGTTGTACACCATATGGTTCGAGTCAGTTAGCACGTCTTCTGCGATTTCGGGCAGCAACTTGCGATTTAGACAGAAGCGATCTAAGAAGGCAACAAATAAGAGTTGAAAATATTTGTAAAAATAAAAATGACATAATCGATTAATGGCAATTGAATTGTAAAAAGTACATAAATTGAAAATACGATAAGTTGTTGCTCAACATACAATTGAGGCTAATAAGACAGTTCATAAAATCTCCCTCGCAACCTCGACAAAGTCGTTTGGATCAAGTGCTGCTCCATTCTGGACTGAACTTGGGTCGTGTGCCAAATGTCTTCGACGATAATGAGTAATCACATGAGATTTTTGTGTTGCAGAATAGTCACAGCGTGGCCCTTTGCAGCTGAAAGGCTTGTTGCCCAAATGAATACGTTTGTGTCTCTTTAAGTTTTCTAGTTTTAGCGTTTTATACTGACAATCAGGAAAATTACACTTCAAAGGCTCCTTGTGATTTTGAGTGTGATGGTCGTAAATTTGTGCTCTGAAATCTCCTGTGAATGTACAGTCGGGGATAGAGCACTTATAGAGGCCGAGTTGGTGACGACTCAAGATGTGATTTTGCAATGAAAAATATGTTTTGAAAGGTTTATCACAATCTTTGCAGTCCCATTGGATGATGTTCTGATGAACTTGCTTAATATGGTCGCGTATACCTATATGTGGTGCTTTTCTGAAACAAATGATTAGTTACAACTTGTCAAATTAATGAAACAAACTCACATGTTTTTGATTGAATAACTACAATCTTTAACATAACATCGATAAGGACCAATGTCATGTTGAACCTGCATGTGTTGATTAAGTTGGTCTTGGTCGGGAAACGTATGGAGACAGCCCGAATGGGGACATTGAAGTTTGATTACGATTAATTGTTTGTCCACCTGGTTCTGTTGTGCTTCAATTGAAAGTTCATCATCTGGTTGCCTCGAAGGCTCGCCAATATCCTCAGGTTGTGTGTTGTTTGGTTGAGTTGGAGCTATTTTTGGCTTCTTTGCAAGTGGAGACAACTCTTGGCCATCATCAATCCCTTGGACAACATAACTATCATCTTCTTCTTTCTTGACAAATCCATTTTCACAGTCCCTGCAGTCACATTCTTCTTCTTCTTCATCTTCTTCCTCATCGGCTGAGCAGTCAGACGATTCTTCATTCTTGATTGGTGCAAGAAAAGATTGTGGAATATGTCCTTCTTCCATTGGTTCAGTTGCAGTTTCCACAAACTCTTGTTTGATTGGCATAGGAGGAAATTGGTCGTTGGAGTGTTCAATGGGCAAGGTAATAAGACCATTGGTGGTGGACGCTGGTATAGGCGGAACTTGAGACGTAGGACAAAACTGACGAGTGGGAAGTTGTTCGATAGCCATTGGGTGAGAATGGACATTGGCGTGTTCATTAGGCAAAGTGAGTTCACCAGTGGTGGGGGTCACTAGTTGGAGGGGAACTTGATACGTGGGACAAGACTGGCGAGTTGGACGTTGTTCGATGAGAATTCGTCCACCTTGGGCATTGCTGTGTCCAATGGGCAAAGTGAGTTGACCACTGGTTGTGGGTGCTAGTTGGAGTGGAACTGCAGAGGTGAGGTGAACCTGGCCAGTGGAATGTGGATCGAAACCATTTTGTTGAGAATACCCATAGTTGTAGTCCATATTGACATGGGAAAAGTTGAGATAAGACAACGGAGTATTGAGAGATGAACCGAAAGAAGTTGATGGTGCTGGTTGGGGTATGTGACAGGCCGCTCGAGGCACATTCCCAGATTGGTGAGCAAAACTTGGATTCGCCATCTGTGCACAGTCAATTCCATTGCCTGATTGTTTTCGACCCAAGCGAAAGATCAATTTGGTTTCGAGTCCATTGAAGATCGAATCAAGCATTGGCTCCATAAGTCGATCCATCTCAGCTCGCAGCCATCTTCGAGTGTCCTCTTTCTCGGCCGCAAGCAATTCACTTATCAATGACACATTTGAAGATTGGTCTACAGAAGGAGAAGACATGACGATCGTGGTGGGAAATGCAATTTGTAATGGAACAAGAAGCGATTCTTAGCCAAAAACGTGTCACTCAATGCACACTCACAACTGCACGCAAGCACTGTCCAAAGATGTCTGCCAAGTGGTCTAAACAAAATTACTTTGATTGAGGGCACATAGGAGGCGCTGCATGCACTTTACTAGGCAAATAATTATTCTTTGAAGCACGACGATTCAAGTGATGAGATATACTTCACACATTTAACGAAATTAAACACATCAACCTGACAGAGAAGAAAGCCAAATGCATACGAAAACAAGACAGCCAAATGCAATGAGGTGGACCACTGCTGAGTGCTGTGTAGAACAGCAATTTGGATGGTCAGTTGAGGTGAGTGGTGAGAGCACGTGGAAAGTGCAAATTAGGCGGTTATAGGTGGAGGATCATTCACAATGATGGGGATGATGACCAGAGTGATGATGAACACATTGAAAATACGAGATCAAACTGATAAAAAATGAGCGAGATAGAACTCATCGGTGGGAGCTTTTGTGTGGTGTAAACTTGAGCGTGTTGTGAGGTTGTGTGTGTGGTGTGCTCGGTGATTACGGCCGAAGGTCGATGGTGGTGTGCAACCGTCACTCTGCAGTAGTTCTCAGTGCACACATGGAGAGAAGAGAAGAGAGCAGCCAAAAGAGTAAGGCCATCGAGGAGGCATTGGGAAGGCAACGAATGCGACGAATGGCAAAGACGACACATGAAGACATGTGTGTGGTAGCTCAAAGGCTTCTACGCGTACTCGTATGACACGAACGCTTTCGCCCTCATTGACAGACCTGACTGACTCATACCACACATGGCCATTTTGTCACCCTGAGGGCCTTCACACAGTGCAAGTATAAATGCATTGGACTAATGGAGGCATTACTATTTAAACTTCAAAAGCCACAATGCTATGCGCCATCCACAAAACAGTGCAGTTCTCCAAGGGCAAGTTACCTTACTCTTAAATTTGTGTCAAAAATAACATTTGGACCCGTTTGTAGATTATAAGACCAATGTAAAACAAACAGTTGTGTTAATTTTGGTTAAAATGAAAGCTATATAAACGACATTTTAACTTTTACTATTTTATGGTTATTCAATCTAACGAATAAGAAAAAACAAAATCATGAAAATTTTATTCGGTGTTTCCACTTTGGTGGTCACTACTCAACTGTTTGGCTGCACAAATGGGGCCAAGTATGAGCCAAATTGAGGATCACTCGAAACGCGACCACTGCCAGGCTGGTACGACAAAGCCAAGGCATCTTCCTGCACTGGGGAGTGTACGCAGTGCCCTGACAGAACGAGTGGTTCGGCCTGTCCATGCACAAGATGGATGCGGTCTATTCGAAAATCTATCATCCCGGTTTCAAGTATGAGGAGTTCGCCCCGATGTTCCACGCGGAGTTTTACGAACCCAAAAAGTGGGCCGAACTGTTCCGCAAGACAGGTGCCAAGTATGTTGTGCTCACTGCGAAACATCACGACGGCTTCTGCATGTGGCCAACAAAGCACGCGCCCAATTGGAATGTAATGGATGTGGGTCCGAAACGTGATCTACTTGGAGACCTGGCCCTTGAAATCCGTGCCCACAATCTCACCTTTGGCCTGTATCACTCACTGATCGAGTGGTGGCATCCACTGTTCAATCCCGACAAGAAGAACCACTGGACTACGCACGAGTTTGTCAAGACCAAAGTACGACCCGAACTGGAGGACCTCGTGAATCGATATTATCCTTCTCTTATCTTTTCCGATGGAACCTGGGAAGATCTGGACAACTACTGGTACAGTACTGACTTCTTGCCCTGGCTGTACAACGACAGTCCGGTGAAGGACGAAATTGAATTCAATGACCGTTGGGGCAGCAACACTGTGTGCAAGTATGGTAGCTACTGGAATTGTGCTGACCACTTTGTGTCGGACAAATTGATGCCTCGAAAGTGGAAAAATGCTATGACCCTGGATCGTGGCTCTTGGGGCTATAGACGAACGGCCAACGCTGGTGATATCATTCACATTGACGGACTGTTACTCCATGGATCATGGTCCCATTACTCCATGAGTGAGACCACGGAATGCTTTTGTGTTCCGATTCGAATTACACTGAGAATTCGATTAGATTGGATTTGGATAATGTTCCAATCCAATGCTTAATAAAACTTTAAACCTTTTATAGTAAAATATAATAAGATTTTGTTTTTGATATTATTAAATGTTGTCTTGAATTTTTATTCGGAAAGTGCTCTACCAAGCAAAGTTGCACATAATCCACGTATCCTATTCGATTGTGCATGATTCACTCGTTTGGTACTACTGATGGATAACTGGCAGTGTTTTTTGTTTGAGTAACATTCTAAATCCAAAGTCCTTAAGCTAATTTGACAATCATTAATTGCCTTAATTGGCTTATCACAGGAACTTAAACGACAATATCGTAACAAAAGATAACAACGAACACATAAATGGAACTGACTATGTGGCATTCATGATGCATTATGACATTTTCTTGTTAAATGTTGTACTTATAAAAGTTTTGAGTTTAATAAAAGATGCAAAAATAGATTAAATAACTGAATTTAGCATAGATCGTACATTGTACTGGTTTGAGTGGGTTGCCAAATGTGTTTATCTTGTTGATGAGAAAAAAATAGTGATTTGAGTTGGTCTGCGCCATATGTGACAAATGTGTGGTGTGCTTAATACCAAAATAGCACAACACCGACAAATTGATTAAGACTGATCGAGTACGTAAGATTAAAAACTACAATAAATACTCGTTTCCAACTTATAACGACAATAACATTTGCATTTTGGTTCAATGAAATTGACAATTTTTCTTTATTTTTTACTCTCGACCGGTTTGGTCGCATTCGGTAAATATTATTATGCCGTGTTGATGGTACAATAAAGTTTGTGATTTCACATTGTTGTTTTTGTTAATTGTAGCCTTAGAATGCGCCCACCGGAAAATGGGATTCGACGGAACAGTTTGTGTGTGCAATGTGACCTACTGTGACAACATTGCCCCACTGGTTCGAACCGGCAAAGGAGTGGTCACTTCGTATGTGACAAGTTTAGCAGGTGATCGATTCCATAAAAGTGAACTCCACTTTTCGGTTCAATCTACAACCCCGGCGACTTCAACTATTTCCATTGCTATTGATCCGAAGAAACAGTATCAGAGAATTATTGGTTTTGGTGGTGCATTTACGGATTCCACCGGTGGCCACATTGATCAGCTGCCAAAAGAAATGCAAACTCGACTCATCAAAGATTACTTTGGTTCCGATGGGCTAGAGTACACGCTAGGACGGATTCCAATCGGTGGAAGTGATTTCTCTCCCAGAATGTATTCTTATCATGAATTTCCGGATGATGATAATTTGACTAAATTTGCACTCCAACAAGAAGATCTCAAGTACAAGATCCCGTTCATTCATTTGGCTCAGCAAGTGAGTCCACACAAAATCAAACTTTTCGGCAGTCCATGGAGTCCACCTGCATGGATCAAGGACAATCACCAACTCAACCACGGTGGCTACATAATTGGCCAACCAGGTGGACGGTACTACAAGATATTTGCGAGGTATTTCGTTAAATTCCTTCAGGAATACGAAAAACAGAAAGTGGACATATGGGGAATAACTGTCGAAAATGAACCACTTCAGGGAGTGCTCAAGTCAGGAATCAACAATCTGGCACTGAACGGTACCCTTGAACGAGATTTTGTGAAACTTGATCTAGGTCCCGAGTTGCACGCTCACGGTTACACCAAAGACAAACTCAAGTTGATGATCTACGATGACAATGTAAACGATGCAAACACAACAATCGAACAGTTTGTCACTCCGATTTTGGTTGATCCGGAAGCGGCAAAGTACGTGTCCGGTATTGCTTATCATTGGTATGTGCCCAGTGATCGTAAGGAAATTGAGCGATTGTATCATCGTTTTCAAGGCATATTTACTCTTAATACTGAGGCGTGCCGACTGTCAAAACCACAACCAGGAGAATGGGGCATCTTCGAACGATACGCTCAGACCATTATTAATGTGAGGTATTCTGTGTAATTTCAATTTTAAACAAAATTTCCCCAATTCAGGACTTGAACCACTTCTCATCGGGTTGGACCGACTGGAACATGGTGCTCGACCCATTGGGTCGAACATGGCCAACCGTCACTCATCCAGGACTAGACTCGCCTGTTCTAGTGAACGCTCAAACCCACGAGTACTACAAGCAGCCAACCTTCTACGCAATGGGTCATTTCAGTAAATTCATCTCGCCCGATTCGGTGAGACTGCATCATGACGCCCATGGCAAAGACACACACAATGTGTTTATTACCGTATTCCAACGGCCTGATAATGGCACTGTGTTAGCGGTTTTTAATCAAAACAAACATTCAATTCAGTTGCAAGTGCACGATCCAACAAATGGATATGTTACTATTGATGTTAAAGCACAAGCCTTGGAATCGCTCATTTGGTACTGATTGAGGAAATATTTGTGCACTGATTATTACAATAAAAGTGTTTTATTATACATCTTCGATGTTTATTTGATTGTCTAGACTATGGACTTTGTTCTTAAAATCAGCGATATGTTGAGAGCATATCCCAGTTTACATATCAAGTTGATCAGAATATATTTGGCAATCAGCAACACATTTAATTGGTTTATCACCGAGCCTATGTAACAAAATGTGTACAGAAGATAACGAAAGTTGCACATAAATAGCACTGACAATTGCACTAATTAGTTATTATTGTTTCCTATTGTTCAACATCGCTTACTCTCACTACTAATCCAGTGATGGCGAAATTATCAATTTTTCTCTATGTTTTTATGTCGCTCGGTTTGGTCACATTCGGTAAATATTAATTCGCTGTTCTTTGATACATTAAAAGTTGTGAATTCACTTTGTTGTTTTTATTTCTTGTAGCATTAGAATGCGCCCACCGGAAAATGGGTTTCGACGGGACAGTGTGCGTCTGCAATGCGACCTACTGTGACAACATTGCCCCACTTGCCCGAACCGCCAAAAGAGTGGCCACTTCGTATGTGACCAGTTTGGCAGGTTATCGATTCCACAAAAGTGAACTCCACTTTGCCACAAATGCTGCAACAAATGTGGGCATTTCGATTGATATTGACCCGAAGAAACAGTATCAGAAGATTATAGGTTTTGGTGGCGCATTTACGGACACCACTGGAGGTAATATTGAACTGCTGCCAAAAGAAATGCAAACTCGACTCATCAAGGATTACTTTGGTTCGGATGGACTGGAGTACACGCTGGGACGGATTCCAATTGGTGGCAGTGACTTCTCTCCTAGGACCTACTCGTATCATGAACATCCTGATGATGATCAGTTGACTAAATTTGCTCTACAACCGGAAGATCACAAATACAAGATCCCGTTCATTCATTTGGCCCAGCAAGTGAGTCCACACAAAATCAAACTATTCGGCAGTCCATGGAGTCCACCGTCTTGGATCAAGAACAATCACAAACTCACCGGCGGTGGATACATCATTGGTCAGCCTGGTGGACGGTATTACAAGATATTTGCGAGGTATTTCGTGAAATTTCTTCAGGAATACGCCAAAGAAAAGGTAGACATCTGGGGCATCACAGTGGAGAATGAACCAGGACAAGGTGTTGGCAATTCTGGAATCAACAGTCTTGCACTGAACGGTACCTTAGAGAGAGATTTTGTGAAACTTGACTTGGGACCAGAGTTGCACGCTCACGGTTACACCAAAGACAAGCTGAAGGTGATGATCTACGACGACAATGTCAATGATGCACACACCACCATGGAACAGTTTGTCACTCCGCTGCTGGTGGATCATGAAGCGGCAAAGTACGTGTCCGGCATTGGCTACCATTGGTATGTGCCCAGTGACCGTACTGAAGTTGAGCGATTGTATCATCGCTTTCAAGGAATATTCCTAATTGGAACTGAGGCCTGCCGACTATCGCAGCCCAAGCCAGGAGAATGGCACATCTTTGAACAATACGCACAGACGATCATAAATGTAATTATCAATTTGAATTGTGAATTCAGTTTTAACAGCGAATTTTCCCAATACAGGACTTGAACCACTTCTCCTCTGGATGGACCGACTGGAACATGGTGCTCGACCCATTGGGCAAACACTGGCCAACTACCACTCGCCCCGGACTGGACTCCCCAGTTCTAGTGAACGCTCAAACCCACGAGTACTACAAACAGCCAACATTCTATGCAATGGGCCATTTCAGTAAATTCCTTTCGCCCGATTCGGTCCGACTGCACCACGATGCTCATGGCAAGGATACACACAATGTGTTTGTAACTGTCTTCCAACGACCCGATCATGGCACTGTGTTGGTAGCCTTTAACCTGAACAAGCATCCCATTCAGATGCAAGTGCACGATCCTGCCCATGGCTATGTGACAGTCAACTTGAAGGCGAGTTCACTGGAATCGGTCATTTGGTACTAAATTGTGTGTTTAGACATTGGTAATCTGAGAACATGTTATTGTTCTTTCTTTAAGTGAAATAAAGTTGAAATAAAAATCGAATGTTTATTTTTTGTTCCAAAATAGAACTTGTTAATAGACGCCAATAACTCTAGATTAGATTTTTGCCGATTTCACTTAGCATTTACCAATCTTTGTTGATAACTCCACAATGAGACTTGACAATTGAGAAATGTAATTTTGGAGTTTAGCTTCGATTTATAACAACTATTAATAAACTGATTTATCATCAACGAGGTACACAATTGGAACAGTAGATAGTAACTGTCTACTAGTTCTCGAGTCAAAGTTAAACTGTTCCAAAGTGTTACGGATCTAACTTAATCATTTTGTTTTTGTGTTAGTTTCTCAAATACTTGGACTCTGCTTCATAATATCATCTGACTAACTTGTCCAACTACTTGCACATCTATATATAGTGACTTTTGACAGTTTGATCATCACAAGTGATGTATACGCACTATACGAATCATGAAACTTGTTCTCTTTATTGTTTTATCAATTGGTTATTTGTCCAATTGGGTGGAAAGTGCTGAGCAGTATGCACCGATTGTACAGTTGAAGAATGGTCAAGTGAGGGGAAAAGTGGAAGAAATATTCGACACCGGAAAGAAAGTCAACTACTATGAAGCCATTCGTTATGGTAAGTAAAAGTGAGGAGCTAAGGTCTGTTTCTAATTTATATATTGATAATCTTAGGTAGAGCCGAACGATTTGAGAAGCCTAAGCCAGCGGAACCATGGACCGATGTGTACAATGCCACTGAGATGACCTACGCGTGTCCGATGACTACCGAACCCAAGAAACAGAGCGAAGATTGTCTCTTTCTGAGTGTTTGGTTGCCGGAACACAAAAAAGTGAACCGTTCAGTGATGGTGTGGATCCACGGTGGTGGCTACATGACTGGTTCCATCTTTGACCGCTGGTTCGATAGTCGTTATCTGGCTTCGGGTGGTGATGTTGTTGTTGTTAATGTTGCATATCGTTTGGGCGCACTTGGCTTTATGGCTACCGACAAGTTGGCCAATTTTGGTTTGTATGATCCAATTTTGGCATTGCAATGGGTGCGTGACAATATCGGCGCATTTGGTGGCAATGCAAATGATGTCACAATTTTTGGTGAATCAGCTGGTGCGTTCAGTATTGCCGCCCTGGTCCAATCGCCCCTAGCAAAAGGACTTTTTCATCGTGCCATCATGCAGTCAGGTTCATCGCTTGGCATTGCATCGCTGCAAGCAGGACAAAACAACACAGAACATTTAGCTGCTAGATTGAAATGTCCCACAACGCCTCTGTCTGCTGCGGTGAAATGTCTCAAATCAGTTCCAATCAAAGATTTACTCGCAAACGGAGGTGGCGGAGGATTTTGGCCCGTTTATGGGGACGAAGTACTGCCACTCGCACCAATCAAAGCACTCAAAAGTGGTCAATTCAATCGTGTTGACATGATTTATGGTGTTTGCAATAATGAGGGCTCGGGATTTGTGTCGCGAATGTTTGAACATGGTCATGAAAATATGACATTGGAATCCACTAAACACGACTTGGCGGCGGCACTCAAAAATCGTGACTCAAAACTTGTTGTAGATAAAATTGTCAAATTCTACATGTCTCAACTTGGAGCCAATCCAACGCAGGATCAAATGAAGTAAACCAACGCTAATCTTAATTCTAAACATTCACTAACATCATATTAACTATATTTTAGGACTCTGATCGCAGATGCTGTTGGCGATTCCTCGCTTGTTTGCCCTACTATTCTGTTTGCCGAAGAAATGGCCAAAATAGAGCCAAATCGAAACTATTTCTCGTATCGTTTAATGCAAAACGGTGACGATCATCTCACCTGGAAAGGCGTAACCCACGGAACGGACCTAAGTTTTCTGTTTGATGTTCCGTCTGTGAGAGGCAAACCAGCAGCATTTCAACTCAGTAACGATGTGATCAGTGCTTGGGCTAACTTTGCCAAAACTGGACAACCAGGAATGATGGGCACTGTGAGGTGGGAGAGTGCATTCAATGCAACCAAACTGGCAACCCGTTACATGTCACTAGAGTCGACCAATTATCGTTTGATCGATAATTACTATGTGGAAAGATGTGACACATTGTGGAAAGCCAAAATTATCGCTTAAACAGTGACAAAAAAATCAGAATCAAACCAAAACTAGAAACACATTTTCTATTGTTCCGCATAAATTTAATTAAACATTATTTAGGTGGTCATCCTGAATTTATTTCAAACCGATCTGAAAGTTTTCATAGATGGCATCTGGTTGTCAATCATCATTTAAATAATTAACTGAAATTATTTATTTTACAACGATTCAAAAATCCTGGTTTAACTTCTGAGTAATTTGATTGTTAAATATAAAGCAAACGAGCAGTTAGCTTTCACGTCTACGAACGAGAATTTTATTGAATTCTGTTCTATTCAAAAGTTTTAAATGTCAGGATGAGCCTTGCTGTCAATGGGGGCATCGTACTGTCATCATTGGTGAGCCTCATTGGGTTTATGTTTGGCAATACGCAACACATTCAAATAATATAATTAAACTGTTCTGTGCATTTAAGTCATGGGATGATAGAACAAAGATGTCGACCGCAAAATGACAATCGATAAAAGGAGGGATGCGGAAAGTTTATTTTGAATAAAGTTGAATTACTGCGACGCAGTTTGGGCTTTGGCTGGGCAGCGATTCGATTATTGTGGTTGAACACTGTCGAGTGCTCTTTGTGGATGGCTCTTTTGAGGGGTCTACTGTTGAATTACCCCTTTTCGTTTTCCATTTTATTATCGATCCGTTCTGTTGCTGATGCAAATGCGGCGGTGTAGGTTTTTTTGGCTGCATCTAGTGAAATAGTTGGTAGTGCTTGCTTGACTGTTGGCCTGTGCTCCCGTCTCACCATTGCCCAAATGGCCAATTAGAAGAGAACTCCACTGATCGGATTTCACACTTTGGTGTTAATTCTCCCACATCTTTCACCAATATGTCCGAACAAATGCGACCACATTTCTGTTGCCAAGTATCTTCTCTCACATTGCTCATTTGTACCAATGCTGACCGACTACGAGACTCTAGTCAAAAGCTATTTCCATTGGCTCCTGAAATGCATATTCATCTTAATGGTATTCCATCGTATCCCGCTGTATTGCGTTTTGACAACTTTAGTCAAGAGAATTTTCTCAGTATAATTAGACAGTTTCATAATGTAACTCACTTAGAGATTGCACTGCACTATCGCTGTTACTACGGTATTGAACAGTTGACTACTCTGTTGAATGGTTGGAAGAAGAAACTGGTGTCCTTGAGAATCACTACTAAATGTATGTTCATGGTGTTCACTGAAAGCCAACGCAAAATGTTTCGAGATCGTTTTGTCCTTTTGATGACAAAACTCAATGAACTGACCAAATTGAAAAGCTTGATTTTGGTTTTTCACAATCCACTCCCGTACATGTCCGAATTGAATGTGCTGCGTCAATTGGAGGAATTCAACTTCTGTTCACCAAACTATATGGAAATTCTGTTCGGTACATTGCGGGAAAATAATCAGATTCAAGGCTCAACTGTGCGCATTGACATTCGAAATTCTGTTACTAGTGCGGACAAGTTGTTCCAGGTGGAACATATTGCTCATAAATTTAGTCGACTGAGAATTGAACACGAGTTGGGCAGTCAACATGAGCTCAATTTTGTAACGAACAAATTTACCTCGCTGTCTACTCTGTCAATTAGCATTGATCATAAGCTTTCATTCAATAAGTTGGCTCTGTCATTGGCACAACTGAGCCACTTGACCAATTTGGAATTGATAGTCAATTTCCGTGCACCCAGTTTCATCATGTGGGACGAAGGTGTGAACTTGAGTTCAATTCCACGTCTAACTTCAATTAATAGATTAAATCTTAAAGTGATCACCAAAAAAAATTGACGATTTGAGCTCGATCAATTTCGGTTGGCTATTTCCCTTTGTGAAAAGGATCCAATTTCTTGATTGTCAAATGGTGCTCCTGTACGAAGAGTTTATGGAAACAAATAGACAAAACTTTCTTCATGTTGCTAGTATGATTCAAACAAAGGATCAATACATGCCTTTCCGCGATGTTAAGTACGGTGCCACACCCAGAGGAGAATTTTCAAATTCGAGGACGACAGATTCGAGAAGTAGACATCGACAATGAATTGAACTGTCTTATTCGTGAGATTGAAGCTTTTCGGCGAAAAACTAGAACATCTGATAAGCCATCCTTGATACTCAAACAACAACATTACGGCAGCCCTGAACGGCGAGAACAATTCATTCGACAGTATTTGCGACCTTTGAAACAAGTCTGGAGCCTGCAATAAGTCCACGTGTTTCAACGAATTCAGGACTGCGCTGAGATTACATTTCACCACTCGTACTCGTTTAACCTCTTCCGTGCTAGGATTTGGCACATGTGCCCAGACCGAACGGCACAACGTAGCGACTTGAAAAGTTGCTCGCAAGCTTAAACTTCGTGTTATCGATTCTTAAATATCGAGTACTTCTTATTAATCATATCACGTTTGCAGAGTGGTCATATAGAACCACCGGAAACTTTTGGCTCAATTAACAAATACATATCGAAAACTCGAATTTCAAGACATAATCTCATAATTATAAATCAAAGATTTAGCAATTTTTTCGATATATCTACTGTTATTCCAATATATCATTTGTAATATCTAGTATAAAATAACGAATTTCTCTCTCTCTCTCTCTCTCTCTCTCTCTCTCTCTCTCTCTTTCTCTCTCTCTCTCTCTCTCTCTCTCTCTCTCTCTCTCTCTCTCTCTCTCTTCATATACTCTGTATTAAATATTATAAATTTATACATGTCAATTGAGTAGTAATAGACTGTAAACTGTATTGTACTTTAAAAATTAATAAAATACTCATTTTGGATAACAAAAACACAATTTAATTTCTGTCTCATTCAAATAAGTGTCATCAAATCGGGTCATAATTAAATACAGGATTCCTCGTCCCATTGCCCACTTCTAATGAAAGCTCGCATAGAGAGAAGAAACCCACCAAGGATAAATTGCATTGTGTACTAGTCTTTGAATTTGTATTAAAATTGTGTTGGATCCGTTTCCAAATCATAAGACCAGGGGTTCAAAATGAACTTAAGTATTAATTATAAGACCAGGGGTTCAAAATGAACTTAAGTATTAATTATAAGATCGAGGGTTCAAAATGAACTTAAGTATTAATTATAAGACCAGGGGTTCAAAATGAACTTTAGTGTAAATTGTTAAAGGCAACAATGTTTATCTTGTTTATGGGAAAATATTGATTAGAGTAAGTCTGGTACATGACAGTCGTGATATGAAAAATACTTAAAATTGCACTTGTGGAAGATTGATTACGATTGATTGAGGACATATGATTAAAAAGGTAATAAAAACCCGCTCATCACTAGTAACCAAAATAACATTTTCATCTGGCTCAATGAAATTAATAATTTTTCTTTGCTCTCTTCTCTCGACCGGGTTGATCGCATTTGGTAAATGTTTTATGCCTCTTGACGGTTCATTAAAAGTTAAGATTGTACTTTGTAGCTTTAGAATGCGCCCACCGGAATATGGGATTTGACGGGACAGTGTGCGTCTGCAATGTGACCTACTGTGACAACATTGCCCCACTGGTTCAAACCGCCAAAGGAGTTGTCACTTCGTATGTGACCAGTTTGGCAGGTGATCGATTCCACAAAAGTGAACTTCATTTTTCGGTTGCACAAACAAATCTGTTGGCTAACTCAACTATTTCCATTGCTATTGATCCGAAGAAACAGTATCAGAAGATTATTGGTTTTGGTGGTGCATTTACGGATTCCACCGGTGGTCACATTGATCAGCTGCCAAAAGAAATGCAAACTCGACTCATCAAAGATTACTTTGGTTCCGATGGGCTAGAGTACACGCTGGGACGGATTCCAATCGGTGGAAGTGATTACTCTCCTAGACTCTATTCCTATCATGAATTTCCGGATGACGATAATTTGACTAAATTTGCTCTTCAACAAGAAGATCTTAAGTACAAGATCCCGTTCATTCATTTGGCCCAGCTAGTGAGTCCACACAAAATCAAACTATTCGGCAGTCCATGGAGTCCACCGGCATGGATCAAGGACAATCACAAACTCAACGGCGGTGGCTACATAATTGGCCAACCAGGTGGACGGTACTACAAGATATTTGCGAGGTATTTCGTTAAATTCATTCAGGAATACAAAAAACAGAAAGTGGACATTTGGGGAATAACTGTGGAGAATGAACCACTACAGGGAGTGCTCAAGTCAGGAATAAATAGTCTGGCACTGAACGGTACCCTTGAACGAGATTTTGTGAAACTTGACTTGGGACCCGAGTTGCATGCTAATGGATACACCAAAGATAAGCTAAAGGTGATGATCCACGATGATAATGTAAAAGATGCAAACACAACAATTGAACAGTTTGTCACTCCGATTTTGGTTGATCCGGAAGCGGCAAAGTACGTGTCCGGTATTGCCTATCACTGGTATGAGCCAAGTGACCGAACTGAAATTGAACGGTTGTATCATCGTTTTCAAGGCACATTTTTACTCGGAACTGAAGCTTGCCAACTGGCAATGCCTAAACCAGGAGAATGGAAAATCTTTGAGCAATATGCTCAGACCATTATTAATGTGAGTCATTCTGAGTAATTTAATATATTATGCCAAATTTCACCAATACAGGACTTGAATCACTTCTCCTCTGGATGGACAGACTGGAACATGGTGCTCGATCCATTGGGCAGAAATTGGCCAACAAGCACCCAGCCGGGACTGGACTCACCTGTTCTTGTGAACTTTGAAACCCACGAGTACTTCAAACAGCCAACCTTCTATGCAATGGGTCATTTCAGTAAATTCATTTCACCCGATTCGGTGAGACTGCATCACGAAGCCAATGTCACAGATAATATAAGCAACAATATTCATCTCACCGTCTTCAAACGACCAGATAATGGCACGGTGTTGGTGGTCTTGAATCTTAACAAACATTCAATTCAGCTGCAAGTGCACGATCCTGCAAATGGATATGTCACGGTTGATGTTAAAGCGCAGGCTTTGGAATCGTTGATTAGGTACTAATTGAGGAACAAATTTTAGAGCGTTGATTGTTAATTAATAAAAGTGTTTCAATCTATCTTTTCTTGTGTTTGTTTGGTCTTACTGATAAAGGAACAAGTAGCTTTGTTTCACACAAATATAATTCAACATTATACCAGTCATCCTCGTCCCTTCTCCCTAATTGGAAGTTTTCTTCTTTTCTCCATTCGGCGTCTGCCCTTCTCTTCATTGTATTTGAATGTCAAATGTAAACGCATTATTTACGAATATGTATTACAAAACGAAAAATTTCTCGTCAACTGAAGAACATTCTATTAAATACTATTCTATTCAAAAGTTTTAAATTTCAGGATGGGCCATGCTCTCAAAAGGCATCAAATTCACACTGCATTAGTGATAAAATCATAAGAATCAAATTTGGCATTACCTAACACATTCAAATGGTGCAATTGAACTGTTTTATATCTACATCATGGAATGATAGAACAAAGAAATTGACTTCAAAATTGCAATTGTTAGGGGGAGGGAGGCTGAGAAAATAATTTGAACTACGACGACGCAGATTGCGGGGCAGTGACCGATTCGCTAATTGGGTTGTGTGGCAACTCTGGTTTGTTATTTGGAGACAATTATGCCCCAATATATCTTTCTATCTCGCGGAAGTCAATTGAGTGACATGATCAAAATTGCCTAACTTGAGGAATCAAAGAAATGTGTGTAATCAAGTGAAGTTTGTTTTAAGTAATATCAGCGAACAGATGAGAATTTTAAAAGAGGCTTTAAGTTAAATATAAGTTGTTACAGGTAAGTGGAGTATCTACTCAACCACCCAATTAGGGTAACTAGTTATCCAAACAATTTGTTTTTCTAATTGTCCACCCAATTAGTGTAGCTGCTTATTTATCCAATTAGGATAGCTATTTACTCAACCATAACATAATATATAATAATACCAATTAATGTTTTTGATTTTTCCCGTAAAGTTACAAAATTTATATTGAGTAACTTTTTATTTGGTCATAAAACTTTTGCTTTCTGTAAAGTTACTATCCGTTGAAAATATAATTATTATTCGGCAAAGTTACTTAGTTGTTCGGCATAATAAATATAAGCCTTAAAATTGAGTGAGATCAATTTACATATCATGAGAGAGATAAACGGTCTTTATTAGTTCAAAACTAACCAAAGAAGGAGCTGCTCACAAAACTAGTGAGTTGCCTTACGACACAGCATAGTAATCAATCTGATAAGACAATAGTTACATACATGAAGAGAGAGAGAGAGAGAGAGAGAGAGAGAGAGAGAGAGAGAGAGAAAGAGAGAGAGAGAGAGAGAGAGAGAGAGAGAGAGAGAGACACCAGGGGTTCAACATTAACTTTAGCGTTAACAGGTACTATCTTGTTGATGGGAAAATAATGATTTAGAATAAAATAATGATTGTAATTATCCATACTTTTACATAAATTTAATTAATCATTATTTGGGTGACTATAAAAATCCTGAATTTATTTTAATTTATTTAGACCGATTTGAGTATCCGCATCGATGACATCTGTTTGTCTATAAATAATTTATTGTATTTATTTATTTGATTACGAAAATTCTTCTTTGTATAGCTCCCATTTGAACGTTAGCGACCCTTGAGAGAGAAACGAACGCTTACGAAAGAGCATTCTATTGTGCTCGATTCTATTCAAATTTTGCTCATGTTGGGATGCGTCATGCTATCAAAGGGCACCGTGCTCACTGCACTGCTGAGGCCGTAGGGCAATACTAAATGCATTCAGATGGGACATTGGAATTGTGCTGTATGATTACGTCAAACAATGGTAAAACATTGAAAACAACCTCAAATTAGCAAACATTACGAGTGAGGCAAAGTAAATATAATGAATCACTGCGACGGAGATAGGGCTCTGGTTGGGCAGTGACAAAGGGCAGTGTGCTCTATACTATTATCAAATTTCCACAATTCTCTTTGTTGTTGGCTTTTTGAGGGCTCCCCTTTCGAATTGCCTACTTTAGTTCTCCATTTCATTATAGATCCTTTTTGTTGGGGATTCTAATTTTGCGTTGCGGGGTTTTTTGTTTGGCTATGTCCCGTGAGCAGTTGGTAGGACTGTTCAGTGCGCGTCTGACAGTCGCCCTGTGAGCCAGTCTGTCAAATGTCCAAATACCAATTGGACTTGCACAATACTGTTCCGAAATCTCAGTTTTTATTTAAAGCTTTCAATCTCACTTAATTGTGTTTCAAGTTTACATTCTGATAAGTACGGTTAAAAGAAGATCTATCCGACTGCTTCACAACAAACCAATCACCTCGAAGTTCAATGCATATCGTATCGTAAATCACATTGTGGCAAATTTACACTCTCAAAAATGTCAGAGCCAATTCAAGCAAGCAGTAGTAGAGAAATTCATCCGCTCACCTTAATAATTGGTACTGGTGCGAACAAACTACGCGACTCCAGTCAGGATTTGTTTCCAGGGCCCATTCATCGTGGCACTCCATCGTATCCCGATGGACGGAGCTTTGACAACTTAAATCTCACAACTATTACCCTGATCATGAGCCAATTCGACATTGTAACTCATTTAGAGATTGCACTGCATTATTCCGAATTTAACGATATTGATCAGCTGACTAAATTGTTGAATTTTTGGAAAGACAAACTAGTGTCCGTGAGAATCTCAACTAACTGCACAATCACGTCTCTTCCGGAAAGCGAGCGTCAAAAGATCCACGACAGTAATGTCCTCCTAATAATGAAAATCAATGAACTGAACAAATTGAAGAACTTGACCTTGATTTTTTTCAATCCAATCCCTTATCTATTCGACCTGACAGTGCTTCGTCAATTGGAGGAATTCAACTTCTTTTCACCAAACTATTTGGAAATTCTGTTTGGTTCATTGCAGGAAAATTATGTGAATCAAACTTCATCTGTGCGCATTGACATTCGAAATTATGTTACCAGTGCTGACAAGTTGTTCCATGTGGAACATATTGCTCATAAATTTAGCCAATTGGCCATTAACAACGAGTTGGGCAGCCAACGAGAGCTCAATTTGGTTACCAACAAATTTACCTCTTTGACTACTCTGCAAATCAGCATCGGCCATAAGCTTTCGTTCAATAAGTTTGCCCAATCATTGGCACAACTACAAAAACTGGCCAATTTAGAATTGATTGTCAATTTCCGTGCCCCCAGTTTCATCATGTGGGATGAAGGCGTGGACAAGCTTTCCATTCCTCGTCTTACTTCAATTAAAATTTTAAATCTTCAGGTGATCACCAGAAAAATTGACGATTTGCACTCGATCAATTTCAGTTGGCTATTTCCCTCTGTGGAAAAGTTTCAATTTACTGATCATCAAACAGTGCTTCTCTATGAACAATTTATGGGAACAAATAGAGACAACGATCTTCATGTCGCTAGTAAGATTCGAACAAAAAACGAATACATTCAGAACATTTGCGCAATGTTAAGTACGGTGCCTCACCCAGAGGAGAATTTTCGAATTCGAAGTATACCAATTCGTGATGAAGACATCACCAATGAAGTTCGCTGTCTTATTCGTGAGATTGAAGCTTTTCCCCGACAAGCACGACCATCCGAGGAGCCGACCTTGATACTCGAGCAACAACACTACGGTAACCCAGAAAAGCGTAAACAATTCATACGACTGTATTTGGCACCTTTGAAACAGTGCTCTATAAACGAAGGTGTCGAAGTGTTTCAACGCATTCAAGACGGCGCTAAGATTACATTTCAGTGCAAGTACACTCATGACCAACTCTAAAGAGACTGCATACGATGGAAGTTTGGTTGCGAGAGTATAAATTTTAATTTCTTCCAAAGTTTTCTTTTCTTAACTTTGTATTAGATATTAAATCCGTAGTGGTAGTTTAGTTTTAACAAACAACTTAATTTAGCAGATCATTGTGTCACGTTAGTAAAGTGGTCATGGAGAACCACCAGAAACACTTGGCACAACAATCATACAGTTCACCTAATTTGTGGCCGATTCATCAGAAGAATCATCGGTAATTGCTACAATTTCAGGACATTCACCAATGAGATTCACAGAAGAGAACTGTGAGATTCAATATTAATCAATTATTTTATATATTCACATATATTGCTTAATGGACAATGCCAATAAATGAATTTTATTTAAAATAAATATATTTGACAACCAATGCATTCAGGTCATTCACAAATCAAATTGCCCAATCATCTTCTTCAGTGAGTGAGAAGAATTTTTAATTCGAAAACAAAACATATATTTCAATGGACTTTATCAATTTTTAATAAATAAATTATATAACATTCTTTCACAAATGTTTAATTAAGCGTTATTTCAGTCAGATCTGAGAGTCCGCATACACAACATCCAGTTGTTATCCTCCATTTTGTTAGTCCATTTATTTATTCATTCATTTATTTATTTATTTGAGTTAAATTCTGGCTAGACGCTGTAATTTGAATGCCCAATGTTAAGCTAACTCATAATTAGTTTGCGGTAAGAGAGAGAGAGAGAGAGAGAGAGAGAGAGAGAGAGAGAGAGAGAGAGAGAGAGAGAGAGAGAGAGAGGGAGAGAGACACACACAGGGAGAAAGAGAGAGAGAAAACAGAGAGAGAGAGAGAGAGGGAGAGAGAGAGAGAGAGAGAGAGAGAGAGAGAGAGAGAGAGAGAGAGAGAGAGAGAGAGAGAGAGAGAGAGAGAGAGGAGCGTTTACGAAACAGCATTCTATTGAATTCTATTCCATTTAAAAGTTTTAAACGTCAGTCATGACGTGAGTCATGAAACGACCAAGCATCGAACTCCTGGAACTGGTGACGCCACAGGAAGCAACTGATGCATTCAAATGGCACATTGGAACTGTTCATTTACGTCATGCAACGATAGAACCAAGAAGTCTACGTCAAAATAGCAATCAAGATAGAAAAAGGGTGATGAATCACTGTGATGCAGAATGGGCACTTGGTGGGCAGAGGGCTCTATTCGATTATCTGATTGTGCCTAGAGTCTAGTGCTCTTTGTGGATGGCTCTTTTGAGGGGCCTACTTTAGAAATACCCGTTTCTATGACTTTCATTTTAGTATCTATCCGTTCTGTTACCGATGCAAATACGTAGATGCGCATTTTTAGTATCTTTGTTCATTGAGCAGTTGGTCAGACTGTTCGTTGCGTGTTTGACAATGTGTCTGCGTGTCTGTGTCAGTCTGACAACTGTCCGAATACTAATTGTATTATCTCAAAACCTTTTGAACATTACATTGATTTCTATTCTATTCAAAAGTTTTAAACTTCACACATGAAGTGAGTCATACTGAGCATCGTACTCACTACACTGGTAACGCAACAGAAAGTTAGGCAATACAGAGTGCATTCAAATGCCACACATCGGAACTGTTCTGTCGCAATGTAATCGAATGGTAGGACAAGATGTCTACCTAAAAATGGCAATCAATACGAGAAGAGAGACTGAAAAAGAAAGTTGAATTACGGCGACGCAGTTTGGGCTCTGGGTGGGCAGCGGAAACGATTCGAGAATTGGATTTTGCCTACTGTAAAATGCTCTTTGTGGATGGCTCTTTTGAGGGGTCTACATTTGAGATGCCCGTTATTGGCCTTCATTTTATTATCGATCCGTTCTGTTGCTGGTTCAAATGCGGCGATGCGGATTTTAGATAGGCTACGTTCTCTGAGGAGTGTGCCATGAACAGTTGGTCGGACTGTTCAGTTCGCGTCTGAGCGTCGGCCAGTGTGCCAGTCGGACAAGTGTGCACAATTGCCAATTGAACTCTCACAAGACTGTTTCGATTTTTTCGTTTTGCGTTAAGTCATTCGATTTACGCAAAATCCATTGCAGCTCATACCTTAAATCGTATTGAGGCAACTATACATATGCCCAAATGTCCAAACCAAAGCAACCAAAACGTCCCTGCGAAGTACATTCGCTCACCTTACTCATTGGTGAGCGTGCGCTCCAACTGCGCAACTCCAGTCAGGTTATGTTTCTATCGGCACCAGAAAATTCTATTCATCCGGACATTCCATCGAAACCCGTTGAATTGGCCTTTCCGGACCTTAGTCAGGAGAATTTTGACATAATCACGAAAGTATTCCACAATGTCACCCACCTGGAGATTGCTTTGCATTATAGTTGGTTTTACGACTTGGAGCAGTTGATCAAACTGTTGGATGGTTGGAAGACTAAACTGGTGTCCTTGAGAATAACAACTCAACGAACCATTAAAAACCTAACTGAAGTGCAACGTCATATGCTCCGTGAATGCAGTTTCAGCTTGATGATCAAACTAAATCAACTCACCGGATTGAAATGCTTGACTTTGGTATTTCACAATCAACTAGCATACCAAATTGACTTGAGTGTACTACTTCAATTGGACGAGTTCAACTTCTCTTCACCGAACTATATGGAAGGACTGTTCAGTTCGTTGGCTAACTACGTGAATCAAGGTTCACCAGTGCGCATTGACATTCGAAATTGTGTGACCAGTGTTGAAAAGTTGGAACAAGTGAAACACATTGCACGAAAATTTGATCGTTTGGACATTAGTCACGAGTTGGACTGCCAACGCCAGATTGTTTGGTTGACCGACCGCTTTACTTCACTGTCCGCTCTGTCAATTAGCATTGGCTCTGAGCTTTCATTCAATAAGTTGGCTCTTTCCTTGGCAAAACTGAGAAACTTGACAAACTTGGCACTGGTCGTCAATTTCCGTGCGCCCAGCTTCATAAAATGGGATGAAGGCGTGGAAAAACGTTTAGTTCCACGTCTTACTGAAGTCAAATGGTTAACACTCGAAGTGGTCACCAAGAAAATGGACGATTTGGACTCGATCAATTTTTATTGGCTATTTCCCTTTTTGAAAAAGATGAAACTAATTGATCGTCAAATGGTGCTGCTCTATGAGGAGTTCATGGGAACTAATAAGCCAGACATGCTTCATATGGAAAGCATGTTTCAAACCAAGAATCAGTTTATTGAACAAATGAATGAAATGTTAGAAGCTCGTCCTCACCCAGAGGATAATCAGGGAATGCGATGTCAGCTGATTCGAAAAGAAGATGTCTACAAGGGGTGTCACTCACTTATACGTGAGATGGCTGCTTTCCCCCGACAAACCAAACCATCAGATGAGCCGACTTTGATACTCGAACAACAACACTACAGTGACACTGATAGACGAGAGCAATTCATTCGGCACTATTTGCGACCTTTGAAACAGGCCCTGAGACTGGAATGTGTGGAGGTGTATCAACGCATTCAGGACAGTGCCGAGACTACATTGCTCCACTCGTACTCGTTTTCCGAACTCTAAAGAGATTGGATTCCAAATGGAAGTTTGGCTGCGTTCAACTGCGAAGTATGTACTCGTACAGATGGGACACATTGAGCCCATACAGACATATAAGAAGGAAATAGCACAACTATGTGCAACATATATCTTATCTTAGCTTCATAACTAACAATGGAGCATGAACAATTTTGCTGATCCTCTTTATTAAGAATGATGGTTTGGTTGAGCCTTGTTCGACGAGTCTTGCTGACCCCAAATCCGCTTTGATGCTATCCACTCATCAAAATCGATTCATATGATGAATGAACTTGTTCAAGGAACCGTAATGGAATACCACCAGAAGCGGTGGCCACATTTATAACTAACTCACACAATATATCTACTGTTAAGACTATTAATAATCTATAAAAACTAATATTATATATAATCCCATTCGAGTTTGGTTCTTAGGACAGAACCTACTTTAATTGTTATACTTCTTACTCAATGTGTTTGATCAAATATATACTGAATCCAGTTGATAGAATTATATCCGCTTTTAACGCCACAAACAAGTAGTAATAGACTGCAAACTGTAATTTCACTTAGAAATTTAATAAATAGTCCATTTTGGATAACAAAAACACGAGTTAATCTATGATTTTTAAATGTACATTTATTGGTTGATATTTATTCTGCAGATTGTTCTCATCGTCTCCTGGTTCCTCTAAGAAGATCGAAATACTGCGCAGCAAAGTGAATCGGCTACAGAAGTTGTTGAAGTACTTGTCGGAGAGTGTGATCGAATAGAACACATCAATGAAGGTGAACCGGCGGGTGATGTCAAGGTCTAATTTGAAGAACTGGTTCACCGTGTTGCGATTTTGATCCTGATTAGTTGTTCAATAGCGTCGTGAGTCCTCCAGAATGTCCAACTCGTTGTTGGAGGAGAACGCATATGGAAGCAATCGTTCGAGTATGGGCATATCGACAGGGCCACTGTTCAGAAATATGCTTAACTGCAAGGTCAAGTGAGTTAGTGATTAAATTGCATTGATTGCAACAAAAAACAAACCTTCTTGAGCCTTCTCCGTGTTCGAGATGATGATGCCCTTCAGCTTCAAGATGACCTACTTGGTTGACCAATTGTTGTTGAGTAGATACACAAGATGCTCGATTCGAGGTGGTTGGGTGAGCACATCGGAAATGACGATGATTTCATATCCGCGAACGGAGCATCACCACCTCGAGTGTGTCAATGTTGGGCATCATCTTGGCAATCCACTCGACGCTCGACTGATCCAGATGGGTGAGATAGTACTCACTGTTAGGATAACCGTTCTCGTGCAGTCGAGCACCCTTCTCGTTCACCAACTTGTGAGCATATTTGGATAATGTCCCCAGTGCCAGTTCCGATCCAACCATAAGTGCCAACAAACGACGCCGTTTGAGTGCCGTCTGCTGTGCATCTTCCTGGCTGGGGGAAAGAGCGATCGAAGTAGAGCAAATCGGCCAACGGCAGATGATCGAAGATGCGCTGAATTGGTGGCCCACAAAAGCCTTTTGCAACTGTCGAAGTAGTAATCCATCGCGTTTGATAGTTGGTGGTGTCGAGAGGTGTGTGTGATCACCAAGCGCCGAGACGACTACCGGACGAGATGCACCGGTGAGCTAATTGAGACTTTTTGCTGTTTCGATTTGTGCTCGAGATGAGACGTACAAAGCGAGAGTCAAGGAGCATAATCGAATTAATGCATCAAATAATTTGCTATGCGCTTTACCAACCAACACATTCGAGTTATATCTACTGATGGAGTGCAGCTATGAATGATTCATGACCCGTTGTGCATTGATCGACAACTGCACACAATTTAAACGACAATGCGAGCCAAGCTCACACACGCACACTAAATGAGTGCTTGTGTGCTGTTCAGTGCACATCATGTCTCTCTAAAGAAGTGCACTGTGTTCTTTCTGTGTGCTTTGCATTGCTGTTTTTGAGCGTTGTGTGTTCACTCGAACGACACTCCAGTTACCAGTCACCTTCAGGGAACTTTACATAAACACCAACAAAAAAAAACACCCAACACCACCAAATTCAAGTGTTGATCACCAAGCTCATCATTATAACCCCACATCTCATGTGTAGACTTTAATTTGAAAATCATCTACGTCAATTGCAGAATACACCAGTCGCTCAACTAATCAACACACTGATCAATCGGCGCCGGATGAAGAAGAAGATACTGAAATTGACGATCGTCATACGTTGAAGAGTGTTTCGCATTATCCGGTTTTCCAATCGGGAGAAGTCATTCACTAATATGCCCTCACTATGTTATTTGTTTTGATAGATTTAAGTATATGTCACTGAGGACATTGATAGTATCGCAACTGTCGAGCCAACTGTGGGAAGTGGTCATTTGGCGTCTGTCATTTATGCTAATGAAGAAAGCCAACTTGTATATGCGATCACTTGGCATAGTAGTTCTAATTTTCTTTTTGTTTAGATCACGTTTCTGTACAAATGAATTGTGACAATTTGGTTTCTACTGCTTCAACAGCTACACTACAACTTTGCCATAAACTCAAGTTATTTGGCTGCATTACCTTGCCGTTGGTTGACTACAATTCCTCGAGAGCATAAATTTCAACCGATTAACGCATAATTGGTGGTGGTGACCTGAGCTCTGTGCACACCATCACTTTGCCTTTAACTCTGGCTATTTGGCTGCATGTCTTTGCCGTTGGTTGGCAACACATCTACGAGACTCCGAACCGTGCTCCGGACCGATGAGCCACCTTGTTGGTGACCGATCCCTTGTGCACACAACCACCTTGCCCTAAATTCGAGCTATTTGGATGCATGTCCTTGCCGTTGGTTGGCAACACATCTACGAGACTCCGAACCGTGCTCCGGACCGATGAGCCACCTTGTTGGTGACCGATCCCTTGTGCACACAACCACCTTGCCCTAAACTCGAGCTATTTGGATGCATGTCCTTGCCGTTGGTTGGCAACACATCTACGAGACTCCGAACCGTGCTCCGGACCGATGAGCCACCTTGTTGGTGACCGATCCCTTGTGCACACAACCACCTTGCCCTAAATTCGAGCTATTTGGATGCATGTCCTTGCCGTTGGTTGGCAACACATCTACGAGACTCCGAACCGTGCTCCGGACCGATGAGCCACCTTGTTGGTGACCGATCCCTTGTGCACACAACCACCTTGCCCTAAACTCGAGCTATTTGGATGCATGTCCTTGCCGTTGGTTGGCAACACATCTACGAGACTCCGAACCGTGCTCCGGACCGATGAGCCACCTTGTTGGTGACCGATCCCTTGTGCACACAACCACCTTGCCCTAAACTCGAGCTATTTGGATGCATGTCCTTGCCGTTGGTTGGCAACACATCTACGAGACTCCGAACCGTGCTCCGGACCGATGAGCCACCTTGTTGGTGACTGATCCCTTGTGCACACCACCACCTTGCCCTAAACTCGAGCTATTTGGATGCATGTCCTTGCCGTTGGTTGGCAACACATCTACGAGACTCCGAACCGTGCTCCGGACCGATGAGCCACCTTGTTGGTGACTGATCCCTTGTGCACACCACCACCTTGCCCTAAACTCGAGCTATTTGGATGCATGTCCTTGCCGTTGGTTGGCAACACATCTACGAGACTCCGAACCGTGCTCCCGACCGATGAGCCTCCTTGTTGGTGACCGATCCCTTGTGCACACCTTCCCCTTGCCCTAAACACGGGCTATTTGGATGCATGTCTTTGCCGTTAGTTGGCAACACATCTACGAGACTCCGAACCGTGCTCCCGACCGATGAGTCTCCTTGTTGGCGACCGATCCTGTGTGCACACCTTCACCTTGCCTTAAACACGGGCTATTTGGATGCGTGGCCTTGCCGTTGGTTAGCTTTCTCTTGGTCCAACCAATAAAGTCAATGTGCAATTGAGTAGAACAGATCAATGTGATCAAGATAGTTAACTGACGAGAGCAATCACGGACAAACTTGAAGAACTTGTTCACCGTGTTACCATTGTGATCCTAGTTCTCGATATAACTCTCACGCATACGATTGTTGGGGGTGCCATATCGTCGCAGCCATTCTACCAGATAGATTGGTCCACAGTCTAGTAAGTTGCTCAACTGCAAGATCAAATGAGTTAGTGATTCCTTTGCATTGTTAGCACCAAGCAGCAGGCTTGCCTCGCGAGCTTAGTACGTGTTCGAGTTGCTGGTTAACCTGCAGCTTCAAGTTGACCAAGTTGGTTGAACGCTGTTTGAGTAGATACACAAAATGCTCGATTGAGGTGGTTGGGTGAGAGCACATCGGAAATGTCGATGATTGCACACCCGAGAACGGTGCATCACCACCTCGAGTGTGTCAATGTTGGGCATCACCTTGGCAATCCACTCGACGCTCGACTGATCCAGATGGGTGAGATAGACCTCACTGTTGGGGTAACCGCTCTCGTGCAGCCGAGTACCCATCTCGTTGACCAACTCATCAGCATATTTAGGATAGTGCCAGACGAATGTGACCACTGGTCGTTTCGATCCAACCAGCAATGTCAACAAGCGACGCCGTTTGAGTGCCGTCTGCTGTGCTTCCTCCAGACTGGGAAAGGTGCGATCGAAGTAGAGCAAATCGGCCAGAGGCAGATGATCCGCTGGATTGGTGGCCCACGAAAGGCCTTACAACTGTCGAAGTAGTAATCCATCGGGATCGATAGGAGAGGACGTCGAGAGGTGTGTGTGTGATCACCGAGCGCCGAGACGACTGCCGGACGAGACGCACCAGTGAGCTAATTGAGACTTTTAGTTGTTTTGATTTGTGCTCTTGTTGAGAAGTACGAAGCGAGAGGCACGTTCACTCGGCTGCCAGTCGCTAACACACACATTCAAAATACCATTGCCAGCGCACATATAAACGGATCTGTTTGGGTGAAGTGCAATGAGAATAGTGAACAAAGTCACAAGATCGATAGACAATTGGCATTGCCACTGGCCACAGTCGCCCAAGTGAGGACGAATGCGATTCAGCCGGTTTGAGCCTCAAGGAATTGCCGCTGCCGACATTCGATTACCAAGTCTACAATCGGCTTAGGTCCTGGCCAAATTTCGACGCCAAGGTCCACTTGAACAAGAAAGCGTGTATTGTGATGACATTCATCGCAACGTGTTTGTGACCTGCGGTGGATGGGACCATTCGTTCATGCGATGTCAGTTTTCCAAAAGCATTCCGTACGCTGAGGCCCGGAAGGTTCTCGTTGGGAAATGAGAAAGCGATGGAACAACTCTGACGACGAGACTCCGGGAATGTGTCAACGGCAACAAGGGATACCTTATTAGATACGAAGCAAGACAGGCCCGTGCCATTAGAGAGTTATCCGATGGCACCACTTGTTCGATATCGACACCAGGTGCCAGATCCTATACCTGTTCCAACTCAACAAAGACAAAGACGTCAAGATCAGTATATCCCAGCAACCCACCACGAAGACAAGTCGAGCGACCAAGTGTTGGGAGAACCAGTTAATGTGCGCGAAGGTGTTCCAGTTACACTAGATGGTCGAGACCGATCTACAACCACATCTCGATCCTTCCATGCAGTGAGTCCACCAAAATGTCCAAATATTGATTAATTTGGTAATATGGCTTGTTTGAGAGGAGTTCGAGTGGGCAATTTGATATATATTATGCGATTGATTGGTGTTAATGTGTGCTTGACTTTAGTATGTGTGTGAGTGTCTGTGAGTGTCTAAGCCATTGCTCCATTGTGACACAGCAGTACAGATCTATAGATCATCAGTGATGTGATCATAGAAACAAGGATTGCGTGCATTGTAGAACTTGTGTTGGAACACCTCCGCGTTGAGGTTGATCTTGCGAAGCCGGCTGCACTGCTTCAGTGGACGCATCACACAGATTGCGTACTTGAGTGCATCAGCATCTCCATTCTGCAGACAACGTCTCGGGTCATAGCGACAGTCGTGACAGTGCTCGCAGTCGTTCATGATGATGCGCGACTCGAGGATTTGAATGTTGACAATGGTTCGAGCCATGTACAACAGTCGCACAATGTCGTCACTGTTTGTACAGTGCTCGAACTTGAGTACCTGCAGGCACCGGCAACTGAGGCAAGTCGACAAGAGCTTCATCGGGATCCACTTGATTGACCTTGAGTTCGAGATATACAAAGTGATACAGATTGGCCATAGCAGTTATCATTCGAGTGTAGGTCAATTTGATCCACGGGTAGCTCCGAACCAACCAGAAGTGTCAACATACAACCCCGCTTGAGTGCCGTCTGCTGTGAATCTTCCAGACTGGGGAAGGAGCGATCGAAGTAGAGCAAATCGGCAAGCGGAAGATGATCGAAGATGCGCTGGATTGGTGGCCCACAAAAGACCTTAAAGCTGTCGAAGTTGTAGTCCATCGGGTTCGATTGGTGATGGTGTCTAGAGGTGTGTATGTGACCACCCAGCGCCGAGACGACTGCCGGACGAGACGCACCAGTGAGCTAATTGAGACTTTTTGCTATTTCGATTTGTGCTCGAGATGAGTCGTACAAAGCGAGACGCACGTTCACTCGGCGGCCAGTCGCCAACACACACACACACACACAAAATGCCATTGCCAGCGCACATATAAACGGATCTATTTGGGTAAAGTGCAATGAGATTAGTGAGCAAAGTCAACGCTAAAGGTCGATGGACAATTGGCATTGCCACTGGCCAATTGCATCCACTCAATTACCCTTCACAAACCATTTTATGATAAATCAGAAGACCGGTACTCCACTTGCACTGCCTTCATCATGATCGTGCTCAAGTCCATTTGTTCACCACAAAGTACCGATAACTACTAAATTTGGAATCATTCACTAGCAATGCAAACTCGATGCTCTCGGTGAAGGCAAGACCTTGTCCAATAGGTTGACAATTGCTTTGTTATGTGCGGGCAGTTTTGATTGATTGATTTAACACGTCCAGATTTGGCATAAATGACATAATTGGCTGAAGAACGTATCACTGGCCTTTACCGACAAGGTGCGTGTACAGTGGTGCATGCCGACAAAGGCCATTGCCACTTGGTGACAGACGGCCATGCATTCACTCCTTCAGTGGATATTGCAGATGTGATGGTCACAGAACCAGCAGTAGCTGTCGATGAAGATGGTCAAGGAAGACATGGGGACAGCAAGGACAAGCACCAGAATGCAAAATTAGTAGTCAAAAGTAAGCCGACGTAGCCTAATAAGTGGCCAACTTACCGAGGTAGCGGGCAATGTTCAATGTGGCAGCTCAATCACGTGAGCACAATTAAAATAATCACACACAACAGAGACAGAACATGTACCAGACCTTGCTGGTAACAAGAAGCGCACCAAAATTCAGTTGGATCACTCAGAATCACCCAAAAATATGCCGCACGATGTGACTCGAGAGCGCAATGTGTGCACTCACACAGCCAAACACACTGCCGACGGCCGACTGTGCCTTTGCCTGCACGAGCGCGCATCGACGACGGCAGTGAGTGGCCAAAACACAACAGTGCGACTCAATCACATTATAGGTTTAAAGTTTTACTTTGATTCACAGTCAATAGGTGACGACACCGTCGTAGTTGAATCGAAATTATTGTAAATTAATATTTAAATGTGATTTCATATGACTAATGAGTGTGTACATGATGAAATGTCGTTCAGTATTGCATTAGACTGTTCGATTTTATGGTTATGAGTTCGGGGAAAGAGACACATCGGATAAATAATAAATTGATCGATTGCTCTGAATGATGATGCCTTAGCACAATGGCGTTTGTGTGCGATTGTGGCACATGCAGTGTGATGCGATAGGCCGTGCGATGGTACAATCATGGCGTTTGGAAATAATAAAAATTTTATTCCACTGAGGTGTTATAGACTAGGTTCTGTATGGTTAAAGTCATGATCGTATTAGTCTTGCCGGCATCTGTACCTCGACAGCTTTATTTACGTTCACTAAAATTTGCCATTACGGGAAACATGCATTGTGCAACATATCAAATCACTCAGCCTAAAGCACTTTTTGGTTGATAAAGCACTGCCTCACATGATGTGAACAGCATGAGTCAAAGTCCTTTTGGCGTACATTTCACTCTTGCGTATGAGATTTCATCGAACAGACGCAAACAATCCAACTGCAATGCACAATTCAAGTTAGACGAGTGGCGGGCACCAAAGAGTGTATTTGTTCAATTCATTATGACGTCAGCGATTGGATCGAAATGAAGGTATAACAATAAACAAAATGCACTTAGTGGATTGCACACAAAGATAAGATGGAGAAGTTCACTGGCCACCATCACAAAGATGACACACAGATCGAGTTGGCAAGTGATAGTCAGATGCCAGAGAGTACACTCTGGAGTTGCCAGTGAGAAGTGATACTGCTTGTCGCCAATCATCAGAACGGAACCACATCGGTTGAGAGTAATGTTCGGAGTCTCGTTGAAGTGTAGTCAACCAACGGCAAGGACATGCATCCAAATAGCTCGAGTTTAGGGCAAGTTGGTTGTGTGCACAGCGGATCGGTCACCACCAATAATGAGGCTAATCGGTTGATAGTATGGTTCGTAGTCTCGTTGAAGAGTAGTCAACCAACGGCAAGGACATGCATCCAAATAGCTCCAGTTTAGGGCAAGGTGGTGGTGTGCACAGCGGATCGGTCACCACCAACAAAAAGGCTCATCAAGGATCGAAGTAAAGCAAATCGGCCAGCCGTAGATGATTGAAGGAGCGTTGGATTGGTGCAAGACCCACAAAAGTTCTTGCAGCTGTCGAAGTAGTAATCGATCGGGTTCGATAGGTGATGGTGACGAGTGGTGTGTGTGCGACAACCGAGCGCTGAGACTACTGCCGGACGAGAAGCACCAATTAACTAATTTAGACTTTTTGTTGTTTCGATTTAGACTCAAATAGAGACGTACAAGCGAGACGCTCGTTCACTCGGCCCCCAGTCGCCAATACACACAAAAATGCCATTGCTAGGGCACATAGATACATAAACAAATCTATTTGGGTGAAATGCAATCAGGTTAGTAAACAAAATTAACTTTATTTAAAAACGACAAACCATAATGACTCGAGAGTTGGAAGTGATGAGTGATGCTGCTTGTCGTTTGAACAAGGAAGCACATCGGTTGAGAGTACGGTTCGGAGTCTCGTTGAAGTGTAGCCAGTCAACGGCAAAGATATGCATCCAAATAGCCCGAGTTTAGGGAAGGGTGGTGTTGTGCACAGAGGATCGGTCACCACCAACAAAGAGGATAATCGGTTGAGAGTACGGTTTTGAGTCTCGTAGCAGTGTAGCCAAACAACGGCAACGGTGGAGATGAGCACCCCGGTTGCCCACCACTGAGAACACTGATCGAGATTGTAAAGTGCGCTTAGTTAGTGCCCAAGTTACATTCGGACAAAGCGGCACTCAATAACGATGCACCCGAAGGAATCGAGCAATGGCCAAGAGAGTGATCAAAACAAAAGACATCGTGAGTGCATATTAGTGAATGACCTCTCCCGATTGGGAAACCTGATAACGCGAAGCAGTCTTCAACGTATGACCATCGTCAATTTCGGTATCTTCTTATTTCCATACTCATCATCCGAGTCGATTGATACGTGCGTTGGTTTAATCTTTTAGATAAAGCTTACACATGGCATGAGGGGTAATACTGATGAGCTTGTTGATCAACGCTTGAATTTGGTGTTCGGTACTTTTTGTTGATGTTCACTGAAGGTGACTGGCAACTGGAGTGTCGTTAGAATGAACAAATAGCGCTCGAATACAGCAATGCAAAGCACACACATGAACAGAGAGAGAGAGAGAGAGAGAGAGAGAGAGAGAGAGAGAACGATGACTGAGTGCACTTCGATAGCGAGACAGTAGGTGAACTGAACAGCACACAGGCACACAGTCAGTGTGCAATGCATGAGCTTGGCTCGCATTATCGTTTAAACTGTGTGCAGTCGATCTATGCACAAGACGACGAGTGAGCATTTTAACGTCTCCAGGTTGAGTTAGTGAGAGAGTGATTGCAGCAGTAATACACTGTCAATTGCAAATGCCATTCGACAGTAATGCCGCGAGCTTCGCGAATTGTGCTTCGTTTTAGGCGACATTGCATGGGCGACTATCAAACGAGCCCTCCAACTGTCTAGTTAGTTAGTCTGTATGTGTTCAGAAAGTGGCGTAAAGACGGTTAAGTGAATCGAAACTTATCGATGCCAACTGGACTCCACTTGTGTGCTAATAAATGTGAGAACACCAGATAATTTTGTGGCCATCCTTAGATTGAGTAAAAATCAATTTCGATCAGAAGGTCTCAATCTCGATTGCTCCAAGTGATAGTCTGAGTGTCTGCTTATTAGTCTTCGAACGTGTGCACCTAATCGGTCCGAGAAGCGCAGATAGACGACTGGCTTACCACTTGGGCAAACGAAGGCCTGTCAATCAGTGAGTGTTTGTGTGTTCATTTGGGTGTGGCAGGTCCGAGATTGAGTAGAGAACTCTCGCCAGCAATGGGCCATGTTCTATGTGTGACAAAAGTACGAGTGCTTGTTTGCCATTTGATTAACGACAATTGCCGGCAAGGGCGATATGCCACCACTAAGCTTGCCACCACACGACTCTCGCCATTTCGGTGTAAGGTGTTGTGTTGTGTGTGTGCACTGCACATTCGTAAATTAAATTTGTTTTATGTCGCTTAATTGTCCTAGCTCGTTCAGTTTGTTTGTGTGCTAATTTCGTAAATTATTTATTGTGACAATGATGCACATACAAATCAATGAAATATCAATCAATACCATAATTTAAATGCACTGTATTGTGTCGTGCAGTGTCCCGTGACTAGGTCGAGTAGATATTCTTTCTGCCTCTCACTCGTTCCCACTCGACAGAGTAAGTATTTGTGCACTGTGGCCACATGGCTCGTCCCGTGTGTCCACTCGAAATCAAATCTCTCGATGAAATTCAATTGCGATCGGCACAATGGACCGAAACCGACCTTTTCATTTTCCACCGGGTCAATCGAACAAGAGTCATAAATAGAGAATTCTCGACCTATGCCACCACCATCACGGGCAGGCAGAAAAATTGAGTTGATGTCTGTTGATTTTGATGGAATGTGGAAGTGTGGTCTATATGCTTTTCTAGCCATGGCTGATTAATCGAATTGACAAAATTGTTGGCTAAATGCACTTACTCCAATATATAATCCCAGAATTAAACTTTACAATTGGCAATGTATGTGGCCACTCGACCGTCTTTCGCTTTGCGTACGTCATAAATGCAATGCAATGTATTTAGTCATGCAAAGTCTGCAGCCTGCAGAGAGAAACAAACACTGACACACACAAACTCAGGCGAGATCGAGTTGCCGTACGCTCTCGCTCTCGCTCTCAATTTCTCGCTCTCCCTTGTCGTCAATGGTTTGTGTATGTGTGTGTATGTATGTCTGTGTGTACTGTGTTCGTGTACATGTATGCATGTGATGCATCTCGATGAGTTGGTGATGCTGATGATGTCGACGAGTGAGTCGAGTGACTGTGTGTTGTGTGTGTTGTGTGTGTTGTGTGTGTGTTCTGTCACTTTTGTGTCTGTGTTGTAAGTGAAATCGAGTGAGTTCATCAAAACGTGATTGTGTCCGATTCCCATCGAGTATTCCTGATATCTCTTGATCTGTTTGGTGTTTTGACAATTTGGTGCTTGCAAACAATCACTGTGTTGGTGACAAAATGGTGAACAGACCAAAACCAAAACTGACTGATCAGTCAAATGACCAAGCCGAACAGGCAAACAGCCAACGCCCACAAAATGATGAGGCAGAAGTGTCTCAAGCTGGCCCTTCAATTCCGCCACCACCAACTCGTCACCCTCGATCTCGAAAGCCCAAACAAGCTACACTCCATGGGCCACTACGTCGATCAATCCGAGTCTGCCCAAACAAACCATCTGCATTCGATCGCTTCAGTTACGACATTCAACGATGGATGATTAGCCTATTTTTGAGCAATCTCGATATGGCCAAGCAAATACAGCTACGTGGCGTGTGTCATCTGTGGAAAGGTGAAGTTGCACACAACTGTAAAATGGTGAAGGCGTTGGTTTTGTTCTTGCAACCTGACCCATCTGTCGCAGCAAATCAAATGCCGTCTGCTGAGTCCATTAAGAGAAGCACCTATTCTGATCTCTTAAATTGGGATAAGAAAGATCATGGCATCACGATTAAACCCAGCCAAGTTAAAGTTCTGAAGATCAGTTCGACTCATTGGAACAGTGCCACCATTGAGTCTATTGGACAACTGTTTCGCAACATTAAGCATTTGAGCATCTACGACAACTCTGTCGGTGGTGCACCTCCAGACATTGACAAGTTTAGTGCACTTTGGTCACTGTTGCCCAAGGTCGATGCGCTCTTTCTGGATATCAAAAGTCCAATTACACGAGATGATTTCCTAGCACGACTTTTCGGCACAATCGAGCAACATCTTGCACCACTGGAAGCCCTGAGTTTGCTTATCGAAACGGACATAGTATTCCCACGCCTGCCGCCTGAGAACATTGTGAAAACAACCCGATTCATGAGAAATTTTGTCCTCACTTGTTCGGTGGCCAATTTGAGTGAAATTATCCAAATGGTAGGACGGGACCTTCACACGGGACCGAAAAAGTTGCTACCAATACGAGAATTGAAGATAGACGTAGTGGGCATTAGAGAGGAACAAGTTGCGCCCATGTTTGCACGCAATCCTGCCTTGGGACAGGTGACCTGGCTGATATTGAATGATGTGACCAATCTAAAGGTGGTAAGTGCTTTTTTGGAACACAGTCGCGCACTGGAGACATTATGGTTAATTAAGCAGCGAGAAAGTACCATTTGTTTTGGCAATGAATTGTTCACTGCAGTGTCGAAATTGGATCACTTGCGAAAAATGATGCTGTTCAGATTTGACATATTTGACTTTGGGACCATCTATAAAGCTCAACGAGCAACTCAAATAAGCGAACTTTTGATTGCTCAATATGGCTTGTTCGAGAATGTTCTAGCAGAATGGCGTAAAAATAATGATGCACTGCTTGACCAAAATGGCACACCGAGATCTGTGGACACCTTCTACCCAGCACTTGGTGAGAGTGCGGAAGCAATCGTTCGGCCATTTGTGGCAAATGTGGCGAGACTTTTCCCTAATCTAATAGTGTTCACATTAATTACCAACTCAACCTTGGTCGACCAAAAGGTTTTCAGGCAGTGGTGCAAAGAAGAGTTCAAGTGTGTCAAAAGATTTGGAATTTCAACGTTACTTAATCGAGATTAAAGATTACATTTGAAGACATTAGCCACATAAATTAAATGTTGTTTTAGTCTATTTGTGTGTATTATTATTATTATTATTATTATTACTATTATTATTATTATTATTATTATTAACATACTGTAGCACTACTATTAAATAAAGCACTTTGCCAAATAGTAATCGATGTTCACCGTTCGCCCGATCGTACAAGAATTATATTGAACGCAATAAACTTTTTGAACACCTCCTCATACTGCACGTCGTCCTCAATTTCTCTCTCGATGGCAGAATTGGCATGGCAGCAGCAGTGCTGGCTTGGTCGCTGGTCGAACAAACGACAGCAACTTCATACAGCATAGGCACAGAGCACTCGAGCTCACAACCGTCAGTGAGAGAGCACCGCACAGTCAGTCATACGAGACAGGCAGAGGAGAATCGTTAAATGCTGCCATTTGGCGAACAGAGCTCACACAGATGTACACCACCCTACACCACCGAGGCAATCTGACCTTTTCTCTTTGTGCTAATTTTCTCTTTAAAAAAACGAGCATGAGCATTTGTGCACAGCAACAGACCGACCAACCAACCGACCAACGTTGAACTAACCAATCAACGGCAACCAACCAATTGAAAATGCAACTGCATACAGACGGTAAAGAGTGCGGTTTTGAGTGAGCGTAAATTAGAGAACAGAGAAATGACCGACTGAACGAGTGTTTGTGTGAGTATGCACTGTGCGTGTTGGCGGCATAAACGGAGTAATACTACAGCCAATTGACATTGTCTCCTTGTAGTCAAATCTATTGACACTTGTGACACTCGACAATTTGACACTTTAACCGCCATTGGCTTTCCAACTACAAAGATGCACATTGGCCGAGATTGTGGTGCAGAGGGCAGAAAGGCAGAGTAGCAATCCAAATCCAACATCAATGACACCGAATTGTCCGAGATATGGCTAGGGTGAGCCAGATAGAGTCCACTTGGTGAAGCGGCCATAGTCAACCCAGAACCACGTTGCCCCTTTGTTGCACAATTAAGGCCAATAGTGTTGGTTGTGGTGGAGGAAAACGTTCTTAGAGCAGGCGTTTGAGTTGTCGCTGTGATTGATGTTCGAGAATTACTTCATTTCCGCCGTACAACACCGTCGGTGTTGTACGACAGCTAATTGACATTATCTACTTGCGGTCAAATCGATTGACACTTACGACTCTCAACAGTAGGATACTTTGTCCACGATTGGCCTAGCACCTAAAAGTATACAGATTGACCGAGAGTGTAGGGCGGAGTAGAGAGGTAGTGTAGCATTAGAATGGCAACGGCAATGCAAAAAAATGGTGTGAGATATGGAAATGGTGAGCCGGAGTCAACTTTACTCGATGCTCTGCGTTGCATGCTTCGGCATTTGCATCAGGCAATCAGCCTGCCAACGATCTAGGGGTTGATGGCAGTTATGGTGATTCATATCAGGCGCGGCGAGGCATACGTTTTGGAGCCAAATTATACGATGAACAACGAGTGGAAGATGCAGTCCAAATGAGGGCGATTCAGCAAAGCAGCTTTCTTCACGCCTAGTTCGCAAACTAATCATTAGCAGAATAATCAACCAATCATTAACAAACAAACCCGATCCAGAAAGATAAACCAAAGTCCGCTTCGACGGTGTAGGAGATTCTTGCACATCGCGAAACCACCAGTACACTTGGGCACAGACTTGGTTGAATGGGTCATTGTCGAAACATAACCACGCTGACCCTTTTTGGCACTATTATGGCCAATAATGTTGGTGGTGGTGGCTGAATACGTTCTTACAGCAGGCGTTGGAGTTGTCGCCGTGAGTGAATATGCTTTTCAGAGAGATACTTAATTTTATATAAAGAGGTAGTGTGTGTTGTGGTGCAAATAGCGAAACAAAAACAACATGAGTTATAGCCAGCTCAGAAGTGACTGTTGCAGCAGGAAAGGCTGCCGGTACTCGTATGTGCACATCCGTGAACTTGTGGATTGGCACTGGAACTTTCTGAACCATTCGTGGAGATTCGAACAGTAAAGAACCCTTCTCATCGACCAACTCATCAGCATATTTGGGATTGTGCAAAGCGAATGTCACCACTCCAAGCCAACCAGCATATACTCCAAATACGACTCCGTTTGAATGACCTCAGGTGTGCATCGTCCAGACTGGAGAAGGTGCGATCGAACTCGAGTAAATCGGCCAGCGGCAGATGATCGAATTAGCGTTGGATTGGTCTTGGCACAAAAAGACTTGGAGCTGTCGAAGTAGTAATTGATCGGGCTCAATAGGTGATTGTGTCGAGAAATGTGTGTGTGTGTGTGATCACAGGGCGCTGAGACGACTGCCAGAGTCGGCAGACAGACGAGACGCACCAGTGAACTAATTGAGACTTTTTGTTGTTTCGATTTGTGCTCAAGATTAGACCTACAAGCGAGACGCACGTTCACTCGAAGATGCCATTGCTATGGCACACAGACAAAACATTCATAAACAAATCTATTTGGGTGAAATGCAATGAGGTTAGTGAACAATGTCAACTTTATTTAAAAACGACGAACCATAATAACTCGAGAGTTGGAAGTGAGGAGTGATGCTGCTTGTCACCAAGTGAGACCAAGTCATGAGACCCAACCGCAAACAAAGAAGCTCATCGATTGAAAGTACGGTTCGGACTCTCGTTGAAGTGTAACCAACCAATGGCAACGGTGGAGATGAGGAACCTGGTTGGCCCACCACTGAGAACACTGATCGAGATTGTAATGTTCTCTTTGTTGCCGAAGTTACATTCGGACAAAGCGGTACTCAACAACGATGCACCCGATGGAATCAAGCAATGGCCGAGAGAGAGAGAGAGAGAGAGAGAGAGAGAGAGAGAGAGAGAGAGAGAGAGAGAGAGAGAGAGAGAGAGAGAGAGAGAGAGAGTGAGAGAGAGAGAGAGAGAGAGAGAGAGAGAGAGAGAGAGAGAGAGAGAGAGAGAGAGAGACTACAGACTGATCACTACCAATCAATGAGCACAGCAGAAGCAGTAGAAACCGAAGCCACATTCAACTTGTGCATCAACGTGATCTAAACATAGGGAACATTAGCATAACTATGCCAATTGGTTCGCTATCTAAGTGATAGCACATACGATTTGGCTTTTCTTCACTAAAAGGTATGACTGAAGCCATATGACCACTTCCTACTGTTGGCTCGACAGTGACGCTTCTATTCGTGTCATCGTTGAGATATGCTTGATTCTATCAAAACAAATAACATTGTGAGTTCACATTAGTGATTGGCTTCTCCCGATTGGGAAACCTGATAAGGGGAAACAGTCTTCAACGTATGACCATCGTCAATTTCTGTATCTTCTTATTCCAATTTTCATCATTCGAGTCGATTGATCCGTGTGTTGATGTTGAGAGACTAGTGTATTCTGCAATTGACGTAGATAATCTTCTAATAAAAGTTTACACATAGTATGTGGGATGATACTGATGAGCTTGAATTTGGTGGTGTTCAGTGCTTTTTGTTGATGGCTCACTGAAGGTGACTGGCAACTGGAGCGTCGTTAGAGTAAACACACAACGCTCGAACACAGTAATGCAAAGCACACACTGAACAGAGAGAACACGATAGCCGAGAGCACATCGATAGAAAGACAGGAGGTGAATCGGTGAGGTCAGTTCGTACTGTACAGCACTCTAGCACAGTCAATGTGCGTGTATGAGCTTGGCTCGCATCATCGTTTAAATTGTATGCAGCTGGTGATCACTGCACAAGACGACGGGTTGGCATTTTAACGTCTCCAGGGTGAGTGTGTGAAAGAGTGAACTCATGGCAGCAGTAACACACTGACGATTGCAAATGCCATTGGACAGTAATGCCGCGTGCCTCGCGAATTGTGCTTCGTTTTATGCGACATTGCATTGGCGACTATTAAATGAACATTCGAACTGGCTAGTTAATCAGTCTTCACTTGTGCAGATTGTGGCATAGAGAGGGTTGAGTGTACCCAAACTTATCGAAACCTCAACTTGTTTGGCAATAAGTGTGCGTACGGATAGTGGCGTTACAATCCACAGATCAAGTCAAAATCAATTTCCATTGGCTGGCCTCAACTCGATGGCTCCAAGTGCCAATCTGTGTGTTCGCTGATTAGCCTTCGAAGGTATGCTCCTTATCGGCACCGGCGGCAGAGATAGACAACTGGCTTACCACTTGGTCAATCGAAGGCCTGTCAATCAGTGAGTGTTTGTGTGTACATTTGGGTGTGGCAGGTCCGAGATTGAGTAGAGAACTGTCTCCAGCAATGGGCCATGTTCTATGGCCAGTGTGACAAATGTACGAGTGCTTGTTTGTCATTTAATTAACGAAAATTTCCAGTTTGTGCGATGTGCGACCACTTGGCTTGCCACCACACGACTCTCATAGTTTCGGGGTGCTGTATTGTGTGTGTGCACTGCACACTCATATATTAAATTTGTTTTATATTGCTTGATTGTCCAAGCTCGTTCAGTTTGTTTATGTGCTAAAGTCTGATAATATATATTGTGCTACTGATGCACATGCGAACATACAAATAAGTCCAAGTTCCATCAATACCATAATTCAAATGCACTTTATTGTGTTGTGCAGCTTCCTGTGACTGGGTCTTGTCGAGCTTCTTTCTGCCTCTCACTCGTTGCCACTCTACAGAGTAAGTAATTGTGCACTGTGGCCACATTGTCCCGTGTGTACATTCAAAAGCAAATCTCTCAGTGAAATCCATTTGCGATCGGCACAATGGACCGAAACCGACTTGTTCTTTCTCTACCTGGTCAATCGAAACAGAGCCATAAATAGAGGATGTCCGACCTGTGCCACCACCATCACCGGCAAGCCGACAAAATGAGCTGCTGTCCACTCATACGCCGCCACAAGCACTGGACTGTAAGCCTTTTCAATTAACAGATTTGTTCGAAGTAGGGTATAATTCGTATTTCTAAATTATCACGAAATAGTCCCCAATTGCGATGGAAGCCAAGATCAAAGGCGCATAAGCCGACACCAATCAACCAGGCTTGCAGTGCGGACAATTAGCAGCAGTTGAGAGGCCCCGAACGAGCCTAGTTTCGTGCGCCTTTTGATTATGGTGAAATAGAAAGTGCCTAGTAAAGTGAGAGCATCTTATTGGACCCTATCATCATCTCCAACAAAGTTCACTCGGTCTGATGCGGTTGATTTAGTCATTTGCAAACAAGTGGACAATTCGGACATGCAAGACAATGCAGTGAAGTATGCAACATACATTACGGCCTATGGAGTTTGCCTGATTTTGAGGAAAAATGAATTGTTACACACTTACTCTGTGTGAGCCATTGGGCCAAACAAAGCGGGGCAGTGAACTAGTGGATCACAAGGAGTCACAACAAATTAGATCAATTCCATTTTATATCGTGTCGTTCACTTAAGTAGAACTCATCAGCGGACCAGGTGTGTCAGGCAGAGTTTGCGGAGAGTCAGGCTTCTCACACAATGTGTGTGAACGATACCTTATCCAATTATTCATCTGCCCGATTGATGTTGAGCCATAGATAGGCGCAATATGTTAACTGAATTAGCGTGGAGATTTATTAATAATATTCTGATTTCCAATTCAACTCAAATTGTGCATGTCTTTTGGCCATTCTGAATGGTGGCCACCAAAGATAACATATGATTGTGTTTGTCAGCGGTTGCTTCTGGTGGTGGCGTTGATGAAAGAAGAGTTAAACCGACTAAGGCCATCAAATCAAGAAATTCCATTGATTACCCAAATTTAGTTATACTAAGGTGTGAACAGTACAAATTGCCGCAAGTCGAATTGCGACATGCGAAGTTTTCAATACAAACCAAACCATTCTTAATGAGTGGCTAGCTTCACCAAACACAACAATGCTTAATGATTTTGGCTGTCTAACTGTCGAACTGTCTAGTAAATCAGTCTTCATGTGTGCAGATTGCGGCGTATAGAAGTGTGAGTACGGATGATGGTGTGGCAATCCTCAGATTAAGTCAAAATCAATTTCCATCAGCAGACCTCAACTCGATAGATCTAAGTGACAGTCTGAGTGTCTGCTAATAAGCCATCCAACGTGTGCATATTACCTAGCACGGCAGCACCGATTGACGACTGGCTTACCACTTGGTCAAACGTAAGCCTGTCAATCAGTGAGTGTTTGTGTGTGCATATCAGTGTGGCAGATTGAGTCGCGAGCTTCAGCCAGGAATGGGCCATATTCTATGGTCTGTGTGACAAACGTACGAGCACCTATTTGCCATTTGATTAACGAGCATTGTTTGCATTGGCGATGAGCGGCCACCTAGCCAACACACGACTTTTGCCTTTTCAGTTTGCTGTACTGTGTGTGTGCACTGCACACTAGTGTATTAAATTTGTTGTTTGATTGCTCAAGCTCGTTTAGTTTGTCATTGTTTTGCAGTTATTTTATGAATGCCTCGTAACAACGGAAGATGTGCGGGCCCGTGTTGACGAGTACAATACTGCCTCTGAGAGAACAACACATGCCGCAGCGATGATTGGCAGTAACTACAGGCACTGGATCGAGATTTTTCATGTTGTTTTCGGCTTCTGTTCAAATCGTCTTACTGTCCATTCAATCGCTTTCTGCGTCACCTTATTAATTTATTAGATTACGAAATGCAAAGCAAACTAATAATAGCCTTCTTGGTGAGAGCCAGACACTCGATAGAGCGAACGCTCGATGGTCGCAGGCAGCAGTGTGATGCAGCAGCGTCTATACAGTCACCGTGCGGGCACGACTGCATTGGCAGCCTGGCAACCATTGCGCCAAAAAGGCACCGAATTGACATTAACGAAAGCACTCAGTGGAAAAGTTATGTACTGGTAGTTCTGTGTTATTTCATGTAGAAGGTAAAAACAAGAAAGCCAACTAAAACTAAGCATCGATTCGAGGAGAGAGACAGAAAGAGAAATAATATTCACTGTACAGCACAAATTGGACTGCAATGTAGAATTTGGTTTGAGTTGTGCTTTAACTCAAGTGCACTTTGCAGATTACTCTACGGAAGGAAAGTACTTTTGGTGGCATTGGCTTTCTCTCACTTTAAAGTTCTCTGTTCATTGGTGCTGTTGTCGGCTAATTAGTTTGTGCAGTGTTCAGTGCCTGTCAGTGCCAACATGTATTCGTTTTTCTTATCCTCTGCCAAACTATTGATTTTCTACCCACGTTCAAATTACTTGTGCTCAATCTGGTGCAGTGGCGCTGTGTTTGCCGTTCTACCGTCTACCAGTGAGCTTGTGCCCGTGCCAGTGCCAGTGTGAGAGAGATGGAAAGAGTGAAAATGTCACCTTAAATCGCCAAAAACATTAACGATCTCTTGGTTTTGCGTCAAATTTTACTATTTCAGTGTGATTTAATTGTGTTACTCTCCTGATCAAATCTGTCAAAAAGAAAAACTACTCGACCACAACTCAACCACCAAATCACTTTTTGCACGTTACACTCTGTATCGCAAATTTCCATTCACACAACGCAAAATTCGTCTCCCATATGTTACACTTTAATTAACCCTTTTACACATTTTCCAGACAAAATAACACCTAAATAAATAAATCTGTTTATTCATTGTACAAACGCAATACTCACTTGTGTCCCCACTCCCGCCTCCTGTTTAGTCCCGACCTTCAGTGCAATTCGCATTCACTTAAACTCGATCTACACACATCAAAGATGGCCCAACAGAATGTGAATTTTGATGCTTTGGCAGAAGTCTTTCACAAACTCGAATTGTCCGATCTTCTTGTGATTGGCATTGTCTGCAAACAATGGTTCCGTGGTGTCGTCCAATGCTGTGGCCAAATACATTCGCTCGCTTTTCTCATCGGTGACGGTGCTGTCCAACTACGAGACTCTAGTCAAGAGATTTTTCCATCGGTTCGTGTGCAGCAGAATGAACGTACTTTGTCGTATCACCTCGAATGGTCCTGTCTCAACCTGAGTAAGGAGGATCTTCGCAAAATTGGGAATACCTTCACAAATGTGACCCATTTTGAGATTGCGATTCAATTGCTCTCGTCTGACGATATTGAACAGTTGATTAGTCTACTGAACACTTGGAAGCAGAAATTGAAATGCTTAAAAGTCACAATTCGACTTTTGAACACCAGTGAAGACGAATGCAATATTTTCAAAACCAACGTAAAGCTATTGTTGGAGAAACTGAACGAACTGACTGCATTGAAGCAATTGACATTGGTCTTTCACAATGAACTTGAGACACAACTCGATCTGGCTGTTCTTCGTCGGTTGAATGAATTCCACTTCTCCTCACCGAACAATTTGGAAATTCTGTTCAGTTCGTTGGTTAAGCACGTGAATCCTACTTCACCCGTGAGTATTGACATTCGAAACAAACTGACCTGTTTGAAAAAGTTGGCCAATTTGAGAAAAATTGGTGATAAATTTGTTCAATTGGACATTGCTCACGAGCTTGTCAATCAATCACCGATCAAGTTAATTACAGACAAGTTCACCTCGTTGACCACTTTGTCAATTATCATTAGTCGTAAACTGTCGTTCAATAAGTTGGCTGAATCATTGGCGAAATTGGTCAACTTGACCAACTTGGGATTGTTCGTCAATTTCTGCGATCCCACTTTTGTTATATGGGATAAAGATGTTCACAAGCGCGATGTTCCGCGTCTTTCAGCAATCAAGTTTTTAACACTCGAAGTGATTACTAGGAAAAGAGACGATTTGCTCGCAATCAATTTTGAGTGGATATTTCCCTCTGTGGAAAAGGTGAAATTTGTGGATCGTCATGTGATACACAGACAGGACTTTAGAACCGTGATGGCAGGTTTGGCCGGGCCATTGACAAATGCAATTCGAAATACACCATGCATTGCTCGTTTACGTGAAGGAAATATAACGGAACAGGAAAGTTTGTCGCTATATGAACAAGACAGAGATAAATTGGCACACCTGTTCGGAATGCTTAATCTCATGCAAACCAACATGGGACTGTTCGAAGGCATAGCGTGGAATTCACTTGCAAACGAAAGTCAGAGAAACCCAAATCAAGCAGTTCAAATGTTTGATCATGAAGCACTGCTTAGAAGAAGGAATGGGGCAGATGATGGTGCAGAACCTGAACAGCCGCCATTCGAAATTGAAAAACAAAACTACAGAGGTGAACAACGTGACCAATTTATCAAAGATTATTTGAGCCATTTGGAGCAATCATGGAAATTGAAATGTGTGGAGGTGTATACACGGAATGGTCAAGCAGATAAGATCTCTAATTTGTTGCACTCATACAAGTTTAATGAACAGGAAAGTGAGTGAACCAAATGGGAGTTTGGTATTGCTACCACAATACTCTTCATCTATTAATCTACATCTAATATTTCCATTTATTTTCAACTAAATGCACTAGATTCACAACTTCAAATTCTCAATTTTAATCTCATTTTTAGATTAAATAAAGAATGTAGTATTATTTGTTAAGCACACAAAAGCCATTCATCATAAACCTACACTCCAGTTCCATTATTCTTAGCCTCATGTGTGCTTGATCCTTTTACAGAATCCTCATCTATCGATTGCTTGCTACTTTAATCGTTTGTTCATATATCCTCTGTATCCAATTAGACTTACACTTTATCAATCAAGTTGTACTAGACAGTAGTGTTCCATTTAAAACTTAATAAAATGTCTTTCTTTGGATATGAACTTGAGTTGTTTATTTCATTGGAGGTGACACACAATTGATATGTGTCAATGTACAAGGAGACATTGCACCAGTCCATCATTCTATCTCGCGTGTGTGTGCATTGCACTGTACCGCATGCAGACATTGTCAAGGATGACAATCAGACAGTGGGATCAGTGATGGTTGCAGTGATTGGGCTGATTGGGTTAAGTTGATTTGCATGTGTTCTGTTTTTGATATTGCCTGATTTATTGAGATTAAAGATTTTTTTAGGATACAAACTTAATCCTTTACAAAGGAAATGCGTGATATTGCATTAGATGACGACAAAGTCGTATGTCAGTTTGGGTATATAAAGACTGTGTCAATCAGTTGAGAGATCACCAAAACTCGACTTGGATTATCAATTTCGACTAATCAACTCACCAACCCAAACAAACCAACCACAATGAAGTCACTCGTCTGTCTGTTTGTCCTCACAGTTGTCATTGGTAAGTCTAATGTAACTGTCCCACTCACCTAAATTGTCAATTGTCATTGTCCCCACCAGAAAGCAGCATCGCCTTTCTCTGTCCCCAACCGAACGGTTTCTACCTGCACCCCTCGAACGCACACAAATTCGTTCGTTGTGTCAACGACCGTGCCTTCGAGTACGACTGTCCCAATGCTCTGGTGTGGAACCAAGCCAAGGGTGAATGCGACTGGACTAGTGGTCCAGTGGTGGCGGACCCACTGCAACCAGTCAATGCCGAGGTGGTTGCCAAACGTGAGCAACATTTGATCTGTCCCCAGCAGAACGGCTACTTCCCTCACCCCAACCCTCACCGATTCTTCAGATGTGTCAACGGATACGACCACGAGTATGTTTGTCCTGCTGATTTGGGGTGGAGTCAAGCCAAAGGCCAGTGTGACTACTCGAGCAACTATGTTCCAGTGAAAACAGAAGAACAGCGCCCAGAAGTGCAAGTCCCCGAAGTGCAAGTTTCACAACAGCCATCATCCCAACCGCAATGTCTAACTCCAAACGGTTACTTTGCCCATCCATCTAACCCACACAAATACATTCGTTGTGTCAATGGCAAACAGTACGAATCTAACTGCCCAGTTGATCTCGTATGGAACTCAAAGGAGAACGTTTGTGACTATTCTGCTAATTGATCAATCAACATGTAACGATCAACATACTTTATTCATCAATTTATATTTAATTTAATAAAATTTTGAGCTCATTTTGTTAGGATTTATTATTATTATTAACATTTTGCTTTGCAACGTTGTCATGAAATATGGTGATTCTGAGGTTGTCCGTCATTGATTGGTGGTCACTAAGCGCTGCTCATCTCTGGTGATGCTTCTGTCGAGCACTCCTTTTGATGCTCTTGCTGAATAACTGAATCCTCACTTGAGGATGGTACAAGCTCGGGATTGTCAATTGATAATTTATGTTTCATTTCGCAATGAGCAACATAATTATCAACTGATTCATACCAATCGACGCACAATTTGCATTTGTACACCATTGGATGCTTGGCCGCAATGTGTTGCTTCACTTGAAGTTCATCAGTGAACAAAGCAAAACAATCTAAGAGTTTACATGTCAAAACTGTTACAATTTTGATGTTCTCCAATGAATACGATCTCAACATTTGTTCCAAATTGTCTGTAAATGGTGAGAGTGCTGACAGATCTGGGGCCAATGTTTCGATTGGTTTAGTGAACTTTACTCCATGCTCAACTTTCTGATGATTGAGAACGTTGAGTAAGTATACATAACAGACCCCACATGTTGTACATTTGTACAGCACTTCATGTTCACAAATGCAGTGTTCATAGTGCTCATCAATATCAGTGAACCTTGTTGGACAGTCTCGAAATTGACAAGGGAATGACGCCTCTTTGTCTAGAAATTCATTTTTGTGATTTGTTTGTGTTGGTTCAGTGCATTCGGTCATTGGTCGAGTTAATGCGTTTGACTGTTCAAGTGAAGATAACATTTCTGCTGCAGCAGATTCACTTTGTGGATGTGATGTTACTTTGCTTGCCTTATTTGATTTGTTTCGTTTCTTCTGCTTCTTTTTCTTTTTACTTTTTGAGCATTTTTGTGTGCCTGAAGTTTGTTTTGTCCACGTTTCTTTTGATTCTAGTGAAGACAATGGAGATTGTTTGGTTGTTTCTGAAGCAATCTTATCTCCATCCGTGTTTGGTTCAGATATCTCAGCAGTAGGTTTGATGACTGATGAGATGGGTTTCATGTCGTTGACAGTTTGTGTTTGGGATTTGGTTGTTAATTGAACGACATCTTCTGTTCTAAGTTCACTGTTTTTGTCTTTGGTTGAATTGGATGTGGTTTTTGTAGTGAGTGAAACAGGCGCGGTCAAACGTTGATCAATTGTTGCATTAGCATTGTGTTGTGTCTGGCTTTTGGTTTCAACTTGTCGCATATCTTCTGCTCTTAGTACAGTGACATTTTTGGATGAAATGGATGTTGTGGTTGTTGCGAATGGAGCAGATGCGGTCAAACGTTGATCAATCATTGGTTTATCTTTGACACCGACCTTGCTTCTTGGATTCTGGCTCTTAACCGAGAATAGATTGCTTGAAACTGAACTGCTTGAAGTCACAGGTAACTGTAAGTAATTCGTCTTTTGACTTTTAAGATTCGATTGTTTCCCTTGTTGGGGTTGTCTTATTGATGTCTGCAAGTTTAGTTGTTTCATGTCTTGCGTAAATGAATTCAACCTTTTGTTCAATGTTGAACATTTCGCTTCAGCTACTCTGTACTTTGAAGCCATCGAGTAGTTTCTATTTGCCTGATTTAGAGTTGGAAACTGTGTAGGAGTCAGTTTGGGCACATTTACTTTTGAGATCTGGTTTGTTTTAGTTTCTCCCAATGAAGTCTTTTTGTTTTGCGCACTCGAACTAGTCGTAAATGTGATATTTTTGCTAGAAAGAAAGGAAGCAAATGACTGTTTAAAGGTTGGTGCGGGCAACGTTTTTGATTCTGTCAAAATTGGTTCTTGTTTGACCGAGGCAGTGGCGCCTTGAGTGATAGGAGGAAATGATTCGAGTTGTGAGCTTGTTTCTTTTCTCTTAATCGGAAAACTTTTGAATTGCTGCAATAATTTAACCGAATCAGATGGTTTGGTAAGGGTGACACTCGATTTGTTAATGATAATTTGGGCTAATGTGGAAGTGTCCGAAAAGCCACTTGCCTCGATTGGTTTAATCACAGAAGTAGTAGCAGTAGATGCCGGGATAGCTGAACTGTTTGTGTTCAAGAATGGTGTTGGTGATGCAGTTAACACTGACTTTGTGGTTGATCGCCCATTGACTAACTGGCGGACATTGGATGTCTGTTTGGAAGTCATTGTCAATTGATTTGAGGAAATTGATGGTTTGGACGAACTGTTAGTGCTCCTGACCGAATTCGGGGCAGCATTCGACACTGTCAATGTGGTTGAGTGTTTGGTCGGCTTTGTGACATTTGTTGTCTGTTTGTGTGCATTTGATGTAGTTGTCGGGTTTGTTGTACTGGTTGTGTTCGAGACTGGTCTGGATGATGCGTTCAATTCAGCTATAATGGTGGATTGTTTGACCGAATGGCGGACATTTACTGATTGTTTGGATGTCGCAGTGGGTACATTCAAAGCAATGGTGTGATGTTCAGAGATGTTGGTGTTCGGAACAGATTTCGGGACAGCATTCGATACTGCCAATGTGGTAGGCTGTATGAGCGGCTTAGGCAAATTGATTGTTTGAAGGCCTTTGTTGTCCTGTTCGGATGTGAGAGTAGATGCATTCGAAGCAATTGTGGAGTTTGAAGAGTTGTTGTTACTGTTCGAGACTGGTGCGGCTGTTGCACTCGATTTTGCCAAAATGGTTGGCTGTTTGACAAACTGATGGACTTTTGTGCTCTGTTCGAATGTAGTAGTGGATGCATTCGAAGCAATTGTGGAGTTTGAAGAGTTGTTGCTGTTTTGGACTGGTTTCGGGACAACATTCGACACTGTGGTTGTGCTGGATTGCTTTGTCGGCTTAGTGATACTTGATGTCTGTTTGAAGACATTTGAAGTAAATGCCGGGTTTGCGGTACTATTACTGTTCCAGACTGGTGCTGCTGATGCATTCGATTTTTCCAAAATGGTTGGCTGTTTGACCGACTGACGGACATTTGTGCTATGTCCGAATGTAATAGTAATTGCATTCGAAGCTACTACTGAGTTGTCAGAGTTATTAGTATTTGGGACATGTTTTGGGACAGGATTCGATACAGTGGTTGAGGTGGATTGCATGACCGGCTTTGAGACATTTGTCACCTCATGGGAAGCCGAAGTAGATGCCTTAGATGTCAATGGCAGGTTTGTTTTCGGTACTGAATTTGGAGTCATGCAACTCTGAGCAATGCAAGCTGGTTGACCATAAGTGTATTGATTGTATGTTTCTGTGCCATAACTACTCGTATAGTAGGTTTGTGGGCAATAGCCATTTGGAACGCAGGCTTGTTGACCATAAATTGCTGGCACGTATGTCTGGGGCAAGTAAGTTGCTGCCAGTGTATTGTGCATCATTACACTCGCATCTGCTGCAGTGTAATCACCAGCTACAAATGAGCTTTGGGCCTGACCTATTCCCTGCGAAGCAGATGGCAACATCGCCAATTGTTCTCTCTGCTTACCTGCCACGCCATTATGCAATGGATAATCCACCAGAAATTGATCATCACTTCTAGTGAAATTACCCCTCACTGAGTCAAGTAAAGCTGTGTAAGTGCTAATGATCTCTTGATACGTATCCATCACCTTAATATGCCTTTGGTGATACTTCACAAGCAATCCCGATGCCGCAAACAGAGGATCATAGAAAATGTCACTTGAGTAGTTGTTCATTTCTATTATTTTAGGGATCAATTTGGACATAACTTCAAGTTTGATACATTGCTCATATGTTAGAGCTTTCTTGCTCGATTCGTTTTTGGAAGGCGTGCTTACTGGTTCGTCTATGTGTTTTGACGCCATGTTTGTGATTGATTGGTTATGATGCGAATGACGAGAATTTAATTGGTGATTTGGAGATTTGATTGCAAAGTGTCGTTGAAGCACGACGATTCAACGGTTGAAGAACAAATTCAAGATGGTTTTGAGAACAGAAAGGAGACGAAAGAAGACAAACTGTCACGTTTGGTCAAGCAATTCAACCAATTGCACAATTGAAATTGTTCATAAAAATGGCGGATAGAAAAAAACCCGTATACACTGAGAATATAATTGAAGAATGAACACCTAGCAAGAAGTCAACAGTAATTAGACATGTTCGTGGTAGTGCCGGTCATGGTAAGCAATGGGCACACAGAATCCCGATTTGATTGTTCACACAGTACACGAAAGTGCATACATCAACGAGACACAATATAAAGCCAAATTTACACGATGACAGGACAGGCATGTGCAACCCCTGGTGAGTGCGGTGTAGAACAGTGCGGCAAGTTGGATAGTCAGCTGAGTTGATTGGCGAGAGCACGTGGAAAGTGAAACTGAAATGGTCATAGGTGGAGGGTCATTCACAATGATGGGGATGATGAACAGATTGATGATGAACACATTGAAAAACGAGATCAAACCGATAAAAAATGAGTGAGATAGAACTGATCGGCCGGAGCTTTCGTGTTGTGTAAGCTTTAGCGTGTTGTGAGGTTGTGTGTGTGGTGTGCGCGATGATTTCGGTCGAAGGTCGTTGGTGGTGTGCAACCGCCACTCTGCAGTAGTGCTCAGTGCACAGTGCACTGCACACATGGAAAGCATAGAGCAGAGAGCAGAGAGCAGGCAAAGGAGTGAGGCCAACGAGAAGGCATTGGGAAGGCAACGAATGCAACGAAAGACGACGACGACGACCAACATGACCGCATGTAGTCATGTAATGGTAACTCACATGCTTATACGCACACACTAATTACGCGAACTCTAGCGCCCTCATCGGCAGTTTTGACGGAAAGCACATGCATACAAACACAATAACGAGTCGCTGATTGAGTTTTGCGTTGTGTCAAACTCAATCACACATTCGCTTCTCTCGTTATATTTACCCAATCTTGGGACGACATTCTGTGTTTGATAACACATAACTCACACTTTTGTTTATGTTCTCGTGGTGTTCCATTTGGATTAGGTGCTCGTACATCTTACTACTGGATTGTCCCAACAGTTGTGCTGGCAGTCAGTGTCCAGGCAAATTGCTTACACTACACGTCCTACCCGACATCGCCCATATTGTCTCTGCCTTTCAATTGTGTTTACATCATCCTACTAAGGTAAGTTCGCTCACTCATTCTGTATATCTTCATATTAATTAGAGTAGCGGTATCGGTATAGTGACAACATGAGACTTAACACCGAATAGCATAACTAGATAGGTGCTGTTTGTATTTAATGTTGAGGCATCAGGCTTATTTACAGCTCGATCTCTAACACACGTCGCCATAGAACTTTGGCTCGTAATGTCGCCTGAAACACCACCGCCAAACCTTCCCCAGCACCAAGACGCCTTTCCCTATTGAGAGTCTACTTTCACCTCTTCCAATCCCATAGTGGCTCTTGATCCATAACTATCGCACTCTCGCCACCATCGGTTCGCTAATGGTACTGTCCGCCACAGCGGGAGTGTCTGCCGCTGTCACTTCTTTACCCGTCTCTTGATCTAAGTGTCCTCGATCGCCCCTTCAGCTAACCAAGACTTGACATAAGACTGAAGGATTGTTCGCTGTTCTCCACACTCGTCTCCGGTTCTACTTGTGATATGACCTCCTTGAACGAGTTAGTTTCCTTTAGCCTATCGAGATTGTTCCACTGACAAGTGTACACCGAGTCATCTTTCACTTCTTCCAATCCCATATTGCCTGTTCCCTTCGCTTCCAGATAACGCCTGATTCATCAGCAAACAGCTTTCTATCGTCAACACGTTCCATAGCTTCGATCGCCTTCTCGAACTTGTGTAGCGTGACATCTGCGTCTCGAAAACTGGCCACAAAGTCATCGATCACCTTATCAGGCTCGTTGCTTGAAACGATTTTTTCTATCTCCATCACCTCAACTCCAACCTCTGCGCTTCCATCATCGCTTTGATCAGTTCGTTCTCGACATTTTTGAGATTTGGCTCCTCGCTCTTTCTTGTCGCCCAGTATTGTTTCATAATCATCGCACTCGTCACCACCATCGGATCGATAACGGTACTGTCCATAGCGGGAGTGTCTGCCAAGGTCACTTCTTTATCCTTCTCATCATCACAGTGTCTTAGATCGCCCCTTCAGCTAACCAAGACTTGACATAAGACTGAGGGACATCCTGTTCGCTGTTCTCCACACGCGTCTCCGGTTCTACTTGTGATGTGACCTCCTTGAACAAGTTGGTTTCCTTCATCTTCTCGAGCTTGTTCCATTGGCAAGTGTACACCGAGTCTTTTTCCACATCTTCCAATCCCATATTGGCTGTTCCTTTCGCTTCCAGAATTCTCAGCAAACAGCTTTTCGTCGTCAACACGTTTCATAACTTCGATCGTCTTCTCGAACTTGTGTAACGTTACGTCAGCGTCTCGAAAACTGGCCATAACACCATCGGCCACCTTGACAGGGTAGCGGCCTGGAATGATTCCTTATGTCTCCATCACCTTGAGTCCATCCTTGGGTGCATTCATCATTGTCTCGATCAGTTCGTTGCCGACCTTTTCGAGGTTCGCCTCCTCGTTCTGGCTAGTTGCCCAGTCTTGTTATATAACCATCGCACTCTCGCCTTCATCAGTTCGCTATCCATAACTACTGCACTCTCGCCACTATCGCTAACAGTACTGTCCATAGCGGGATTGTCTGCCACAGTCACTTCTTCATCCTTCTCATCATCACAGTGTCTTAGATCGCCCCTTCAGCTAACCAAGACTTGACATAAGACTGAGGGACATCCTGTTCGCTGTTCTCCACACTCGTCTCCGGTTCTACTTGTGACGTGACCTTCTTGAACTAGTCGCCGTCCTCTATTCTATCAATTTTGTTCCTTAGACGAGTGTACACCGAAGACTTGTGCTGGTACTCTTGTCTATCTTTCGGTTCTTCTTACATCTACTTGTCCCGATAGAAAGGCCCTAACTCGCTCAACTCCTTTTCGCTTATTAGGTCGTCCACCAATGCTACACAAATCAGTAAATGCCTAAAAGTCGCTCAACGTCATCACAGAACTAAGTCTTTGTGTCGCCAAACACACCACCGCCTCATTAGCTCGAGCCGGGTATTGCTGTGGCTTACTATTGCCTTCTGCCTATCCCATTCATATTTGTGACTCCAAGACTCTAACCCAGGCAGTCTAATCCAAGTGCACGACAGTAGAACAGAAGTGTCATTGTACTCCTCACAACCAACAGCAAATCTTGGTCAAAATTAAAGCGATTGTTTCTATCAAGTAACAAACTGTCAAGACAGGACAGCGTCGATTAATTACCGAAATTATGGCACTGAACGACATAGGAAGTCCGTTCATGATTGGCGAAGCCAATTGTGTTGATGCTTTACCTTCATCGAGTCAACTGACTCATACAGAACCACTTAATTATGCAGACAATGAGTCACGTTTCAATGATAACAACGAGTATCAGCTCGATGTTGAACAAAATCTGGGCGCTCCCAAAGGAATTGAATGGCTTGACCACTTGACCGCGAATTTTGTTCATTCAACACCGATCGATCTGCCTAGCTCAAGTACGACTACACCGGTCATTCGATTGCCAGAGTATGCTTTTTACACTATTGACAATAGCACCTTAACTCAGCCCCCAAACACGCATACAAAGTACTTTAAAACGCAACAAATCGATGTTCTTCAGCAACAATTTGACATTGTAGAACTTTCTGAAGAGTTTACTGCAAGTTTGAGGAGTGTCTTCACTGATAATCCCAACTTTCCCAAGAACTTCGTTGGCAAATGGAGTGGTGATTTGAATGGCACATTTGATATCGATTGTACGGCAATGTTCAAAGGCACATTCAAGGGAATCACCGAGTCATCACGAAAACGTGTCCGTGGTGTAATATATGATGCAACATTTCGTGGTGAAGTTTTAGGTTTAGTGTATCCGAATGATGAGATCCAAAATGAAGATAAATACATCTTTCGTGGATGGTTTGATGGAGTTCTAAAAGGTAAATTCATTGGATTCCTTGATCAATCAGCACGAATTTCCCAGATTAATCAAAACGGCAATTCGAATGACAACACAAATGCCGAAGTATCCAGCCAACCTTTGAAGAGATCCAGAAATGAAACTTCTCATACTCTCACAACAACAATTGAACTATCTCAGGACAACCGACAGTCTTCTAATAATCGCACAGTTGAACCACCTCGGAGCAAAGGACAGTCACAGAGAGTTGATAAGGTTAAAAAGAAGAAGACGTTAAGAGTAAACATTCTCGGTCTTAAATGTCCTAAGTGTCCTCAAATGCTCAAACAAGACAAATTCGACCAACACATGTTAGATGAACATTCGATTAGTAAGTTTCGTTGTTTATTGAAGAATTGTGCTAAACAGTTCGAATCCAAGTAAGTAGACTTCTTTATTGCTTCAACTAATAGTTGGAATTTAAATGGAATTTAGGGAAGATCTAAAGCTACACTATGATCAGCACCACAAGAACATCACTAATTGGGAATGCAACCATGGGAAATGTCCCACATGTACTACTCTAATTACCCAGGCTTGAAGTTGCACATTTATAAAGTGCACCAGCGCGGAATATTTGCGTGTACATTCCCCGAATGTACTATCAAGAGAAAATGCTTCCATGATTTGATCGCACATTACGTGAAAGATCACAACGAGCAACTTTCATGTGAATATTCTGGTTGTAGCTATAAGACTACGAATAAAGGTCATCTTAAGAAACACCTAAGCACGCATAATCGGGTGGAGCACTTGCAAGACAAATCAGCTCGAGTTGCCGAGATGGAAGAAAACGAAATTTCGAACAACACCACAGAAGTCGAAGTGGCAAGACCACCGTTGAAGAAATCAAGAAATGAAACTTCTCATAATCTCAAAGTTGGGCAACCTCGAGACAACCGACAGTTTGAGAGACCTATAATTCGAGATTCATCGGATAATGCACCACGGAACAAAGTAATCACTCTCGCTCTGAAATGTCATTTTTCTGAGTGTTCACAAATGTTTTTTGCCCAAAACGCATTCGACCAACACATGTTAGATGAACATGCAATGAGTATTCATCGATGTCTACTGCAAGATTGTGCTGAATCGTTCAATAATAAGTAAATTCGTTTCTTGATTGCTTCAACTAATATAAATTGTTTTAGTGATGAACTGGTGCAACACTTTGTTCAAAATCACAAGAAAGTCAAAATGTGGACCTGCATAAAATGTTCCATATACTACTCTCGTTATGAACATTTGCAGAAGCACAATTATGGATTTCACAACCCAGGCATATTTGTATGTTCATTTGCCGGGTGTAATGTGGAGAAAGAATACTACCGCGAGGTGATTGAACATTACAAAGAGCATCCCAAAGAGAGATTCTCGTGTCAACATGGTTGTGGCTATACGACTCCGCATAAATCTATACTAAAGAATCACGAAAGCGTGCACACGAACCAGAAGCCGTATCAATGCATCTGGCCCGGATGTAAGTACGACAGTATAGTGCGAAAAAGTGCACTCAGTCACATTAGATACAACCACAAAGCACAATTCGAACAGTCACAGCCGAATCAAACCAGGTTTGTCGCGGAAAACTATCTCAAGGTAGTGACCGAGTGGTTGTAGTGAACATACGGAAGCATTTGTTGAGTCTTCCAGTCCAGGCTTGTTAGTCTATTCAAATCTAATTCTTCACAATCCTATTCCATTGTCACGCCATAATCCCTTAACAGAATGAATCACACGAGCAACTGAACTCACAGTTCCATATCACACACAAAAGGTATTAACACTTCACAATACACTTCAATTTCTAATTCACTCTGCCCACATAATTCATTGTCGCTTTACATGATTTAACCTTCCAAACATTGTATCAACTGATTTTTCTTTAATTTGTTATCATCGAATACATTCAGATCAATAAAAATGATGATTATTCAATAAACACTGTAAAGTGTGCTTGTCGTAAGAGTCGCAACGAGCCGTAACTTGAAAGAAATGCCCCTTACATTCTGTGGCCCAATACGTGAGAGTGTGAGCCCAAGCACAGGTGAGTCAGTGTGCCTAAGTCGAGAAGGTTATATGCGAAGGGCAGTGGCACAAATGAATTTCAAATGAAATAGAACAATGCGAGAGTAATGAATTCGTTGAGTTTAGAAAAGTTTGAGAATGAGTTCCAACACTCTCTTTTATTCATGCAGTCAAACATGGACAGTACAGTGCAACATTCAAGTTTTATTAGATTTCTCAACAACATCAGAACAAGTCATGCTCGATTGTGTGTGTTTGGTCTGTTATTGACCACTAGGAATGACGAGAGCCTGGAAGGTGCACTTGGATATTCCAGATTCTAAAAGCACACCTAAGAGAGAAGCTCTATCAAAGTAAAATTGAAAAAAGTCTGAATCGGAATTGGTAGCGTGGGAAGGAATCAACACAAATTCATAGCGCACACACGTTTTCAACTTAATCCAGTCAGCCATAATGCACGGATTCTCCACCAACTTTGCACACTTTGCGTGCAACTCGACAACATTCGTGTTGACTTCTACCTGCAGCAACTATCAAGAGTTGGGAACATTTAGGTAATTGGTGGGTTAATAACTGTATAAGTCTACAGGGTCAATCAAAGGAACCTTACCAAAGGATCGATACATTGTGTCATTACGGTAGACCAAGCAGTTGCGTTTTGATAGAAATAAGTTTGAAACTCTTGACAGTACCACGTGCGCCAGCCATCAAATGCCACTTCACACTTATTTGCCCATTCGGTTAATGAGTCGCTCACTACTTTTATACCTTCGGCATCGACATCAGTAGGTACGATCTTTAAATCTTCTTGACACATCACGCACAACGAAAGTAGAACCACCAGTGCGACATAACCAATCAAAAACGAGTGACAAGTTTTGAGTTTCGACATGGTCAATCGAATCAAGTGAGCAGAAGTTGGTTGAGATGAATGCTCACCATTACGTTTAGTGTGGGCTTTTATAGCAAAAACTCCAACATTGACCATCCGATCAATCCGTTTACAATCGACTGCACATTTAGACACTAAATGAACGAAACTCATCAATGCATTAGTGCATCTCGATCAATATAGAATGAGCACGATTTTAAAACGTTTTCAAAGTGAAACTTATAAATCGCTCAACGAAATTCACAAATAAATCATGCTAATTCCAACAGAGACAAACATCTCGATGGTGAGATCACAATATGAAGGACACAACATGTTTGTTTTCATAGAAATGTTTGTGATACTCTTGACAGTGTCCGATTGCTATCGAACACAAATTCTCTATCATCGATTACTTTTCGTTGATATTTTGGTGATTTGTCATGTCATTTCGCGGTCATCATTCATAGTTGCCAAATAAATATTGAAGAAAACATCATCACCAGAACGATTTCAAAATACCCACGCACACACGCAAAGTTTATGATCAAAGATTATTTCACCGAACACATTCACTATTTATATCGAATAACAAACCAATGAAAACAGACACAAATCAAACTCTGCTTTATTGAGGTCATCAACAAACCAGCATATGGACGTATCAAATGATTGTGTTTAATGTTTAGATGCTGTTCATTTGTATCATAAGAACAACAACAACAACAAAAACAGAAAATTGTGAGAGAGGTGGCAGCCATACTATTCCACATTGCCACCAAATCCATAAATATAACTTGATCGTTGTTGGCAAAGGTGAACGCCTTGTCACTCCGTGACCTGCGTTACGCCTGCGAAACGATTCCACATTGTTATTCAATCAGCAATTATCATTCGTTTTCCAAAAACACATATAAACAAATCGAGCATGGCAGGGAATCAATTTCAATTGACTCAAACAGAACATCAATTACCAAATCTTTCACCACCGTTACTTAATCCATATAAGCACATGTCCTATCGAGACAATTTTGTGTGATAAGGTCAATTTGACATTTTACCAGGCTAGTAATAATTGATATTCGTATAGCGTCTACGCATTGAAATATTTTCCACTAGATAATGATGTTTCTATTTTGTGTTTTAGTGCATCATAGTTATTGTGACGAGTAGGCCAAATATTGATTTCCCGTTGCTATCCCTCTCACTTTCGCACAGACGAAAACTGCAAAACAAGTTATATCTCATAGTGCAATGTATATGATTAGAGAAAATATGTGAGCGAGTGAGTGAGTGCAACGCATCGTAAACAACAACTTCCACAACACTAATGTCTGCTGTGTTTGTTGAATTTACTGAAATGGCAAATCACATCCGCAAACGTGTCTTTTCGTTATTAAACTCAAATGTCCACGTCATCACACCAACTTTTTCACCAAAACAGCGATTTGTGACTACTTTGACTACAAATGGACCAAATAGAGAGAAAGTACTCGAAACATTCGCCGACTGCTTCAACTCTGAGCACATTCACTTTTTGTCTTCGAGTGCATCGCATCAGTGGTCAAACCCAAACTTGGTGGTACTTTGTGGTTGGTTGGATGCTTCCGAGAAGAATCTCAACAAATACTGAGTCTGTGGCATTGCAAGAATGTTGATGTTTTGCGTGTGAAGACTCACTGGATGGATCTATTTGTGCCTGTATTGAGCATGGAGCCAAATGCCACCAAAGTGGCCAACTGTCTTCAACAGATTTTGCCATCAATTTACCCAAACATAATCTTCCATACATTCTCGTCTGGTGCCTATTTCTATGCCTCGGTGCTAGAAGACATCAAACAGGATCCTAATTTTGTCAGTATATTGCCTGTTCACTTGAAAGGAGTCATTTTCGATTCACTTGCCAACTGGTTCTATGTTTTGACCAGTTAAGCGGCACTGTGTGAGATGGCACGCACCATTGTCCCAAGCCATGACATGATGCCCGTGGTGAAGTTGGTCGAACGACTCACCGAACACCCCGAGCATCACTCCAATTTTCTTTTTCCAATGTTCAATTCTTTCATCACCTCAACGAACTCATCAAGCAGAATCCATTCGAACTGCCTGGTCTACTTCTCTACTCTCATGCTGATCCACTCACAAATGTTGAGGACAATGTTCAGATGGAACGCTACTGGAAGCAGAGAGGATTTCGAATGCAGAGCAAGTGCTGGAACAGTGTTCCACATGTTCAACTGTTCAAAGAGTACCCACAGGAGTACAAGATGTTGCTCGATAATTTCACAAAAGAGATCGTATCTTAATGAGTTAATGCTAAGTGCAATTTAATTTGATATGTTTCGATGATCAGTTATGTCAGGCATCGATTAGATATAAAATTTTTTAATTCATTGACGTAAATCCAATAAAACCGAATGTCGTTGTACTCAAATGAATGTACCGCAATCTGATGTGATTGAACCAATCAAATAAATATCTAACATTGTCGATTTTGCTTAAATGGTTGCTAAATCACAGACTTTTTATGATATCGTTAAATTAGTAATGAAAATCACTCGTTTGAAACGTCAATAGTTTGAGTTCAAGCTAAGTTAACTTATGTCTTATATGAACTCTTTTAATGTCAAGTGCACATTGAGAACAATCATTCGAATATAAAGTAAAATTCAATCTAACTTTGGTCTAGAATCTTTTCTTAATGTCTCTGGTATTGTTCTTTCTTCTTTGGGAGTGTTTTCCATCAAGTATTGAGTAGCCATTTCGAAATTTTTGTTTGCATTGACAAATGCATCTAGAATTGTGTTCACATCGTGTTTGGTTTCATCTTGCATTTCGTTTAGCCAAACTTGAACTAGAATCGATTATATATTAGAAAATGAAAGCACACACACACGAATCAACTTACTCATTTCACCATTTCTTAAAATATCATCAAACTGACTTTCAAATGAAGTCTTTCTTTGGTAATCCTCGTAATCTGGTAATAAATGATTTCCATTTCCCAATAAATATTTACAAAACATTTTATGATTATTCGGCACTTGACAATTAAATATATTCTCATTTGTATCATCTTCAATGTCATGTTGAGCAAAGATTTGATTAAGTACATGACCAAATGGACGTTTCATTAGATCCACAACACCATCGATCATGTTGGACAGGGCATTTAGGTAAAACATTTTCAATTTGTTAAGATGCATAATATAAATGAACTCAATCTGTAGTGTCAGAATGTATTACTTTTATATATGTTGTGCTACTGTTGGGTACTTTGATGTCTTCTAGTTATTGCACTACACAAGTGATGTATTCGGTAGTTTAATGTCATGAAGAATTTGGCATTACATTAGGTACAGTTGGATATGTGTTAAATTAACAGAGAGATGAAATCGAATTTTATTACAGCAATAAATATGTTTATTAATGGGTACATTTGCTACCGATCAATGACCTGCATTGCTGCACTTAAGGATCGAACAACATCCATCTCAGGTAGATTTATGACTGTTCCCACTTTATTTGTTAACAATGTTGTTGTGCTGGTTCTCAGAGAAACTTTTATCTCTCCTTTTCTAAGTGAACAATGTCCAAAAACATTCGACAAATACTAGGCTACTTTAGGTCATTTGACTCAAGTGATTCTTTTCATTTCTGTTCCTTCCATTAGTACACATTAAAGTGAGCTTGTCGACTTAATAAATTGACCTGTTTTGAATTGAATTAGTCTTTGTTCCTTGTTAGTAGTTTGAAAATGTAGTTATGACTACAGGGACCGAATGAACAACAAACCAAACATAGTACTACAACTAACTATGACGATGAACAATATTTTATCGTGCTAATGAAGTGCCGAAGTGTGAAATCGATTGATATTTCAACACGCTCATCACTAAGGCGACCACCGCACGCACGCCAATTGATTCAATCTTCTTCTCATTTTTACATTAAGTACAATCAACTCTTTTATGGTAGACTTGGCACTCAGTTTTCGGTATGAATGTCGACAGTTGGGCCAATTCCTAAAAGCTGTTGCCATACCAATTGCTTTAGTCAGACAAAATTTGACTATGCATACTGCTCGATAATGTTCGAGCATTGGGCCGAGAATATGCCTCAGCCCACCTCAAACAAACATTAAATTAATGGGCAATTTCCGTTAGGCAATTAACCAAGTGACGTGTTTTAGTGTGGAATAATTACCAACAGAGTGACTTGAATAATTATTGATTATAATCAAACATGAGTATCGTGAAAGCTTTCGACACAATTCGACTAACGCATTTATGATATCGATTGGCAATTGAGCAATCGACCAAACGGCTGGTGTCTTGCAATATTGCCTCACTAGAAAGTAAAATGCAATGAAAACAGTCTCTGTTCAATTAGTGAAGCTACAACTACACTGTTCAATACAGGCCATGTTTACTGTATGTAGACTCTTCAGTGTAGATGTACCCATGCAACGAGACTCTTTCCAAATGGCACATAAATTGAAAGTGCCAATTAAACTTAAAATCACTCAGAAGAGTTTGACGCATTGGAATATAAGTGGAACACATACAACACGCACAGACATACTCTCTCGTTGAATCTTTCTCTCACCAACGGCCCAATTGTTTGTGCAGAGAAAGGAGATAGCACTCACTCATAATTACTCTCGACTCGTAGAGAGAGAGAGAGAGAGAGAGAGAGAGAGAGAGAGAAAGAGAGAGAGAGGGAGAGTAAGTCAAAATGGGAAATAATAACCAACTGCGATCGCTTCTACATTTACGTAACTCGTTCGGATGAGGCTGTGCGGTTTTGCCTGTGTTCACTCTCTGTGTTTGTCTCTGTGTGTGCGCGAGTGCCAATGAGCGTTATTGTGTGGGGTAATTGCAAACTCGCACTCAACTGTCTCGTTCTGTCAGTTTAAAGTCAAATTTCACTAGATTTAATTGCGTCTCAAGTCGCCATTGGTCTCGTTACAACTCGACGACAACTCAACCTCAAATTTTCATTAAGCACCTTCATATTACTCTGCATTGGAAATTTCTTTTCAAATTAGTTTTGTGTAACATATGATACAATTGCATTTCCAATTCACCAGACACCATAACCACAACCCTCACAAGTCTAAGCATCATTGAAATCCATCGAATCTTGTGTCAAATTTACCCAATTTATCCAATTGACCCCAAACTCCAATCCCCAAGATGTACGAACCAAAGTTACCAGCAGAAGTATGGGCGAAAGTATTCCACAAACTCGACATTTCCGACCTACTTGTAATTGGTGTTGTCGCTACGCAATTTTACCGCGGTGTTCAATGGTGTTGTGACGAAATTAAATCGGTCACCTTTCTCATTGGTGACGGTTCATCTCAAATGCGAGACTCCAGTCTGTTAATGTTTCCACTGACTACTGAAGAGCGGATTCAACGTATTGCATTGTACCACCACGAATGGTCCACTCACGACATTAGCTTTGAACAATGTCTCAAAATGGGAACAGTGCTCACTAAAGTGACTCACTTTGAAATTGCACTGCACTTGCTGTCGTGTTATGATTCCGAAAAGTTGATTACTCTTCTTATGGGTTGGAAAGATACTTTGGTTTGTCTTAAAATCACTATTGAACGTCCTAAGCCGTACATGTCAAATGATCAAAGAGATACTTTCCAATTCAACGTGAATTGCTTGTTGGAAACTCTCAGCGAACTGACCGCATTGAAACACTTGACATTGGTCTTTCATAATGAACTTGACTTGACTACACTTGATTTAACTGTTCTCCGTCGGTTGGATGAATTCAATTTTTCATCACCAAATGATATGAAAAGTCTGTTCAATTCATTGCTATTCGTTAATAACGCGAGTCACGCTGCAACCCTGCGTATTGACATCCGAAATAAGCTCTCAAGAGTATTCAAGTTTACCAATTTGGAAGAAATCGCTTCAAAATTTGTTCGATTGGACATTAATCACGAGTTGGACAGCCAACGAGAGCTCAATTGGGTTACGGACAAGTTTACATCGTTGACCACTCTGTCAATGAGCATCGCTGAGAACCTATCGTTCAATAAGTTTGCGCAATCATTGGAGAAATTACATAACTTGACCAACTTGACATTGTTCGTAAATTTTCGGGATCCCGACTACATCAAGTGGGATACAGGCGTGCTTGAGAGTTCAATTCCAAGACTAACAACCATCAAGCAGTTGACACTCAAAGTGGTTACAAAGAAAAGTGACGATTTGCTCGCAAGCAATTTCGAGTGGATATTTCCCTATGTGGAAAATGTCAAATTTGTGGATCGTCAGACGAGGCTTAAAAGTGGACAATTTCGATGGGAAAGATTGTTGGATGAGTCACGGACACACAAAGTTTCTTTAAACGAACTTCTTGATCAAAATCGAGCATGGCAACGGTGGCGAGCGAGAATTGAGAGAGTTGAGTGGATCGAAGACGATGATGATGACCTTGATGAAGATGAAATATTTGCTCAAAATCTTGACAATCTGATCGAACGTGTGTTTGGGCCAGAAGATGAAGATGAACCACCGCCAGAAGAACAGGCCTTCGAAATTGAGCAACAGCACTATGACAACCCTGAGCGACGAACCGAATTCATTCGTGAATATCTGCAACCACTGAACCAATCTTGCTCTTTTGAGAGTGTCGATGTGTATCAGCGCATCAGGGAAAACGCTGAGATTTCACCATTGCTGTACTCATACACCTCTGAGGATCTATGAAGCAAGTGACATCAAGGGAAGTTTGGTTTGAGTTCCACAGTAATACACTTCTCCTAAAGTTTTCTAGCTTGCTAACATGCCTGTAGTTGATGTATAAGTATGGCTTTGTCCAGTATATATGAACATTAGTTGAAATTTGTCTCATTTCAAGCACACACACAAAGGAAATAGAACACTTGAAATAGAATGTTACACTTGTCAATCCTAATAACGTGGTACACTAATCATCATTCATGACTAATAGAATCATCATTTATTTAGTAAATTCTAATAACTTAAATTTAACAGTTAACTAAAAACACATTATTAAACAAACTCAAACTCCAAACAACAGTTTTTGCAAACAAATCAACATCCATCACATCATCGTAACCCTTTCAACGCAATTTCAACTAATAGTAACTAACTAAACGCATTTAGTTTGTGTTTGATCACTTAACACCATTTTCACTAATCACTTACACAATATATTTGATAATTAGATCATATGTGTAGATTGTATTGAAGTTGTAATAGACAATAATAGTATAGTAGTAGTATCACATATAAAACTTAATAAAATGTTCATTTACTGTAAGTACATAAATCGAGATCGCTCCGTTGTGGTCCCATAATTTCACGTATCAAAATGTGACTATGTCCAATGAGGCATTGCACTAGTCCGTCACTCGATCTTGTGTGTGTGCATTTAGACATTGTAAATGATGACGATCAGACAGTGGGATCGATGCAGTGATTGAGTCACTATCCCAAACAAACCAACCACAATGAAGTCACTCGTCTGTCTGTTTGTCCTCACAGTTGTCATTGGTAAGCCTAATGAAACTGTCCCACTCACCTCAATTGTCAATTGTTCCTGTCCACAAAAAAATCAAAAAAGGGAAAAAGTCAAGGAAAATTAGCTCAACCTCGCTCAGATAATTAAAGTGAGATAATATTGATCTGATATTAATGAATAAAAAGCATTTGTTTTGCGAAGAATGTAATCAATCGCAAGACACAACACAATAGACACTAGATTTTTCTAAAATTGCATGCACATTCACGAGCAGACAGACAAAACAGCAATGTATTGTGTGTTGTGAGTAGGCCAATACAAAGTCGAACATATAACTTACAGTGGACAATAAATGAAAAGGAACTCAATCGTCGGTAATTTGGTTGCTGTCTAAATCGGATAGATCGAAGCGCCAGCATTTGTTTCGCATTCAAATCATAATCGATTATACAACTGTCTTATTGCTATTTATGCCACAAGCCAGGAACAGTGCGAAGTGCAAGTGCCATCCTGCACTCAAACAACCATATTCTGCGGGCAATGTGCACTGCAATATTACTAAGCACTCACCAGGGTAAATGAAATGTAAGGCAAACCCTTAGAGAACATTCAATGATTAAAGCGGCCATTCTACTGTTACAGTGCATCCAACGTTTTGTGCAGAGAAACCAAGCAACGAGCCCGGTCCAAATGGAATGTACATTGTAAGCGAAAATGATGCTTAAACCAACTCAAAACGATTTATATCGGAAAATATTAGTTGAAAGAATACGACACACGAACACACACAGACATTCGCTCTCGTAAAACCTTTCTCTCTTTCGTCGTCAAATTCGCCTGCTTTCTGCCCGTGAAGTGAAATGCATTAGCACAGAATAATAATAATAATAGCTCTCTCTCTCTCTCTCTCTCTCTCTCTCTCTCTCTCTCTCTCTCTCTCTCTCTCTCTCTCTCTCTCTCTCTCTCTCTCTCTCTCTCTCTCTCTCTCTCTCTCTCTCTCTCTCTCTCTCTCTCTCTCTCTCTCTCTCTCTCTCTTGGTGTGAGTCAGAAAAAGGAATAATAATAATATTCGCTGCGTTCGGTTCTATTTTTAGGTCACTCGCTCTGATAAGGCTGTGTGCTGTTTAGGAGTTGAGTTTGTTGTGTTGTGTGTGCCAGTCTGTGTTTGCGTGTTCTGACGAGTGAAATGCAAATAGACTCACTCACAACTGTCGCGTTTTGTTAGTTTTAAGTCAAATTTCATTCGATTTTTTGCGTTTTAAGTTGTCATTCTGATCTAATCGTCACCAAGAAGGTAATCCCGACCACAACTCAACTAGCAAATCTCATTCCTGTACGCTGCATTGAACATTTCCATTCTCATCTTGCAAGTTTCGCTTACCATATGTTACAAGTTCGTTGTTCATTCCAGACACTATCCAACAGAAATAACTGCAAATTGTAAACTCCACTATCCACACGAGTGTCCAAATGCTAGACATCTATTGAATTTCGTATCCAAGCACAATATACTCTCTCCAATATGAACGAACCAGTGCTACCGGCAGAAGTTTGGTCAGTTGTATTTCACAAACTCGACATTTCCCAACTTCTCGTGATTGGTGTTGTCGCAAAACAATTTTTCGATGGTGTTTTGTGGTGTTGTGGTGAAGTCAAATCGCTCACCTTTCTCATTGGTGACGGTGCTGCTCAAATGCGAGACTCCAGTCAGTTGTTGTTCCCATTGACTCCTGAAGAGCTCAGTAAGCGCATTGCAAAGCGTCACCACGAATGGTCCGTGCCCCAAATGAGCTATGATCAATGTCGCAAAATGGGCAAAGTATTCACACATGTCACTCACTTTGAAATTGCTCTTCGCCTGATCTCGTGTTACGACATTGAACAGTTGGTCACTCTGCTTTTGGGTTGGAAGCGCACTCTGGTGTGCTTGAGAATCACAATCGAACGTCCTGAGCCGTTTTCGAATGAAAGCAATTATAAAATTTTCCAATTCAACGCAAAACATTTGTTGAAAAAGATGAGCGAACTGACCGAACTGAAACACCTGACATTGGTCTTCCACAATGAACTTGGTGATGTCAAACTCGATCTACTTGTAGTAAAACTATTGAACGAATTCCACTTTTCTTCACCGGACTCTATGGGAATTCTGTTCAATTCATTGAGCAAACGCATAACAGACACATCAACCGTGCGAATAGACATTCAAAATAAGCTGACAAGGCAGAACGAGTTGGAGAAAGTGAATAAAATCGCTTCGAATTTTGTTCGATTGGACATGCACAGTCATGAATTTAGAAACAAAATCGAACTAAATTCGGTTACAGACAAATTTACATCGTTGTGCACTCTGTCATTGAGCATAGCCGGGAACCTATCGTTCAATAAGTTGGCAGAATCATTGGCAAAATTGAACAATTTGACAAACTTGGATTTGTTGGTCAATTTTCGCAGTCCCGAATTCATTAAGTGGGATACAAATGTGCATAAGAGTAATGTTCCGCGTCTTACTACAATCAAGTATTTGACCCTCGAAGTGATCACCATGAATAGGAACGATTTGTTTGCGATCAATTTCGAGTGGATTTTTCCCTCTGTGGAAAAGGTGAAATTTGTGGATCATCATTCTCGATTTCAAATTGCGCAAGGTGTCAGGCCATTGAATCAGATCCAGCAACGGCCTGCTCCTGTAAACTTGGGCCTTGAATTGGAACAACGTCGAGCAAGACGTCGGAATTTGTTTGAACTAGAGCAGGGTCATCTTGAAATGCATGAAGAACCCCGACGTCTTCGGCGACGAATCGTGAGAAATATAGTGGGAGAAAACCAGAGAGAAAACCAGAATGTTGATGAAGTGCTTGCTCTACATGAGGCTAATTGGATGGTAATAGTGGGGAGGCAACTAGAGGTAGAACGACATGAAAATCAAATGCATGTTCGAAATCATGATAATATGATCCAAGGCGTGTTTGGACGTGTCGAAGAAGTAGTACAAGAGGAACCACCACTAGCTGTGGTGCAGGCTGTCGATAATGACCCACATCACTACAACAATCCTGAACAACGTGCCCAATTCATTCGTGACTATTTGCAAACGCTGAAACAGTCCTGGAAATTGGAGCTTGTCGAAGTGTATCAACGACTCATGTTCAACGACGAGATTTCACCATTGCTGTACTCGTACACCTTTGACGAACTATAAAGACAGTGACTTAAATTAAGTTTGTTTTGAACATCACAGCAAACTACGTTTCCTGTGAAAGTAGTAGATGAAATAGTTTATCTTTATCCACATATTAATCTCAATTTAAATCATTTCAATCACTTTCACTATGGTGTTATCAGTACAAACTACATAACAACTGCACAGATCTTGTTTATGCTTGATCCATTTACTCAATTATCACTAACTCACTGAGGCCCCACCACGCCACTAGTCACAAAAGTTTACACCGTTACGGTTAAGCATAATCGAGGGGACATCATCTCAACCAAACCATGGTATAAAGGAAGACAAGACGGCACTCGACAAATTGGCGAACATGAGAGAGGACACCATCGTACTCAATCTCTGAAAGATCGCACTCGAGATGTGATGCGAACCAACCACTGTAAACTGGCAAGGTTCACTAGGAATCTGTACATTGTATCTTTAAACTTTAACTTACTTATGATTCTTAGTTCCTTTAATAAAGGCATTGAGCCACTAAACTTAACTGTTTGTCTGTCATTGGATCATTGTAGCGTAGAACCTTCTACGTGATCACAGTTACTTCTCACTCTTGTTTGTGTATGATCATATATATCAAACTGAGACCAATAGATTTAATACATGTAACTCAACTAGTAATAAACAGTAGTATTCCAGAATGTCCATTGAACACAAATTGATGCAGCCGGCCGAAGATGGGCAGATCGATTTGTCCAAAGTCCAGAAAGATGCTGTAACTCAACTGTAAGGTCAAGTGAGTTAGTGATTGCATTGCATTGATAGCACCAAACAGCAAGCCTGCTTCGCGAGCCTTCTCCGTTTTCGAGATGATGGTGCCTGTAGCTTCAAGTTGACCAAGTTGGCAGACCACTGTTTGAGTACATACACAAGATGCTCGATTCAAGAGGGTTGAGTGTTAGCATATCGGAAATGACGACGATTGCACACCCGCGAATGGTGCATTAACACCTCGACTATGTCAATGTTGGGCATCGCCTTGGCAATCCACACGCCGCGCAACTGATTCAGATAGGTGAGATTGACATCCCTATTAGGGTAACAGCTCTCGAGCAGTCAAACACACTTCTCGTTGACCAACGTTGGGATATTGCCAGTTGCGAATGTCACCACTGGTCGTTCCGAGCTAACCACGTGTCAACATACGACGCTTTTTGAGTGCCGTTTTTGGGTATCCTCCAAACTGGGAAAAGATCGATGGATGTAGAGCAAATTGGCCAGCGGCAGATGATCAAATATGCTCTGGATTGGTTGCCAACGACAAGCCTTACAGCTGTCGAAGTAGTAATTCATCAGGTTCGATAGATGATGGTGACGAGAGGTGTGTGAGTGACCACCGAGCGCCGAGACGATTGTCGGACGAGACGCGCCAGTGAACTAATTGAGACTTTGTGCTGTTTCGATTTGTGATCGAGATAAGACAAAGCGAAACGCATGTTCACTCAGCGACCGGTCACCAACACACACAAATGCCAATTCATAATGCACAAACACATTCAGACCCAAACATACAAAGTGAACTTGTAATGTGAACTCGTTGACGAACTCTCTCGTGACTGTGCGCCCAATGGCAGCACATTCGAGTTGTGTCCATTGGTTGTGTTCATTTTGGAGTGGCTCACTAACAGTACGAGTCTGGTTTAGGTCAGGTTAGATGTGACAGTGCGCCCAATGGCAGCACATTCGAGTTGTGTCCATTGGTTGTGTTCATTTTGGAGTGGCTCACTAACAGTACGAGTCTGGTTAAGGTCAGGTTAGATGTGATAGTGCGCCCGATGGCAGCACATTCGAGTTGTGTCCATTGGTTGTGTTCATTTTGGAGTGGCACACCCACAGACCGAGTCTGGTTAAGGTCAGGTTAGATGTGACAGTGCGCCCGATGGCAGCACATTCGAGTTGTGTCCATTGGTTGTGTTCATTTTGGAGTGGCACACCCACAGACCGAGTCTGGTTAAGGTCAGGTTAGATGTGACAGTGCGCCCGATGGCAGCACATTCGAGTTGTGTCCATTGGTTGTGTTCATTTTGGAGTGGCACACCCACAGACCGAGTCTGGTTAAGGTCAGGTTAGATGTGACAGTGCGCCCGATGGCAGCACATTCGAGTTGTGTCCATTGGTTGTGTTCATTTTGGAGTGGCACACCCACAGACCGAGTCTGGTTAAGGTCAGGTTAGATGTGATAGTGCGCCCGATGGCAGCACATTCGAGTTGTGTCCATTGGTTGTGTTCATTTTGGAGTGGCACACCCACAGACCGAGTCTGGTTAAGGTCAGGTTAGATGTGACAGTGCGCCCAATGGCAGCACATTCGAGCTGTGTCCATTGGTTGTGTTCATTTTGGAGTGGCTCACTAACAATACGAGTCTAGGTTAGGTCAGGTTACATGTGACAGTGCGCCCGATGGCAGCACATTCGAGCTGTGTCCATTGGTTGTGTTCATTTTGGAGTGGCACACCCACAGACCGAGTCTGGTTAAGGTCAGGTTAAATGTGACAGTGCGCCCAATGGCAGCACATTCGAGTTGTGTCCATTGGTTGTGTTCATTTTGGAGTGGCACACCCACAGACCGAGTCTGGTTAAGGTCAGGTTAAATGTGACAGTGCGCCCAATGGCAGCACATTCGAGTTGTGTCCATTGGTTGTGTTCATTTTGGAGTGGCACACCCACAGACCGAGTCTGGTTAAGGTCAGGTTACATGTGACAGTGCGCCCGATGGCAGCACATTCGAGCTGTGTCCATTGGTTGTGTTCATTTTGGAGTGGCTCACTAACAGTACGACTCTAGGTTAGGTAAGGTTACATGTGACAGTGCGCCCAATGGCCGCACATTCGAGTTGTGTCCATTGGTTGTGTTCATTTTGGAGTGGCACACCCACAGACCGAGTCTGGTTAAGGTCAGGTTAAATGTGACAGTGCGCCCAATGGCAGCACATTCGAGTTGTGTCCATTGGTTGTGTTCATTTTGGAGTGGCACACCCACAGACCGAGTCTGGTTAAGGTCAGGTTAAATGTGACAGTGCGCCCAATGGCAGCACATTCGAGTTGTGTCCATTGGTTGTGTTCATTTTGGATTGGCACACCCACAGACCGAGTCTGGTTAAGGTCAGGTTAAATGTGACAGTGCGCCCAATGGCAGCATATTCGAGTTGTGTCCATTGGTTGTGTTCATTTTGGAGTGGCACACCCACAGACCGAGTCTGGTTAAGGTCAGGTTAAATGTGACAGTGCGCCCAATGGCAGCACATTCGAGTTGTGTCCATTGGTTGTGTTCATTTTGGAGTGGCACACCCACAGACCGAGTCTGGTTAAGGTCAGGTTAAATGTGACAGTGCGCCCAATGGCAGCACATTCGAGTTGTGTCCATTGGTTGTGTTCATTTTGGAGTGGCACACCCACAGACCGAGTCTGGTTAAGGTCAAGTTAGAGGTGACAGTGCGCCCAATGGCAGCACATTCGAGTTGTGCCCAGAACCCTCACCGATTCTTCAGATGTGTCAACGGATACAACCGCGAGAATGTTTGTCCTGCTGATTTGGTGTAGAGTAAAGCTAAAGGCCAGTGTGTTATTACCTAACTTAGGATATCTGTTTGTCTTAATTAATGGAACAATGTTGATATTCGGGAATAGAAGTTATAAGTTTATTATGTTTATTAAGGTTATTAATTGGTTAATATTGGTTAGCAGATACTATCAATGTACTTCACTGTACCGGAGAATGTATTTTTAAATGTGAGATTATCACTTGTTACTTGAGAACTTGGCCTGACCAATGGTCAGTGACCATGCTAGGCTCCAGCGTTGTAACTCGTTTGGGTTGGATTTGACTGTGGAGGTTTTGTGGAAGGAGGAACAATCTGTCGAGCAACAATAACTGGAGTAGTTGTTCGAGATGGGCCAGAAATTCCTTGACCCGGTTGGATAGATCGTTGAAGAATGCTGATGCCGCCGCGGTTGACTCGAATTTGTCTACTTTGCTGTGCCACATTTGATACCTTCTTTGGACTGTCCAAAACAATTTGGTAATATATTAGCTATCTGATCAACATTTCAAAACATGATTCTTACTTGAGATCACTTCCCAAACTACCGGAATTGATGGAAGACATGTTTGATTTCGGCAATGTTGGGATTGAATCGTTATCAAAGTCCAAATCTATTGGACTACGCACAACATTTAGTTAGTTATGTAGCATATTTATCAAATTAAGCTTACTTTTCAGCACTGCCCAGGCTATGCTTGTCGCTCGAATGAGGTGATTTGGTAACTGGGTGACCAACTGGCCGTAAAATAGTACCAGAAGTACTGTCCAAACACAACATGATTAGCATTTGATTGTTGCAAGAATTAAAGATTACCTAACAGAAGTAGCCAAACTAGTGAATTTGCGCTTATGTGCTCCAGGGAGAGCATTTGATGATGTTCCAGCCTTATGAATTGATTGTCGTTTGGTGAATGGTTTGAATGCACTATTAGCCGAACTACTCAATAACTCCATAAGTAAGTCTAGGATATAACAAAAACAACAACAAAAGTCTCAACATTACCCAATAGAAACGCTTGCACCAACCGATCGACTTTCATTTGGGGCAGTTTTAGAGTTGGATCGGCTTGCCACACCTAGTGTTGACTTTTGTGGATTGTCTTCCTTGGTATGCATTGCCGAAATCGATCCACTCTGGATCAATTGGAACTCCTCGTATGTCACATCTCTGTATCGTGTGAAGGCCACTGCTACAAGTGGCAGGTCAGGCCTATTTGGATCGACCCTGTTCAACCAGAACTCTCGCATGTCCTTGGTTCCCATTACTTGAACTTCACCAACATCTGAGTGAGTAGCAGGTTCCACTGATGTTGATGCACATGGTTTAGCCACTATTCGAAAGTTTACCTTTTCTACTGGCTCCAAGTTGAACACCATTACTCTACACTTGTCAGTCACAGCTACCATTTTGTTGCCATCAAAATTGAAAGCAACCTGACGAACAATAAGGCCACGAGTCTCTGGGTGGGCAGGAATTTTGATTGGGTCTCGATTGATACGATTCTGACGCAAGTCCAACAGCAAAATATTTCCTTCCAGATCACCCTGAGCCAGAAACTGTCGTCGGTAGTCCATGCCGAAACGCATAAACAAACACGCGGTGTTGTCCACATGAATGCGCTCCATCTCATACAAAGGTGGCAACTTGTTCAACACAATTCTGCCCGGCCGAAAGACAGAAATGTATTCTGTGCAGGATCTTTATGTTAAAATATGTAAGTTTTAAGGGAATGCTCAAATGTCGCAACTTACTTCGAAATGAGCAAATCATTGATCCAGGCTACAGAGTCGAAACAATGATCATGAATGGATTGTGTGACAAAAACGGGTACATGCTCGATTTGAGTCTTGAATTGAAACTTCTTTTGATCGTTTGGCTCAATTTCGTCCGAAGCAAATATAGCCTCCAACAATCCAGTTCGCAAAAGTGACCAAACTCGAACCGATTGGTCAAGACCACAGCTCGCAAAGTACGGTCCAGATGGATGAAAGTCCACCGACATAACTCCTGCAAAATGGCTTTCAGCACCACCAAACTTGGCTACAGGAACACCGTTTTTTGTATTCCATAGGCGAATGCTACGATCATAACTTGCAGATAGTACCAACTTGGGAAACTCTTTGCAATACCTCCAGAGAGGCACCTTCAGATCATTCACGGCGTCAGTATGACCAACATAGGTTTGTATCTGATGAGTCACAATGTCAATGACTCGAATCCGTCCTAGTAGGCCGGCAACAATCAACAAATGGTGTTGTGTCTCTTGGCTCCAAGTGATAGCACAGCAGTGGAACACATCATCATCGTCCCGAAAGGTGTACGCATGTTTAAATTTGTCCGTATTTGCGTTATGACTGTAGAGAGTGCACACTTTATCTCCACAGGTAGCAAACAAGTCTTGTGTTAAGAGCCCGTCTTCCCGCATCCATTTGACAATCACCGTATTAAATGCCACCCCGCAGATTCCTTTTGAGTGACTTTGGGTCTCATTGAACAATGAGTCCAATGTGTAGCTCAAGCTCTCCACAGGCAATTGATCTACAACCAAATCCTCCACAACGTCCTCCTCCGAAGGAATCTCCATTGGTTGGACAACATTTTGAACATTTCTAACTGCATTTAGTTCCGCAGTTGACGCGTAGTGAAGTTTAGTGTTTTTGGAAAGATCCATTTTAAAACTTTTAAATAGGACCAGTTGAGTTAGAGACAGATGAACTAAAAAAACGCAATTATTAACTTTAAATTAAAATAAATCAATTAAAGTTAAACTATATTTATTTAATATATTAAATTCAACAATCTGCATACACAAAGGGAAAACTTAAAACCGCGCCCTAAGTCATGTCTTATCCAAAAGATGGCAGCACAACGCAACCTGCACCCTTTGAAGCCCCCTCTCGGTAAAAAAGCAAAGTAAAAATAACGCCCAATTATTCTACGCTTCTCTCTCTCTCTCTCTCTCTCTCTCTCTCTCTCTCTCTCTCTCTCTCTCTCTCTCTCTCTCACCCTCTTTCACTCTCTCTCTCTCTCTCTCTCTCTCTCTCTCTCTCTCTCTCCCTCTCTCTCTCTCTCACCCTCTTTCACTCACTCACTCTCTCTCTCTCGCTCTCTCTCTCTCTCTCTCTCTCTCTCTCTCCCTCTCCCTCTCTCACTCACTTTTTCGCAATCTTTTTAAATGATGTTAGTCATAATATTAAACATTTCCTAGATCATGAACCAGAAATCCAATTGCTAACATACACATAAAAATGAGCAATAAAAGCAGCACACATAGACACGGGTGTACTCACATACCTTTGCTCGCTGTTGAAAATGTGGAAAACCATCACAATCTGGCGAGGAAGGATGACAAAAAGGGTGCTGGTGGAGTGTCAGTCAAAATGATTACGAATGACGAGATCGAAACGATAAGAAATGGACGAGATCTAAGAGATGATCGGTGCGAGGCATGCGAGGTGCGTGTGATGTGTGAGTGTGTAGTGTTCTTTGTGTGGAGATGATCACGCTCGACGGTGGTGTGGTGTGCAGCAGCAGAAGTAACGACCAATTAGTCAGCATGCAATGCTCTCAACACTGTTCTTGCCCTGGGGCCAGCGGGAAAAAAGAACCACATGAAGAGCGAGGCTGCAGACTCAATCGACTCGATGTGTGCGACTGCGAAGGCAACGAATGCAGAGGCGAAGACCACTCTCACACAGACAACATCAGGTAGTAGAAGACATTTTTTATATGATTCAAAGGGCTGCATGCAAATGCGCACGCGTCCACGCTGAGTTCACTAAAGCTCCCTTTGCGGAGGACCTCGAGGCACATGGCCATTTTGTGAGTGAGGCGGCTGATGGTGATGAATGGTGCATGTAGTAATTCACCGCCGACATGGCGGACATTGAGTTCATCGCCGAGGACAACTGGCCCGGTGCGAACGAATCAAACTTCTGATGCTCCTGGAACGGCATTATACAGTCGGACATGGAGATTAGACTGGCGGCGTTGGCCGCTGCGGTTGCCGCCGAATTGCCACCCACCAGTGAGTGATGATGGTGATGGCCATTGCCGAGTGAGACCAGTCCATTGCTGCCACCGCCGTTGCCACCGCTGCTGCTCTTCTTTTTCTTCTTCTTCTTCTTCTTGCCCTTGGAGGATAGTTTTCGATTACGCGTTTGGATTCCCTCTTTCTTCATTGTCAGTGGTCGATACCGAGTCCGGACGAGGCACACCAGTGAACTAATTGAGACTTTTTGTTTTTTCTATTTGAGCTCAAGATGAGACGTACAAAGCGAGACGCACATTTACTCGGTGACCAGTCGCCAACACACACACAAAATGCCATTGCTAGCGCAAAAACACATTCAGACACTTACATATAATGCGAACTTTCAATGTGAAATCTGTATGTGAGTGCAGTGCAGCAGTAGTAATAAAAATAATTATAACAATAGGTTAACCATCAGCGAATTAGGATACAAAATTAATCATTAATTATTTTATTAATTAATTAAGGAAAGCACTAGACATTGTTTATTTGTTTGGTGATTTGTTTTAAATATGATTAGCTTGCCATCACAAAGTACACTTAAATATAGTAGTCCTATGATTTGTAATCTCATCATCAAAGAATGTCAAATGTGCACTTTTCTTAATTGCATCGAATAAGTTCGCCAATTGTTGATTGCACAATCCATTATTGCCACTTCAGTGAGTGCGTGAAAATATTACGCAATTTAGTGAAATGCAAATAATATCACCATTTTTGGACAAATCTGCTGCTAATTGCTTGTTAAAAAATTTAATATTATGCTAATGTTTAAGGTATATCTGAGAATCCACATGGATTTCATCCGGTGGCCTATGTTATTTTTTATTCATTTATTTTATTTATTTTTTTATTCGTACATTCTGGCTTACCGTTAACGTTTGAAAGTGAAAACAACCCCATAATTAGTTTTCTATCAGAGAGACGAACGATTACGAAAGAGTCTTCTATTGAATTTAATTCTATTCAAAAATTTCAAGTGGCAGGGTGAGTTGTGCACTGCACAGCTAATGGAAATCGAACACACTTCACTTGAGAAGCCATAAGACCGCGATTTTGCAATACTAAAAGCATTCAAATGAGGACCGTTCTGTACAGTTACGTCAATGCAGAGAAAGGTAATACAAGAGAAATTGATTTCAAAATAGCAACCGAATCGAGGAGAGAGGTAGAGAAAGGAAGATGAATCACTGCGACGTAGATTGGCTCTGGTTTGGCATTTTGATCTATTTGTTCGATTATTTGCTTGTTCCCACTCTCTTTGTGAATGGCTCTTGATGGGTCTTCTTTTTGAATTTTCAACTCTCCCACAACCACATTATTATTGTTCCGTTCATCACTGTTGCTGATGCGTCTTTTTGGAGGGCTGCGTTCCGTGAACAGTTGGTTGGGCCTTTCATTGGTTGTCTTGCAGTGTGCCAGGCTGATATTTCCTGAATTCATATTAAAACGAACTGAAAGTTTGCATAGTTAGGATCAGTTAGTCAATCTCATTTTATTAAATAATTAAATTTATTTGTTTGAATTTCGAATGAGAATTCAGCCTAACCCAGGAAATAGAATGTCAAATATTATGCTAACTCATAATTAGTTTTCGATTAGAGAGACGAACGCTTACGAAAGAGCATTCTATTGAATTCTATTCAAAAGTTTTAACTGTTACAGTGAGTCATGTTGTCAAAGGAGCATCGGACTCACTGCACTGATGAAGCCATACTAGACACCGATTTGGCAATACTGAATCCATTCAAATGACACATTGGAACTGTTCTGTGTACAATTACGTTATGGAACGGTAGAACAAAGAAGTCGACCCCAAAATATTAATCGATAAGCGGAGGGAGGCTGATAAATGTAAGTTGAATTACGTCGACGCAGTTTGGGCTTTGGTAGGGCTGTGGGTTTAATTCGGTCGTCAGGTTGTATCCACACTCGAGTGCTCTTTGTGGATGGCTCTTTTGAGGGAACTACTGTTGAAATGTCCGTTATTGTCTTTCATTTGATTTTCGGTTTGTTCTGATGCTATGCAAATGAGTCGATGCGGACTTTTGGTGTGTTGTGTTCTGCTGTGAACTGTTGGTCTTACTGTACAGTGCGTGTCTGTCAGTGGGCCAGTGTGTCAGTCAGACAAGTGTCCAATTGTCACTTTGATTCGTACAAGACTGTTTCGATATTTCTGTTCTGCGTTAAGTCACAATTGCCTCGAAATACATTGCAGCTTATATTGAAAATCTCATTGAACCAAATTTACGTTCACCAAAATGTCCGAACATATGCAAATGATGAGCAGTGGTGAAATACATTCGCTCACTTTACTCATTGGTGAGCGTGCTGTCCAACTACGCGACTCCACTAAGGCTTTGTTTCCATCTGCACCGGAAAAACGTATTCTTCAGGACATTCCATCGTATCGCGCTGAATTGGCTTTTCCCGACCTCGGTCAAGATAATCTTGACAAAGTTGCGCATCTATTCTACTATGTGACTGATTTGGAAATTGCTCTACATTATGGCTGGATTTACGACATTGAGCAACTGATCAAACTGTTGGATGATTTGAAGGATTCGCTTGTGTCTTTGAAAATCACATCTCAGTGCACCAACACCGAGTTTACTGAAGTGCAACGCAAAATGCTACGTTACAGTGTTTTCTGCTTGGTGAACAAACTGAACGAACTGACCGAATTGAGAAGCCTGACTTTGGTTTTCCACAATCTGCTCGCATACCCAATCAACTTGCAAGTACTGGGTCAATTGAAAGAATTCAACTTCTCTTCGCCTGACTATTTGGAAAAGCTGTTTGGTCCATTGCGTAAATACGTGAATAGGGCTTCACCTGTGCGTATTGATATACGAAATTGTGTGACCAGTGTGGAAAAGTTGAACCAATTGGAACACATTTCTCACAAATTTGATAGATTGGACGTTAGTCACGAGTTGGTCTGTCAATGTCAGCTTATTTCGGTAACCGACCTCTTTATTTCTCTCTCCTCTCTGTCAATTAGCATTGGCTATCAGCTTTCTTTCAATAAATTAGCTCTGACATTGGCAAAACTTATCAACTTGACCAACTTGGCATTGATCGTAAATTTTCGTGCTCCAAGTTTCATCAAGTGGGACGAAGGTGTGGGCATGCATTCAATTTCACGTCTTACAGCAATCAAATGCTTAACACTCGAAGTCATAACAAAGAAAACGGACGATTTGCGCTCGATCAATTTTGATTGGCTATTTCCCTCACTGGAAATGATGATATTTGTTGACCATCAAAAGGTGCTTCTATACGAGGAGCTTATGGGAACTAATAAGCCAGAAATACTTCATCTCGCAAGTAAGGGTCGAACCAAGTCTCAATATATGCGGCAGCTATCCGATATGTTGCGAACTGTTCCTCACCCAGAGGAAAATTTCCGAATTCGAGGTCGCCCTATTCGAAAGGAAGATGTCCGACATGAATTGTACAGTCTTAATCGTGAGATTAATGCTTTTCCTAGACAAACACAACCATCTGATGAGCCCGATTTGATAATCGAACAGCAACACTACGACGATCCAGAACGACGAGAACAATTCATTCGAAACTATTTGCGATCTTTGATGCAGATCTCAACACTGGAAAGTGTTATAGTGTATGAACGCATTCAGGACAGTTCTGAGATTACATTGCTGCACTCGCATTCGTTTTAATTAGTTGGCCCAATTGGAAGCTTATTTGGGCGAGCACATTCTTCAATATTTTCAATTGCTTCAATTACTCTTTGCTATTGTATCAGTTTTAGTATTGACCAACAGCTTTCACTTAATGGAATGCATTTTGGCTAATTTGAATTAATCGCAATAGAGATACATTGGGCCGTGACTTAAATAACATGCATCATTGAGCCAACATAAGCATATTCACATAATGCTAACAAAGACAAATCCAGAAACATTGCACTTATTGGCACCATAATCACTATTTTTATGTGTTTGATTATATTCTCTGTATTCAATTAACCCAATTATATACATTTAGCACAATCACGTAGTGATAGTAAACTGTAGTGCACTTAAAACTTAATAAAAGTGTCTGTTTGATTCTATTTGTAGAATAATTTCACAATCAATCGAAGAGCTAGTTGAATGTTTGTTTGAGCGATGCAATCAATTTCTACTGGAATCTATTGGTGGAATGATTGAGTAAGTCAATGTCACAGTGGTGCAATTGAGTTTGCATCCCAATTAGTTAGAATGACTTCTCCGATGCGTCAGGTAAGTCGAGGCAATGTGCCCAATGGCAACCACGTTTGCACCGTGTCCACTGGTTGTGTTCATTTTGGAGTGGATAACTAACAATACGAGTCTAGGTTAGGTCAGGTTAGATGTGACAGTGCGCCCAATGGCAGCACATTCGAGTTGTGTCCATTGGTTGTGTTCATTTTGGAGTGGCTCACTAACAGTACGAGTCTAGGTTAGGTCAGGTTAGATGTGACAGTGCGCCCAATGCCAATCACGTTCGCGGTACATCCACTGATGACGGACAAGTGGACATGTCAAAGGAGTAACCCAAACAAACAGAATACAAATCAAGTAAAACGCAAAACGAGTTGATGGGAAAGTGGCGAAGTGGAACAATATGACACAGCTTGTCCAAGGACGTGTCGGGTCAAGTGACCAGATATACATGAGTATAGACTGGAGTGTGTAATGATATGTTAGTAGAAGTGCACATTCCTATCGCTTGACATACATGAGTACGATTAGGAATGTTGCTTAATACCAATTTGGAAAGTAGTGGTCGTTGACCTTACTGATGATGAATTTGAGTAATAAAGGTAAACTGAAGAGTAAAGGTTAGTGCGCGTCTATAAAGCAGAACAGTGCACTTACTTGAAAACATGTTTACCATAATTTGGGCCTATGTGAGGCAAACTTTGATTAATTTGGTGAAATGGCTTGTCTGAAAGGAGATCAAGTGGCCAATTTGGATATATTATGCGATTGATTGGTGTTAATGTGTGTTTGACTTTGGTATGTGTGTGAGTGTGAGCTGCTAAGGCCACTTCTCCATTGTAAGAACTGGTTCACCGTGTTACGATTGTGATCTTTGTTCTCGATGGCAATCTCACGCAGACGCTTGTTAGTGGTGCCATAGCGTCGCAGAGAGTCCACCAGAATGTCCAACTCGTTGTTAGAGGAGAACGCAAATTGATGCAGCCGCCCGAGAATTGGCAGATCGATTGGACCACTGTCTAGGAAGATGCTCAACTGCAAGGTCAAGTGAGTTAGTGATTGCATTGCATTGATAGCACCAAACAGTAAGCCCGCTTCGCGAGCCTTCTCCGTGTTCGAGATGATGGTGCCCTGCAGCTTCAAGTTGACCAAGTTGGCAGACCACTGTTTGAGTAGATACACGAGATGCTCGATTCGTGGTGGTTGTGTGAGAGCACATCGGAAGTAACGATGTTTGCTCACACGAGAACAGTGCATCACCACCTCGAGTATGTCAATGTTGGGCATTACCTTCGCAATCCACTCGACGCTTGACTGATCCAGATGGGTTAGATAAACCTCACTGTTGGGGTAACCGCTCTCGTGCAGACGAGTTCTCTTCTCGTTGACCAACTCGTAGGCATATTTGGGATAGAGCCAGACGAATGTCATCACTGGTCGTTCCGAGCCAACCAGCAATGTCAACATACGACGCCGTTTGAGTGCTGTGCATCCTCCAGACTGGGGAAGGTGCGATCGAAGTAGAGCAAATTGGCCAATGGCAGATGATTGAAGATGCGTTGGTAGCCCACAAAAGGCCTTACAGCTGTCGAAGTAGTAATCCATCGGATCCGAAAGGTGATGGTGTCGAGAGATGTGTGTGTGGCCACCGATAGTGAACTAATTGAGACTTTTTGCTGTTTGGATTTGTGCACGAGATGAGACGTACGAAGCGAGGCGCACGTTCACTAGGCGGCCAGTCGCTAACACACACACAAAATGAAATTGCTAACACGCAAACACATACGTGCACATACGAAGTGAACTTGCGAGCCAGGGAATTATATGCGGACTCAGTGCAATACTCAGTGTAGGACTCACAATAATAATCATAATATTAACAATAACAAAACCATTAGCGATTTATGATACAAAATTAATCTTTTTACATGACATTTCTTAAGATGATAAAAACATAGGTTGGTTTGGGTTTATAAAAACAGTGTCAATCAGTTAAGAGATCACAAATCCCCAACTTGAATAATCAATTTCGACTTATCAACTCACCAATCCAAACAAACCAACCACAATGAAGTCACTCGTCTCTCTGTTTGCTCTCACTGTTGTCATTGGTATGTCTAAGGTAATTGTCCCATTCACTTAAATTATGCTTGTCCGGAGTGGATTGTCTTGATAACTTCAACTTAATTTAACTAAATAAAACACAGGATCGCTTAGTTACCATAATGTGCGTTTCGATGCAACAACTATGATTCAGTTAAACAGAAAATAAAACTCCCATAAACCATAGTCACACAAATTGCAAATCATACTACTAACATCATCTCAGTATTAATGTCAATCACGATCACAAATTTAGTATAAAGTTTAAAATGCCAATTGAAAACGCCATAAATTATCAAAAAATACTGATAACAACAATGTTGCAATAGCAACTAGATCTAATAAAACAATCAATAACATTGTAAATAATTGTGAATTGATTTATTTTGCTAAAAATACAACACCCAAAATCATAAATTGTTTTATAAAAAATGAACTAAACCAAAAATGAATTCCACCTGGTTAAGTCCAACATTTCGTCACCAATGGATAATCGAAAATTTCGGTAATCTTTTAACAGGACAATCTCTTTCCACACTTCATTCGGAAACGTTTCCACCCGAATGTAATGAATTTCAATTTTCACTTCGTTTACTGCCCAACTATGTTGAACAAGGCAACAACACCACAAACCAGTGCAATCAATCGTTTATATCAATCTTTCTCCATCTTGAAACTTGTGCTGATAACATTATCTTAAATACAAGATATAGAATATCTTTTGTTGGCGAAAAATATTCCAAAGGTGCATATTATGATCTTATCTTATTATATCTAATCATAAATACATTCTAAATTTTTTATATTATATATCTCAAGAAGGAACATCGACCTTCACTCAAGGAAGCTGTCATGGTTTTACAACTTTTTTACCGGTTACAACTTTGAAGCAATTTCTCCATCTATTTGGCGACAAATTAAACATTATATGTGATGTTGAAATCGAAAACTGTAAACAATTTTCCAACTTCAAAATCCTTTACCCACATTCATTGAGCACCTTCAAAGTGAATCATCAAAATGCAATTAAACTTTCATGCAAATGGACTCTCAGAGATTTTAGTTTGTTTTATTACAAATATTTAGAGAATGACAAAGTGAGTTTGAGGTTGAAGAATTATTCTGTTCCTGGAATGAAAGATTCAAGTTTTTATTTGGTTCTGGAAATGGCACAAGATGAAAGGCAACAACTACCATCAAATGATGATGTAAATGTATGCAAGAAAAGCATTTCATTGTTTCCCTACTTTGAGTCGAATAGTAAACGAAAAGCGATGGTCAATTACCGATTGTCCATTCTAGATTGGAAAGGAAAACCATATATCACTGGAGGTATGTCTGAAGATAGTCTTAACCAATTAGATTTTAATTCAATTCATTTTTATCCAAAAAATAAGAGGGTCAGGGTGTAATGCATTCAAATTGCAAAGGCCGAGGCTCAACAAAATTCATTTTTTGTGACGAGTTGTTAGACTTGAGAAATGGTCTACTGCCTAAGAATAAACTCACAATCTTTGCACAAGTAAATATTGATTTAAATATAATATTTATTAAAATACCTAAAATTTCATTTAGATAGAAATTCTTGAGTTTGAGTTTGAAAATAAATTTGCAAATGTCATGCGAAATATAAATAGTTTTGTTTCTTTTGCACATCTTAACTTGAATCAAATTAAGATTAGCTTATTTGACACTATATTTCGCACTAATAAGACTGAAAATTTGATTCTCCTTCAGAGCGATGATCCACAGGCTATAGTATGTGAGCAACAAGGGAATGAAAAACCATTGAGATATTTCAAATTTGTACAAAAATGGACAATTAAAAATTATAGTCACTTTTTTATTGATGATCACCAGAGTCCAACATGGATACAGTCCGATCCATTTCCAATTAAACCAACAAAAGATAAGACACAATTTTGTCTGTGTCTCCATCCAAATTGGCAAGATCATAACGAGCAAAAATATATCTCAATATTTGTACATCTTCTTGCTGGACCTGATGTTCAAGTTGAATGTAAGTTCTCGATTATAGATTTTCTTAAAAATGTTTGCAACACTAAAAGTGAGTTCTTAGAACTGTTTTTATAACCTTAAAATTGAATATATCTTTAGCAATCAAGGGATCACTAAACAGAGACAACCAACTTGGTTTCGATGAATTTGTTGCAAACGATAGTTCATTTCTTCTTAAAAATGGTTATCTAACTGGCAGTTTAAAAATATTTTGCGAGGTTTGAATGTATATAATTATTTTGATAATTTAAAGTGTTTAATTTAGATTGAAATTTTGGAATATATTAATGTCGATAAAGAAAAGGATGAATCGGTTAAATCCGATAAAATCAATAAGTCTCAAAACTATTGGGATGCAAGTCAGTATGTAATCAGCCACGAGCACCAATGGATCATCCCACAGTATAGACTCGTACACCAGATCAATATTTGTCTTGCTGACAATTTCGCATTTAAAAATTTGGATTCGTCGAAATATTATTTGTATTTATGGCCCAAAGGAGAGTCGATGAACGGAGATCATCTGTCGTTATTTGTGAATCATTTCGATTGTCCACAGCAAAAAGTTTTGTTACGTTTGTCGATTCTTGATTATCAAAAAAAATTAAGCAACACAAAATGTCTGTTTTGTTGTTTCTATTCCTTAATAATTAATTGTGTTTTTAAACAGGGATTTGCGAACAGTTGATTAGATCGAAAGGCATCGGTTGTGATCGATTCATTGAAAACGATTACTTATTCGAACAAAAACACGAACTCTTACCCGAAAACAATTTAACTATTACCTGTGAAGTATGAATGAATAGAATTATTTACAATTATATTATGATAATTAAAATTTTAAAATTTTAAATTTTAGATTGAATTGCTGCGACAATTGAAAAATAAAATAAAAGATTCAATCTCAGAGATGGAGAACCAGACAAGCTCCAATCATCTGGTGAAGGATTCGATCCAAAGCATGAATATCACAAATTCGATTGTGCTTTTCCATTCCAAGTGTACATTTGGCGGAAATGTTACGTTTATTCATAAAGAATAATCATCAGTAGACAACATAATTATTATTGTGCTTTCAACTTTGAAAATTTGCTAAATTTTGATTCTAGCTCAATAGATGGCGCCAGCAGCGTCGTTAAATGAAAATACGCAAATTCATTTAATTGATTCAAATTTACATTGAGACAGGCTAACATTGTTTGATAGTTAATTTCAATAATAAATTAATGATAAGTTTTTATCAACGTATTAATAAGTGCCTTACTAGCACTGGCTTATTACTTAAAACTGATCGACATATAAGAAATGTTCAAATTATCACGAATTTGTAACTAGTAATTGAACACAGTTATTCAATGCATTAATGACTTTATTCATAGTTAATTATTATAATTAATATTACAAATTGAGTGTTTAGTCATTTGTTGTCGAAAGAAAACTACAATCAATCGATTCATTTCATGTATGACATGTTATCTATTGAGTAATAGTAATTGATCATACAAATTCGGGTGTGCATCTCAAATGATCATCCACATCTCCATTCAGGACAAGCAAAAAACGTATCCAATCTCTTTTTCATTATTCATTTATTGTTTTATTAATAATAATATTTAGTATATTTTAAAACACAATTGAGAATCTACGATTTCTACATGTTCGGTGTATTGTGATTGATTGGTCCACAGTTGAGTGTTCAGTGTTTGTTTGTATTATGAGTGTTGGTTGGTTGGTATGGTTGGGCCCACAAACTGAAGAAAAAAAACGGATGAGATGAGATTGAGATGATCGATAGTAAACTGCATGTGTGTGTGTGTCAATTTAGTGTTTCTTTGCTTTATCTAATCAGTAGATGTTTAGATTATTAATATATTAGATTAAACAAATCTGGCAATTGGATTGATTAACGAGAGATAAACGGGAGATATTACGATTTGCATTAAACACACGAGTGATACAGGGAGAGAAAGTTATTATAATAATATTCAGATAATAATCATAATCATAATAGTTATTAGATTGAATAGTAAATTCAAATGGACAAGTGAGTGAAGGAGAGAGAGAGATAAGAGCGAGATGAAGATGAGATTCAAGATACATAGATTAGATATATATCGAGTTCAGTGGAGAGAGATATGCCGTGTGAGAGAGGAGAAGAAGATGATGAGATGCGATGAGATGAGATTGGAGAGAGAGAGATGATTCAAAGAAGAGCAAGAAAAACAAGATCAACAAGCGAATAGATAATCGGGTATAGATAGTGTTACAGCGGTATACATTAGGGATAAGGTGACAATGTGTGGGCGAGAGAGAGAAGAGCATTTCTCTGTTGAGTCACACTGAGTGAATGTCTGTGGGTCTCTGCTCTACAGTTTATGGTTTATTACGTTATGTTTGGTTATGATCACTGGTCAAAATGAGTGGTTTGGTGAATGTCCCGAGGTGTTGTGTGCTAATAGCCTCGAGCCTGTGGGGCGTGTCATCAGGCCATGGCGCCCACCATGCTGTTGATGCCAGCACTGCCGAGCATGGTGCCAGTGCTGGGCAGCGTCATGCCCGACAGTGACGGATGCTGTCCGGCCATGTGGTGGCTCATCGAGGCCGGTGTGCCCATAAAATGTGAGCCCGCCATCGAGATGGGCATATTCATGTTCATGTTCATGTTCATATTCATGTTCATATTCATGTTCATGCTCATGTTCATGTTCATTGCGTTGTTCATTGCGGCTGGTGAGGCGGCCGATGCCGCTGCATGGTGCATGTAGTGATTCACCGCCGACATTGCGGACATTGAGTTCATCGCCGAGGACAACTGGCCCGGTGCGAACGAACCAAACTTCTGATGCTCCTGGAACGGCTTTATACAGTCGGACATGGAGATTAGACTGGCGGCGTTGGCCGCGGCGGCTGCCGCCGAATTGCCACCCACCAGTGAGTGATGATGGTGATGGCCATTGCCGAGTGAGACCAGTCCATTGCCGCCACCGCCGTTGCCACCGCTGCTGCTCTTCTTCTTCTTGCCCTTGGAGGATAATTTTCGATTACGCGTTTGTATTCCCTCTTTCTTCATTGTCAGTGGTCGATTTACCTGTGGGAATAGAGAGGATAACACATTAGTAAACATCAATCTAGTACAGTACTAAACATATCATCTGAAGGCTAAGTGCACCCGAAATACAGACTCGGCCCGACTGGACAAACCCGCCAACATGTGAAACATTCGATCAAATAGAGTTGACCCAGACCACCGCGCGCACACACAAACAAAATGATAAATGAAACCAAATCCATCAAGTGTCATCACATCATCGGTATTTTGAAGTGAGATAGAAAGAGGACAAGTGCGCCAATCGCCATCACGGTAGTCATCTAGCCAGAAGCCATCTAATTAGTGTTATCAGTGCTAAAGAATCTCTCAGTCAGTCGCAAATGATGAGATTGGACACTTCAACACATCTCCAACACAACTCAGTTTGTGTCTCTCTCATCATCAAATGAAACACTCAACACACGAAGAAGACTCGATCGAAGTTGCTTTTCGAGAACGAGAACAAATGTCTTTATATACATTTGATCATTTATTTTGTTTCGTAATTCTTCTCCGCACACAAGTTTCATTAACTGTCTTTTGTGTCTGTGTTAATTAAAAAACCAACAGCAACATTTCGGGAAGGAAAGTGAAAACCATTGGCGGACAGTGAATCTATTAATTACGGACACTGACCACCAAACTGTCAACTAACCAAAACCAGAGACTTCGAGACGAGAGACTCTCAAGGATGAAAGTCGCAAGTCCGACTTTTAATTAAGCAACTCAAACCCCCCAAGAACGTTTAAATTGATTAATTAATTAAGCCAAATTAAATAATAATAAATGAACAAAATTACAGAGTGACATTTTTCACTCTACGAGTGCAATCAAACTGTTCACTCCACTCATCGTATCCCCCTTCAAAGTGTGCATCGAATTCCACAAGAGAAAAAGAGAAATCGAAGACGAAAGTCGCCAATTCGAAACGCTAGACACTAATATGACAAGTTGGACCTCATCAAGTCGGTAATTTCTGTCGGCACAGACAAACACACGAGATCATCGTTTATAGTTTCACGCACAAGCACACACACGAACATCATCGTCATTATGAATTGATGAACAAGGTGGAACAAATGTTCGGACCTGTCAAATCTGTCAGAATGCGCGAATGCCAACAGAGTCGAGTCGAGCAGCGAGCAGCAGCATGTCAAAGGCGTCTGACCACCGTTTTGGCGTTGATTTGTCGCTACAAACTGACAGTTCGGTGGTCTGTGTGGCCTCAACAACAGTCAAACAAAAAAGGTCAAATGCTACAAATGTTAAATGAGCTTGTTAATTAATTAGTGTTGCAATCAATCGTATTTGAACAGGCAGAACAGAGAGATCGAGACAAAACAAACAGACCAATGGAAAATTATATTACCAATTCAAGGGACAAGGACGAACGAACAAATCAACCAAGCGACAAATGAGCGAGAGACCCAACAACGTTAAAGGTCAAATAGGTAAAAGTCAAAACAGAGTCAGACATGAGAGGTCAGAGAGGTGGAAGGTGACTGAGAGAGGAGAGAGCCGACCAACGCTTGAACGAACAGACAACTGACAGTTCGTCTGTGACTAAACTAGCCAACTAACTATCTCATTATTCGAATTCGAATCGAATCGAATCCTCCACATTGCAACCAAATAATAAACGAACCTATAATTTCCCATACTCTAAACCAAAACCGCGGATTCAAGCAATTCATGTCAGTTAGTCAGTGCCTGGGTTGTGTCATTTTGTTTTGTATAAGTCCGATCAAAAGAGAGAAACATACAAACAGTTGACGTAATTGGCAAGGGAAACATTAAACATCATACAAAGTCAAGGGAGAGAGAGAGAGAGAGAGAGAGAGGGAGGGAGAGAGAGAGAGAGAGAGAGAGAGAGAGAGAGAGAGAGAGAGAGAGAGAGAGAGAGAGAGAGAGAGAGAGAGAGAGAGAGAGAGAGAGAGAGGAAGTGAAAACTAAGGGAAATATAAATCAAAGTGCTGCACAAGCTGGAGCAATAAAATTATTAAAGACTAAAGCACATACTAAACTAATTAAGCTAATGTGAAGCTCACTCTAACTGAGATTCAAAAAGAACACTGACAGACATTCATATTTCCATAAACACATTCCTTGAGATAAGAAAATGTTCAAAGTTTGACTTTAAAATTATGTCTGGAACTTGTCTCCCAATTTTCAAATGAAGTTTGATTTCAAAAATGAGTCAAGTCGATTCATGGAGTTCCAGAACTCCTTTCTAGTGAACAGAGTGAGTGATTTAATCAAATTAAAACCCACCAAATTATAAGTGAAATTAGTGAAATTAAAAATCTTTATTATTTTTAATTAGATTAGCCTGCCCTTTAGTGCACTTAATTCCAGAGAAAAGATTCGGAGAATGAGATGACTTCCAGAAAAAAGTGCCAGAAAGGATTGAGCAATCTAATCAAGTGAGTATCGCTATCACAAAGTTAACATTGAGCAAGACCAGAAGCTACCGCGTGTGATGTCAATCAAAAGTAACGAACGCATCAATATGAACACAGACACTACGAACCGTGGAATGAATTAATCCAATTAGGCCCATTAATCTGAACACAAGTGAATCTGTACTGAGCACTGAGATAAGTGAAGTGTCTGTGCTTGAATAATACAAACAGACTCATAAGTGAGTTAAGTTAATTTAGAAGAAGCAAATAAGAACGGATGAGTTTATTAGTGCAGATTGCAATGTACTAGAGATCAAACTGAGATTAGACTGTACAGTACATCGTAAATAGTATCTTTCCAGTTGAGATGAGAGAGATAGGAAGGAGATATATCCCTAGCAGTGATTGATCAGAGAAGAGATCCTTGTAATTGGCCTGTTTTGAGGCTGCTTTACGGTCTTTTACTGCTGCTTCAGCTCCCTACAGCGCTTAACTGCTCAAACACTTGATTGGCAGATAAATTGGCGAGATCAAAGACAAGAAACAAAGGAACAAACGAGAAGCGAACACACACAGCAGTAGCACCAAATGAAGTAATCGCTCGCAAAAGAAGCGATTTCCAATTGTATTGCAGATGCAATCAAGCGAATGCTCAATCGAATACTCAAACGCAACTCAACTCAACTCAACCGAACATGGACTTGAGTTTGAGATGTTCGATTGTGATTGTGTCAATTCGTAGTACAACTACAAACGATTGAGATTACAGATACACTTCTCGACTCAGATTTAAGAAGTCTATATTTGACTGTCTCCCTGTGTGTGTGTGTGTGTGTGTGTGCACCAAATCAGACAGAAGCGTTCGAAACCTACACAGACACAGACAGTACAGAGTGATAATAATAAAGATAATTACGAGTGTGTGTGTGTGTTTGTGTGTGTGTGTGCGGTGTGTCCGCGTGCGGCCGCGCTCGCGCGGACACAAAGCCACAAAGAAGTGGCGCGGCCGCCTCAACTCAACTCCCAAAAGTAGACATCGAAAACGATCGATTGATTGGCCAAATTGGTCAATAGCAGAGATCGAGATCATGAGATCACAGTAGCCGCACAAAATGATAATCGTATTTTGATAATAATCACACGATGATTATCACAATCATTATGATCGTCAATTGAGCGTGAGCAACTGATGCGTTTAAATCGAATCAAAGATAGTAATAATCAATCTAACAAGCAAGTAAAATCGCGCTTCACACCTCGTTGCTCATAAAATCTTATTAAATCCCTACAAATAAGCATCCTCTGTTTATCTATTAATATTCTTATATTCTCAACAAAAGAAACAACAATAAAACTTATATTCATTCTATCTTATTACTAATTAGGTTGCGCCCAAGGTGTTCACTCCTAAGCAGAATTGTACACAATTCTAACAAGGCACATGGGTGAATCAGTAATGATGAGCCAAAGGTGCAATAAAGAATGACCGAATAAAAGCCTTCTTTTATGTTTCATCAACGAATGCTCATATTACCCTCACCTAGTTGTGAAACATTCTTACTTGATGTTGTTGAGCATAGCAAAGCCATAAAACAATCATCTTGTTTCATTTAGGCAACAGAAAATAGACAAACATGAAGAATAACATGCTAACCGACTCGAACGTAATGGTACGAGTGTGAGTGTGTGTGTGTGTGCAATAATTGGCATACACAACACACTGCAGAGGATCATAAATCAAGCAGCCAACAACTATTAACAACAAGTGAGATAGATGGATTGGGATTGGGATCTGTGTGTGTGGATGCTAGTGAGAGAGAGAGATAGATCGAGCCAACGATAGGTGATTGCTTTATAATAAGATCTATCCCCGAGTGAGCGATGAAAAGGTCCGTTCGCTGATCGTACGTTCGTTCAACTACTAACTGCAACACACAACACAACAAGGCACCTCATAATGGCTCGCTAATAATAATAAACAAGGTGTGAAACTTGGCACTTTACTTAACTAACTGAGCTAACTAACTAACCAAGTGAGTGAGTGAGTGAGTGAGAAGCACACTGCAACACAAGCCGCAATCACCTGAGAAGAGGAAGCCAAATCACAAGGCACAGAACGAGCGCGCGGCATAACGCGCGCGGCGGCACAAACAGACACAAACTCAACGCTAATGACCCGAGTGAGTGACTGTGCTTTCTGTGTTGTTCTGTTCTGTACTTCATTTTGCTTGATTGTTTTTCTCAATTGTTTTCCACTTTCCCATCTTTTATTGCATCCCTCGTTTAGTTATTAAACAAATTAGATTGGGTTGGGATTGAGTCAGAAGTAAAGAAGAAGGGAAACGATAGAACACGATGATGATGAAGGAGCTGAACAAGAGGACGCTCAGCATGAACAAATGAGCAATCGAACCTGTGATGATGATGATGATGGCTTTTAGGTTTAACCCGTGAGTTCGTCAGAGTGAGTGACATACGAAAACAATAAAAAGAACGACAAAACGAAGTTAAAATTTAAATTCCACCCAAAAACAGAAATGTGTCGTGTGCTCGTGTAGGTAGCTTCAATTATCAAAATCGAAAATCTAACCTCAATAAAACTGTTTTTTCTTATAAACTATGAAATACTATTTATGATAGGTGATATAACATATAACATTTTTATAACATTTTGTTCAAACTCGGAAATTGCGCATAATTTATTGATCGGACAAATTGAATAAAAAGAAGAAACATACCCCGCAAACTAAGCCGCGACTGACGGAACGGAGCGAACAGACGCTGCGGACTAAACGACCGATCAAGATCATAGCAGTAGAAAAAAAACTAAACTGAACGCGCCGGTCATAAATGTGTCACATATTTCTTCGTCATTCACATTCGAAAGACATTTGTGTGTGTGTGTGTGCACATGCTAGGTTAATTACCACTGCCACAAAAGTAAGATATCACCCAAAAATGTTTATGCGACTGTGCATAATTGGATTATAAATATATTTCCAACCAAAACTATCGTCTACGCATCGCATTCACAGAACTGAATCATCACATTATTGAGCAATTGAGATAGTGCTCAATACTGCTCCTACTTCAACCAATTGAACAGTCAGTCACACAAACAGACTCATAAGTTTGAATTTAGTGCAATTGAGATGCCAAAGTGAGATAAAATTATAAAAATAAAAACCGTATTGACCCATACGAAGGGAAGCAGAGTAGAGGAAGACGGTGCCCGCAAATGGAAGTAATAACAAGAAATTAAAATTATGTGAAACAAATTGAATGAATGTGTGGGGAGACATTAAGTTCTCGGATGTTTTGACAGTTTGCATCATAATTTGTGTGTTTGGCTTTGAAGATGCAAGCACAAATAAAATCAAATAGCCAAAAAAGTTTCCTAATTGGTTGAGGTCATATGATCACTCCAATTAACATGCAGTAGGATCGAATGTCATTGAGGAACCAATTGACAATTCGTTCTCCAATTAGACATATTGACAAATTACATGGACTCATGCCTTCAACCCATTGGGACATTATGTGTTCTGTGGTTTTTTTTTGCATTCGAGTTGTAACAAAAAAATGAGCAAACAGAACACTTTTCGCCTTGTAACTAACTAAAAGTAACTATCTGTGAGTAATATACAACAAAAATTAAGTGGCAATTTGATCTCACTTAGTCCCTCACCCGTCCCCGGAGTTCTCCCCTACTCAACTAGAGTCCCCTACGCAGAACCCTCAGAGTCAGAGGAACACACTAGCGAACGCGTGTAATTTAAATCTCACGCGTAATGCGATCTCTGTGTTCGTAATCGTAATCGCAACTCGTACTCTCTCCCGATTAACTCTACTCTACCCTGATGGTGACTTGACTGGTGTGTGCACATGCACAGGGGTTAGTTTGTGTGCATTACGTAGAACACGAGTCGATTTCGCAATGAATGTATAATAAATTGCCAGTCAAATGCGATCGAATGCACAAGTGAGGCTAAACAAACACTCCGGTTGAGGAACACATGCACACACACACACAAGAATGAGTGAAATCGAGATTTTCCCAAGCGAATTAAAACTTGCCAAAGTTTAATCGACTGTAATCGATATTTACTAGTCCCTGAGTGTGTGTGCGTCATTAATAACTAACAGTAACTATCAGTATAAAACCATATAAAATGCTAATTTACTAAACATGAACAGATTATTGAATTAACTGAAAATTGCGTGTGTGCCACAAAAACCCCTTGTCGCCCATTTTTTAAAAAGTAAGCACGTGTGAATTGTTTTTCGATTATCAGAATTGAGTTTGTTTACTTTTGTGTTTAGTTTTGTGAATGAATCATTATTATTATGGTGAAACTTGACTACACACAAATTAAGTGTCTATCAGACTATGACGACGACTGGACAAGACAACACACAGACTACACATTCTCTCCCCCTCAATTCTGGCGCCAAACTAGTGATGCCAAATGTTTAGATTTGTTTGCGTTGATTGTTTATTTATAGACATTTTCGCAGTATTATTACGCTTGCATTGCACAATCGTCGCCTGTTTGCACCCACCCCCCAAAATGAGGCCTTTTTGATTGACTTTGAATTCAACTTTAACCCCCCATAAGAAAAGAAAACAGACATGCACAAAATGTCTTGAATGAATAAGACGCGCACGAGCGCGTGTGTGTGCTCATCATCCTTTGAGTTTTAAAATGAAACTCGAGTAGTAGTAGACTAAACGAATGGCGACCCTCAAACGTTATCGCGTAACACTGGCGACGACGAGCGCGACGACGACTGGCGTCAGTCTATCCGACTGTTATGGCTATGTGAACGCATATCAGGATTCCATAGACCACGACCATTTCGATGATCTAATCAGCACAGCAGCACATCCACATTGGCCAATATGCCATAAACACAGTGTGCAATGTCTTACGTTACTACTCTCAATGATTGAAATATGATTTTGAGTGCACACTCAAATCAGTGACCTTTCCTCTGCTCTTGCACTTACAGTTCACAAACTACTGTGTGACACATTGAAAAGTCATAATTCACCAAAGCGGAAAACTGTTCAAACAGTGTAATCTGAACTACTGCACTGTACTGTCTAGACTATCCTTCTGGCATGTCTGTTAACTGTTTGATCTGTTCGGTTCTCGCTTATCTTATCATATCAATGGCTTCCGTAGAGGCAATGGGAAACAAGAAGAAGAGGCAAAAAGAAGTAACAAAATTAGATCAATTCGGTATTGAACAAACTTGAAATGAAGCGTTAAAGAATTTATGAGACTTTTGACATTATACAATGATGCCGCTAATGGTTTTGAGTGTGGACGATGGGAAATATGCGAAATGTGAATCGAAGTGCGACCTTCTTCTTCTCCTTTCTACTCAATATATAAATAATACATTCGGTCATAATGGATTTATGATGAAGTGCCCGAATTGATGCGCGCTAAACACAGAACACTTTTGTGCATTGCATTGGGTGCTAAAATTAATTTTCCATCCATCTCATAATGTTTGCATCATCATCATACTCGAAGATGAAGAGTCCTCCAAGGGGAGAACAACAGAAAGAAAAAGAAAAAGAAAAGAAATAGAAGATGCTACGAGGGGAAAGGCGCAATCTAATAATGATTAGGTGAGAATGGTGTGTGCGTTGATGATGATGATGATGATGAGGCGACTAATGATTCGCGCGTTCGTTTACTTCAGGTCATCAACCACACTGGGCCACTGACACAAACAACTATTGCTAAATGATTTTCGATGTGTTGAAGCAACCAACATAACACTACAACTCATGGAAGGACTTATAAAAGCGTTCGAAACGCGCGAATAATCGTTAAGCCTAAATTGAATTTGAGGGACAAGTGAATGAGGACTATGACTCGTGTTGTCGCCGATGTCCGGCACAAACGGTCATCATGTCCAACAGTGTTTGTGACCCAAAGTGAGTGAGTGCTTAAAACAATGCAATCATTTAGTGAGTTGCAATTGGACACAATTCTGTCATGCAGAATGTGTGTCGATCGTGTGTGTTTGGTCATCATCACCTAGGCATCCATCATCAACTGGCCAATGTCCCTAAATATGTTCCCCTCAGTGCATCCTTTGGTTATTTCCCTCAATCTACTTGTTCTCCCCCTACACTTGCACTCCGCTAGACAAAGACAGCCCATTGTGAGTCGTCACTGTCATTTCGGTTGGTTCAGTGTGCGATTAAAAACAATGGCCAACTTGTGTGTGTTTGAAAAGACAAAAAGAAGAAGGACACAAAAGAACAAAACAGAATTGACTTGGTTAGTGTTTGGTTAGTTAGTTTGTTTGTGTGTGCTGTGTGAGTGCAATTGTGGGGGAGCGGGCAATGACAATGTTTGTGCCCAATGTGATTGCACTAATGGATGGTCACAGAATTGCACCACCACAATCAACATTACATTGCCTCTGCCCGGGTTCAACATCGACATCAGCACCACCACCCACCCCCAGGACGACACATTAGCATAGACAAACACATACACAAATGACTTTATAAATCGTCAATAAGTCGCGCGCGAGCTCGCAACACTCGAAGGCAAACAGCGAAAAGGCATTCGAAGTCGGCGACGAAGACGGCGACAGGCGACGTCGAGACGAGACTTGCTGCCAAGAAACGAAGACGACGACGACCACAGAGAAGAAGAGACTGTTCGCAGTGTTCCGAGACAGTGAAGCGAGAGCGAGCTATTCAAAACTAAACACTTGACCTTTAACCTTGACTGCAGAAGAAGCCACACATTGACAGTAGCAGTAGACAAAGTCACAATGCGAAAAGCAAACATTGTCTTAATTGTTGCAAATGATGTTTGCTTAAGACGGCTCGCGCCAGTGGCTCTAAAACTAAAAGCTAAGCCAAATGATCCGTCGAGTGATGAGTTTGCACTTACAAATGTAAAGGCTCGCTTATGCAACTTAACTAAATTGAATCATTAATTGAAATAGATATCACCAAACGTAACATGATCCAATGATCCAATGTCCGGAGAGAGCATTAATCTAGTAGTGCGCACTCGTTCGTGCAAGGACACAATTTTGAGTCTAATTAGACTCAATTAGTCTAATGTGTTTCTCTGGACTGAATGACAACGAATGAATGAATCAGCAAGAATTAAGCAACATCATTTGTTTGTCAGACTGTCTGCAATCCTTGGACTAATCCTTGGAATTGAATTAAATGATGCATTCATTCATTGCACTGAGTAATTCTTTGTCTCGCATTCATTCCTTCTTACTCAACGTTTTTTGATGTGTCATGTCTTCATTAATGTGTAAACTTACTGATGCCAAGTGTAGTGACTTAAGTTTAAGATTGCACAAACATACACACAAAATGAATAGTAAATTGATAGAACGAATGTGAGCACGCGGAGACAAATTAGCTACGCTTGTTTAGTCAGAGGGTTTGACCTTTCCGCTGCCGCGGCTCTGACCTTACAACCACCACCAACACTGAGGCACACACACAGAGTGGGGGCTAAGGCGAGACACCGAAATGTGCAATTGCTCGTGTCCAACCGTGAAACAGGCGAGTCGAACAAATTGATGACTGCTCCACTCTGTGACTGTCTGTGTGCTGTATGGCCAATTTATGGACACCAAAGTGTGCACCACATTAAGCCACCCTTGTAGTAAGACAACTACAACTACACTTCCACTCAATTGCGGAACATCATCAAATTGACATTTAGGTCCAATTTGAAGAAGTCACAAACACAATCGATTGATCGTGAACAAGGCAACAAACAGACAAATAAGCCAAAGTAGTCATCAATCGGAATCCCGTTACGGTCTCGCTCTCTCTCCCTTCGCTCAATCAAACACTAAATGACACAGTGTGTGTGTGTGGATTACCGAAACTAATTTGGTGCATTGCAATGCGAGAATCAAATTACTTTCGAGAAATGCACCAAGTTTAAATCTAGATTTATGAGCGCGCGACTTCTTGAATTGCAAGTCAATTTTTGTAATCGTTTTATTATTACGAGTCTTCGAGCAAAGTAAGTAACGTTACTCTGCAACTATTTGGTCAAAGCAATAAAGTTTAAATGTCTAAATCAGCGCTCAATGAATTGATCGTTTCAAGTGAACGGCAGCTGAACTGAACAGTCAAATTTCAGTTTCAATTGCAATTCATTTTGTCATCTTTTGTGTCCGTGTGTGCTTTATGATATCGTATCCAATAGAAAAGGTATATATATAATTTGTCTAGAGTGTTATATGATTGACTCTATTCTAATCGAACCAATTGGGGAGAACACACACAATGGTTGCTTGTGTGTGTGCACACAAACACAAGAGGAGTGAGACACTTGGACTGCACTTTGTGTTTGTCCTTCTGTTTGCCTTTGCACTTTTGTTGTCTCGCACACTCAAACGGGCAAACACAATGGACAAATTTGACAGACTAGGGCTGCTCAGTTTACACAGTAGACACACTCAAACACACAAAGTGGCTTTAGTCACTTGAACATTCAACATCGAAATTGAAACATTAATTATTTTATTACTCTCGAGGAGAAGTTTCATTGGCATGCAACCGCAGTCATCGATCCAATTTCAATCGAATCGAAATGTGGTTCCCCACACTCAAGACCCATCATGCCAAGTAGGCTAATCACGCACGCATTGGCCCTCTCACCCCGTAGGGTGCCCCTTTTGTCTATTGCCACGCAGTCCTGCGATGGCTCACGGGGCCTCACTCAAACAAATCACAGTTGTCTCGAGTGTCTGTTTGTCTCATTTGTTTGTTTGTCGTTATAAAATTAACGTTCACCTTTTTTTGGTTTCACCTTTCACATCGAATAATAATACATTGAACATTTCGACGATTCGACTTGACTTGTGTGACTTGTCGACCTTGTGACCTTTCAATGATGAAGGGACTTTCCAATTGGATAAAGATCAGGGCTACTAATTCGTGGCCTACAACTAGTGTGGTTGGCTCATTTAAGGTAGTCAATTTGTCCAAGTCGAGAAGGGCCACACTTGAGCTGTCATCTCACATCAATCAAACTGGGACCTAGACATACAGAGAGTGGAGGGAGACATTCTGAAGAAGATTTGTGTGTTCTGTTTTGTAATTGCGCACTCAGACAGGGGCCCGAGAAGGGGTAATTAAGTAACCAGTGCAACTTGTCGCGTGCGAAACCACACTGAGTGAATGAGAAATGCAGAGTGACTCACTTGTGAAGAGAGGATAAGTCAGTCTGATCTGTTCGTCTGGACGTCTGAGTCACCCCAAGACCAAAATGAACATACATTCCAGACATATTTGCACAAGAAGACAACACACAAAAAGTCGAAACAATTTTGTCCAGGGACTACTAAAACACAAGACGAGAGAGAAAGAGAGGGAGAATGGCTTCCCGTGGTTCAATTGATGGACTATTTGTCTTATCTAAGAGTTAATTTTACGACATTGTCAGGACAGATCAGGCAGGGAGAGTGAGTGAGCGAGACAGATTGGTCTACTTGAGTCTGCTTAACGAGAACAAGACACAAAAAGCCTTAGGTCCCGAGAATTGAGTGAGCTTTTGGCTTCACAGGACAAGAAAAGGGCTCACATTGTGTTTGGCATGTTAAGTAATTAGTGTCACAATGGTCACTAGAAATGGTCACAAAATCTCTGAGACAACAGTCAAAATGTCAACAGTCTAGACTACACTTAAGTGTGTTCACTTGAAATGCAATAAAACACACAATGCATTTGTGATACAGTTGTTTTATGTGACTTTGTGTGACTTGAGGGGTGCACTTGAGTGGACACACAATTGCGCACAATACAAAAACGTCACATTCGAGTTCTAATTAAAATCGAATCGAATGGCGATTGTTTTGTGTATGTTTTAGTGCATGTGTTTGAACAAACAAAACAAATACTCAGAAAATAAAACAGTAGATTGCTAAAATAAAAAGAACAAAAAAAGAGCAGCAAGAGAACGATGACTAACTTAACGAACGAACCAAACTAACAAACAAACAATGGAGACGCATTGTGTTTGGTGTCTAACGAGAAAGAGCGAAAAAGACTTTCGGAAATTCAAAGTCACTTTGGTTGAAGTAGTAGAAGTAGAAGAAGTTTTACATAACCTCACAGACACAAACAACACACGTCATCAGATGTGACAATTGAAATTCGGCTGAATTCATCATCATCATTGCCATCCTCGTGTGCCGAAATCAGCCAACCGAACAAACATTTCATTCAAACGCGAGCGCTCCATTCAAAGCACACACACACAGAATACCATCATCATCATCATCATAATCATTTGGAATATTCATAACGCACACATTAACACAATACATACAGAATACTGAATCAGAAAGAATTACATCGGAAAATGGCAACACAAAACAGACACATCGACAGACAGGCAAACTGAACTGGGAGAGAATCGAGTCGAGTAGACAGGCAGACAGACAGAGAGCATAAGAGAATTCATAATTCTATTATTAAATTGGGAGCCTCAAACACAAAACGAACACACAACACAAACAGACAATGAATTATTATTGAATTGAATGCATTGATAAGCATTTTGTGTGTGTGTGTGTGTTGGTCTATTTGACGTTTCGAAACCAAACCAACGGAAACATCGATTCAATAGAGAAACAGAGCGAACCCTAACCTTTGAGCTAACAGACATTCGAACTGCACGATCGAATCGAATCGAATACTTGACGGTACGAACAAGAACAAGATGAAGGAATTGACAGCTCGATCGAAAGTATGGAATCGAGGGAATTGCAAGAATTTATCTGTCTGTTCGTACAAAGAATGTGAGCACTGAGCACATTGAGCGGCTCGATCGAATCGATCGACTGAGCAGATATAGATTCGAAATCGAACTCAAATTCAAACACACGAATGTGAGTGAGTGAATGAATGTGTGTGTGCATGGCTTTGATATGGGCGATATAGCCAATAGCACAACAGCACAGTACGATTGTGGATGTTCGATTTTGATTTGATCGGGCGTCATGCGATCATGACAGTAGAGTGCAAGACGAGTGTGTGTCTGTGTGTTACAATGCTACAACTCACCAATGAAGGCACAGGGGGAATCCCTCCACCAACGACCATTAGCCGCTCTCACTCCGTTAGACTAGATCGGTCATACATTGGCTCACTCACTCCAACACACACAAATCAAACGGGATTGTGTGTTCGATTTATATAAATCGAACAACGTTTATTATTTCCTTTGGCTTTGCTTCAATAGTTGGTTGGTTGGCTCACTCGAATGGTTCGATCGTTATCCCCATCTACTATGTCTGTTGTAACTGTCAGTCAGTCAGTTTGAGAGTATAGGACAGTACTCATTCCCCGTTCGATCATACACAACAGCAAAAATGAAATGAATGAACCAACAAGCAACCAACAAAATGTCGATCGAATATAGATTTGGCGGAGAGATAATAATATCGAAACTGTTTGCGAGTGATTGAGACAGAGAGCCACAGAGACACACACACCGGCTCACTCACTCACATACATACATTCACTCACATTACGCCATTGAAGTGTATGATTTATGCGAGTGTTTGGCATTTCCGATTTTAATATCACTAATGGACAAGACAGAGAGCATAGTAATGCAGTCGTAGACACACACCGGACACAAGCAAACCATTGCTCAACTCACAGACAGACAACACAAAATGTTCAATTTGTCCAGTGTGAGCCATTCAGAGCGTAACTAACTAACATACAGGGACGAGTGTGTGTGCTTGGCCTAACAGACCAAACAAGCTAACATGACACTCACAGACACAACGAGACACTGACAAATTACATATTTAGTCGTGGTTGTTGGTGTTGTTGGTTGTGGCGGTGTGAGTCTTTTCAATACCTAGGCAGGCAGGAGTACCAAATTGATCCAAAATCACCGAACCCACCAAGTCACGCAATCACGACAGAATCAAGCTAAGCTAAACAGGCCTCAAAGTTGTTGAAACGGGCCAAAATTTAATTAATCTCAATTTGACTATACAAACACTAAACCTAATTTAAGGCGGCACCATGAATTAGACCCAAAGCGTGAAAGCGTGCCAAGCTAATTAGGATACTCGATTATATCACTTAAACAAGTGTTCCAATTGAAACGACCAATTAACTATATATAGGTCCAATATAAAGTGATTGCTTTAACTAAATCAAATTTCCAAACTCACACAGAAATCGAAGCGTAATCTCAATTTTTAAATCAAAATTTATTGCCACCGTCTGGGTCGAGTGTGTGGCCTGCATGAGAAAACATCTGCCATTTACTACTGTCCATCGATGGCCATATATGAAATTGGCCAATAAATAACCGAGTACAAAGTTTTCAAAAGTTAGTTTCGATGTATTTGGTCAAGCACAGAGATCGAATTGATTGATACCGAAGTGAGCGCTTGTGTGTGGTTAAGTGGCAGCGAGTGCGATTCAATCTCTTGTTCGTATTTCGGGGGCACTCGTAGGCGCCCTTGATTTATCAGAGTCTGTATCATCTGATATCATCTCGCGCGTTTATGTAATCGCATGCAAACATATATGTAAACTATCTGTACTTACATTGTGTAGCTTGTAGTAGAGTCCGCAAGCATTGCACACTGGTTCACCGTTGTGATTACGGCGCCAGAGGGTGGTGGTGGTGGTTTTACAGTTGGCGCACGAGGTGCCCGCTCTCCTTGCTGCCGACTGTTGCTGCTTCGTAAATCCAGATTCAGAAGCAGTTCAATGGTTCGAGAGATTCGGGAGAGATTGTGTTGCGATGTGATGTAATGTTCAGATTTGGTGGTGTGAAAGTGAGGCAACAGACAGGGCCAGACAGTGTTGGTTGATGGCGCCAAGTTGATAAGTGAGCAGGACGATGTAATTGATCCAATTGTGGGCGTTCACGGAAGGAACAGAATGTTCATGGAAAAGAGTGGAGAGAGGGTGAGGGTGGGGGTGAAAGGGAAAGAATAAAATAAACAGAAAACAGTTAGTATAAACAATTAAGTATGCTTGAATGTATTTCATTCATTCGTAGTTTTGTTTGCTTTTGGTTTGCGCTAATTGTCCGTGACGTGTTCCGATTGACTGGCTTTGTGTGTGTGTGGGGCTCACACTGCCACTTTAGACCCAGGTCAATTGAACACAAATTGACACAATTGAGGTAGCTCACACTGAGCGAGTAAACGAGATCACCCATGGCGACCTAGGAGACAGTGAGACACCACACCACCACTTGAGTGGCCAACTCATTTGCATACCATTTTGCACTGAAATACATTGGAAGGGACCCATACCACCACGAAGTGATATCGATCAATCATACCAACAGACACCAAAATGAAGCAGCAGAAGCATGCTACCACCAACCGAGCACATGAGACACACAGACACATTTTGTGAGACAAATGAGCCCTCAAATGAGTCTTCATCAACTATAGTTTTACTAATACTTTCGATCCAAGTCGCTAATTTACCGTAAAACAAGACGAGACTAGACAGATTATTATTAACCAGTGTGAGTTAGTGTGTGTTCAATGTCACAACAAAATGTGATGAGATTAGACACTGACAAGGCAAGTGCAGCATGCGCTCGATCGATCACTCACGAGGAAAGATGATCAAGTGGGGTCAAGTGGTGAGAGTGCGTGCACCATCACAACCATTGACCCTCAGCTAATTGACTAATTAGACAGTTTGAATTTGTGGTTTGTCTTGACTCAAATTTTGAATGCGACTTAAATTGTCAACTCCCAGTGGCGAGAGTGCGAGTGAACACAAATGCAATTGTATTCCAATTTGTACACTCCAAATTATAGCCATTGTGTCATCTCTATATGATTATTATCACTGTCCCTACCTCACTGTCTCCTTCCTCTCTCCATCTCTCTCTCACTCACACACACAAAAATAATGATAATCGATGTGTTTAACCCCTGAGTGCTCACTCACTCACTCACCTCACTCCAACCACAAACTCGTCCATTAGACCTACCTCTCTCTCACATTCATTCTCCTCATCCACTCCACCACTGTCCTCCTCTTTTATCTTGGTCTATAATCTAATACTTTCTCATCATACAGAACTCACATATTTGTTGGTTTGTGTTCTGTTCGTTATGTTTCATTCGAACCCTCCATACCGCCAAATAGTATTCGAGTAGAGAGCGCTGTCGAGAGTGTTGCCAAATTAATTAATATACATTCACATGCAGATAGACGCTCACACACAGACTCTCATTCTCATATATATACTGCACCGAATTAATTATTTATAATGATCAAATGTTAGGGTACTACACAGCACACAACTCATTGCACTCGTGTAATCCCGCTAACTAAATGGGACCGAACACAAATGCAATTACATTACATTGTGAGTAAATCGCATAAATCGAATTGTACAATTAGACAGAAGAGATTTTTGAACACTTTAACTCAAAAAAATAAAATCTAGAAAACGTTTAAAATCCTCAAGAAATTTCGGACTCAATCGGAGAAAAACATGTAAGTTTCAACGTTTTCTACTTTTTTCTCTAAATGAATAAGCCAATGAATGAATTAGAGAATGCCGAGTAGTTTGTGTAGAAGTCCGTGTGTGTGCCATGTTGGCGCATCATTAATTATCGAGTGTGTCGAATGTAGTGAGTAGTGTGCCGTTTGTGTTAATCAGTAAATTGGTGCATTGTCCGATGTGCTCACTAGTCAGCACCACTCCACTCTCCACACACTCTCAGCATCATCACCCATCATGCTTTTCATCTTCTCTTCCCTCTCCTCTATCTTATATAAATTAACTAATTACTGAACACCTGAAAATGCGTGAGTTCGTATGAGTACGTTCAGGCAGGGTAGAAGTGATTCACTAGAACTTGCGAGGTATGGCACACTCACTGAGGGTGATGCACTTGTGGTAAACGAACGAACAAAACGGACAACACAAAATATGCCAAGTGATTAACAAGTTGCTCATTATGTATTAACTAACTAACTAACAGAGAGAAAGGTGAAGAAGAAATGATGAACAACACAAAACACAAAAACGAACAAGAAAACGAAGAAAAAACCGAAGACGAAAAGCTCAACTCAAAAGAGTGTGCAAGAGATGCATGTGCGGTGCAATAAATTACGACACAACATCAATCGGTGCTAACTCAAAGTGAAAAAACAAAATGTGTTCGGCAAAAGTGTTCTTGACCATCAAGAGCACAAACTACCTCTACTCAAACACAAAGTGAACAAGCAGTAGTCTGATTTATATTTATAACATAAAATATGAAATACATTCATAAATAAATCAAAAGATGAATCTGTCTGTGTGTGTCTGTGTGTGTTTGTGATTGAATCAATTTCGAACCACACAAGAAGTTGGACAACGCCACGCATTTATTACAAATTTCAAATTTCAATTCAATGATTTGTCTGTGTTTATTCGAGTTTGATTAGAGCGGAATTCCGCATCTCAACCTTAATACTAATCGATATAATGCCGATCGTGCACACAATCAAACACAGTCATGCCATTTACTATGTAACGCGAAACACACACAAACTCACACAAAGTGATGAGCTCCCTTGTTTTCGCTTGAGATGGCAAATGAGGCGAAAATTGGCTGGTAATTACGCGCACGTCAAGAGAAGAAGGAAGAAATATAAAGGAGCTCGATCGCTAAAGGAAGGTAGCGCGCGCGAGCTCAATCGCTCAGCGTTCGTTCATTCATTCATTCATCATGCTCATCACTCTCGTGTGTGTGTGTGTGTGTTGTGTCCATTGAAAGGCCATTCAATCTAGTAAGTAGTATTAGACCCTTGAATCAGTAGTGTGACTAATAGACTCAAGAATAGCCACAAAAAGGATATTGACTGGGATGGGCCTGTGTTCGGTTTGGTGGTTCATGGGCACGATTTCCAATAAGGTGAGCTAATTAGGAAGATGAAGAACAAGTGGAAGTGAACGAGAGCGGACGGGGGACTACTAGTGCTCGAGGAATGAGCTAGTGAGGGGATACAAAGCTGAATCGATCGGACAAATTAACTGATTCGTGCCCGATCATTGCGCGAACCACATCGTTCGACTTGATGTTTAGACCACTGCTCCAGATTGACGATGTGCTGTGTGTGCTATTTAGTAGAAAAGCATGGCTTCAGGGCAGATTCCATTGGCAGACCATAAGGGGCCAATTACAGATTAGAGCAAGACTAAAGAGGCATTGTGTCTGAGTGAACTAATCGGTCCGAACTGTATCAATCCAATTAAGTCTCAATTATTTAAAGTGTATCAGAGAGGGAGAAGGAGAAGGAGAAGAGGATCGAGTACTACTGAGTAGAGTGTATGCAATTACGTATGGTGATTTGTCTCCTCCTGGCCAATCATCATCTCAATGGATGTTTGCACTGTGGCCATCATCCGGTAAATCATCATATCATCATCGTCTTGTTCTTCTCATCCTTAGCACACAATTGACCGGTTAATCATCGTGTGCGAGCGCACATCATGACCATAATTGACCACAAGAACAAACAAACCAACAACTTAACACGCACTCATTCACTCATTTGTGACTGTTTGACTGTTGTAATCTAAATTGTTGCTAACTCAATTAGTAACCAACAATTGTGCACCAACACGAGTTTGTAAACTGAGCAGATGGAAACATTTAAAAGATTAAAGACTCAAATGGCAACTCAAAAATCTCAAATCTAAATGAGTTTATTAGCAAAACTAAAACCGAAACAAACAAAATCGTTTGTGGTTTTTGTTTGTTTCTCATCTCATCTCTAATTGATCTCACTCCTAATGTTTGTGGCCAATCTGTTTTTGTTCTTCTTCTTGTTCATCATCCATAGACAGAGACTGTATAATTAGGACATGACTCAACTCACCATTCTACACTCTAATACAATCGATGGATGAGTTTCGAGAGGACACACATATGAAATGGATATATATTGTGTCTGTGTGGTTAGACATAACCTGGCTATTAGCCATTATCATCATCATCATCATTAGTGTTGTATTAACTTATATTATTATTATAAATGCACTCACTAATCGGGTAATCGGGTGAACTAATTGAGAGAGGGAGGAAGGCAGATGAAGGGGCAAGACAGAATGCACTTAACCGATTGACTTTGTAACTATTGTAACAATCGAGACTATTCGAACTAAAAATGAAAGAACAAGCAAAACAAAATGATGAAACAAAACAACAAAAGAGACAATGAATAGTTCAGGTTGGAGTTTGATAATGCAAATAAGCTAGATGATTGTATGATCGAGTTCGAAGAGCTAGGTTTGACCGAAAGAGAGCAGATGATGATGAATTCATTAAGCCAACTAGTACGAACACAATGATCATAATCGCTAGTTTGTTTAGAAGGCAAAGATTCATATCTCCAATCTAGTTAAGGAAGATCATCTCTCGGATCTAAGATTTAAGATATCTAACTTATCGACATATCGATGTATGCAAATTACGCATGCAAATGACACATGTTTTGTGCTTAATTTGTGCCTCTTTTTGGTGCAACCCACCGAGGACCACCTAAAGACCAATTGATTGACCTTTCACTCTCGACCTCAGAATGTGAATGTATTTTGCGGTCTAGGGCCCTGTCCTGTGGTCTTAATTTGTATTTATACGTTTATAAAAGTTCACCTTCCGAAAGGTCATGCAATCAAACATGAAAGAATACGAAGAGCAAGAACAAGTGTATGATGATGTATGCAAGTTATCATCAAGCCAAGTAGTTGCTCTGCTTTTTTTACTGAGAGGTAATGATGAAAGAAGAAGACAAAACACGGGGCGCAACAAGGCAAAGTGCTAAAAGGTACATTTAGCGACACACATCATTAATAATAACAGTCAAAGTGAAGTCGGGGACGGAGTCGGAGGAACAAGTGGACGACGACCCTACCGAATGAATGACTGACCATTTTCTCAAACAATTTTTGTGTGTGCCGTAAAAGACATTAAAAGACCGACCAATAAAATGATTAACAAGATGAAGCGAACAACGAAACAAGAAGAAGCGAAATTGGTGGTTTGTTACCGGGAGGAAACGTAACAAAACGAGCAAAATGATGATGATCGAACCATCGAACAACGAGAGAGTGGTGATTGCACTCGGTCTAATTGCTCAATTGAGTGACTCCGTAATTGGTCCGCGAATATACGCAAAAATACGAATACAACCGATGAGTTTGTGTTTCAATTACTTCGATTGAAGCCAAATGGAGCACAAGAGCACACACAGGCACGAATATATCATGGTGGCCCGGTGGCGACCACGACCACTCAATCAACAGCTCACTCTCCTCTCTCTCTCTCTCTCTCCTCTCCCTCACCGATCATCCTAATCGTCCCAGTTGTTATCGTTGTATTGACTTCACGTGCGCGCCCGAGCTCGTGCGGCAATCAATCACGCTACGATCAATTATGCCAATCATAACATATCCGACCAACACAAAGTCAAACACACACAAAAGTCAAAGACTAAACTTTCCATGAAACGTAACAATTGAAGTTGACTCAATTATGCTCACTAATAATGTCTCAATTTTTACAATCAACAGATAATTCTAAACATTTACATCCGATTCAATGATTGAAATGATGAATTCTAAGAAATTGGATGTTTAATTGTAGCAAAATGAAACAGCAACAAAAAAGGAACAAACTCTTAGCAACTAAGCAATTTTTCTGTTTTTCACACAAGTTTGATCAAAGTTTGTTCGTCGTTTTGGACGGCGTGACTAGTCACGAGCAGTCAAAAAGCACCTAGTGAGTGTCCGTGTCATGATCTGGGCAAACTAGTGCACATTCCCTTCTTCTGATCAAGTGCTCGTGGGGACATCGTGCGCGCTTGTGGCTCCCTTTGATCAATCGAACCAATGTGTGTCGGTAGAAATGTGTGTTGGGCAAAGGGACACCGAGATTGTTTGGGTGTTACTGCCAAATTGGCCTCACTCACCACACTGAGTGAGCAAACAAACCGACATAATACATAGACAAACATTCAAACATTCGACATTCGGGCAATTGAAAAGTGCCAATCAAACTACTACTACAAAGTGAGAAGGGGAGAGAGAAGGTAGAGTGAGGTAGACAGAGAGACGCATCGAGTACCGCCTCACCACACAAACCATAACCGATGACACTTCATTAGCGGTCATAATTAATGACCACAGAGTTGGCCTCCTCTCACTCTGTTCTGTGTTCGGTGATGGTGTTCGTGTGACCTTTCACTTTTCGTGATCGGTTGCCACCTTTTTTCTGTCTGTCTGTTTTGGTGCCGTGTGTGTGTTGGCTAAGCTTGTTAGCGTCGTGTGTTAAGGTTAAGTTAGTTAGTTAACTAACTAGACAAATTTCACGCTAGCTAATTTGTTAAAAGTAAAACGTTTTGATCATTTGGCACATTCAGAGAGTGAGTGAGAGACAGACGGCACACAAGCACGGCTTAGTGGCTGCAAGTGCACACAACAGCCCAAAAGCAGGCAAATCTGAGGCTAAACAAATTAGTCAATTGATTAACTACCCCATCGTCGAACTCGTCGTACTCGAACGTGATTTATAAACTAAAACTAAAAGCCGAGAAATTGGTTGCGCGATCACCTGACCATTCAAGATTAGCTTAGTGTAAAATAATATAAACGATTTCCTTGTGTGCTCGTTAGTTCGCTAACCTTTGAGTTCGCAATGGAATTTGACAAAAAGAATGAACATTCCTTTTGAGTTACCCTACAAATGTAACTACAATGTCCACCACTTGTTACTCAACCAAACCGAGTGAGAACAATTGTTTTGTGTTGTGTTCAGTGGGACACAATCACAACGGCGCATCACCCAATCGAGTATCATCACGATCATCACCTAAACGGTGTGTGAGTGTTATATAACTAGAGTCTTATTAGTGAGACCATCATCTACATCATCACTTGGTACCGCGGCAGACGGTTTCTGATGCTGCTGATGGTTTGATGATTATTAGCGGGGAGGTAGCACATTCGGTGCGACTGTTGTGTGCTTGTGGTAAGGTAAAGTGACACAATCAGCACGAGATATCAAGTGCAGATACAATTCTCAATGCATAGCACTCAGATCGGTGATAAATTGACGAAGTACTATGGGGCACTGTATCAACAACACACAGTAAGTGAGTGCCGGCAGAAAGTATTTTTCTGTGCATTATAACACACAAACACAATTGACTCTCGAGTGTGTGAGAGAGAAGTCGTGGTCAGTGGTCCGACCTTGTGTGTGACTTTTGCCGCCACTGAACAGAGCAAAGAAGAAAGAAAGAAAGAGCGATAGATTGTGTGGCTCGATATCTCACACCATCTCACACAGATCGAAATGATAGCTCATTTGTGTGCATACATACTGTGTGAGAGATAGATAGAAGTACCATTCATCTACGGCCAATTAAGAGGTGATAACAAGGCACTCACTCACTTTGATCAAATCGATCGGATCTGTGTGTGAGAGAAGGGAAAGACGGGCAGTTAACACCTCGCGAGAGTGAGATCGCATCGGTGCAACACACAAACGAGCTAAGATCATCTCGTGCCAAATGATCATATCTCAACACAACAGCACAACCACATGCAAAACGTTCTCTATTTCGTTCGCACCTTTATGGCCTGTCACGCGGTAGATCGCAGCGCAGACTAATGCCGCATCCAATTGAAGGGTCAAACCAATTGGCCCATAGACCATATCGCTTATCCATATCTTGATGGGTCTCTTCGGAAGAAAAACACAATCGAAACACACACACACACACACACACAAGCCTCCAACCATCATCATCTCATCACTCAACACACTAAATCTTATCCCTAATCATCATCCACCTTTTCCTTAATATCAAGGGAAGGAAAGATTTAAGATTAAGAAGATAGATCAACCGAACAACAAAACAAAAAGGAATACAATCGATTCGGAAGGGGGACAGCAGCAAACATACTGGCGATGGATCTTATCTTAACAAGCCACTCAATTGAGAGGAGTAGTAAACGATGCAAGTAAGGAAGGATAGAAAGGGGAATAATAACTGATTTGCATTGAACGATCCTGTACGATGAATTAGGTGGCTAATTGGGCTATTTGAGAGATAGGAAAGGATAGATTCATCTCGATCTTGATCGGATAGATTGGGTTGATATAGAAATGAAATTGGATAAATTGATTAACAGATTGTGTAACAGATTATGACCACATAGATCAACTATCGAACTATACAACTACAAAACCATCTAACTACCAACCATCTAACTGCCCACAATCGAACTACCTAACTATCCAACAAAATGTGCAAACTCTTGTGCATACCTTCGGAAAAATTATGAATATATCCGAAATTCGAAACACAACAACGGCCACTGGTCAGTCAGTGTCCGACCGGTGATTGTGTTCATCATTGCATTATGCGAACATAATAACGAGTCGGTTGCTCGACCACCACAACGCGCAAAGAGTTCAAAGTGCACACATCTTCTGCAGTCGGCAGCCAATCCGAATACTTTTCGTACTCTCTGCCTCATCATTCCTATCCGTTCCTATCCGTACAACAACGCAACAACCCTTAATGGTCTGTCTTTATGTTATTAATTAGAGTTGTGTGTGTGAGTGAGTGAATATGTTCGAGGGTGAGGAAAATGGTCGAACAAAACGAAAAGAAAGAACGGACAACGAAAAGATGATGAAAAAGAAGAAGGAACAAGAGTGGCAACTGTGTACTGGGATGATCAACTAATGATGAACACCGAAAAAACGAAGAAGAGGAACATCGCTTTTTACGGACGGTCTTTTTGTACTCTCAATGTCTTTTCACATTGATCATCAAACAGTGCAACACAAAGGAGCACACACACACAGACTCACACTCTTTTGACGCTCGTTTGTTTACCTGCCCACCAGAGGCAGGTCTGGTCACGGATACGGATACATACGAAAGGAGAAGGAGAGGGATAGAAGGACAGACTGTGTACAGTGTATGAAGTGTAATGAGAATTCCGCCAACCAAATGAAGACTACCAGAGAGTGAGATCATGAGGTGTCCTCTGGCAATGGCATTGCACTCGAATTGGTGCTCTTTTGGTGGTGTTGCATTCACCAAAAAGGGACACCAAACACAGTGTCTGTGTCTGTGAACACACAACGAGTGTACCACAATGAACATAAAGTGCCGCATAACACTCGTGCTCGCGCGCCCTGTGTGCACTGTGAATTCACTCGCGCGGTAAACTGCCAAATTGGCCATATAATCAGACCCGTGAGGGGTCATCAGGCCAAATGGGAGAGAGAGAGAGAGAGAGAGAGAGAGAGAGAGAGAGAGAGAGAGAGAGAGAGAGAGAGAGAGAGAGAGAGAGAGAGAGAGAGAGAGAGAGAGAGGACGCGGAGTGAAGGAGATGAGCAAAGAGAGACACCGCACAGAGACTCGTGCACTTTGCATCAATCCACCCGCGTACCGCGCTCGTTCACTGCTGCGTTAACAAGATGCTAATGAGTAGGGAGCGAGTGGATGGTCATGACGTCCACGAACTATTCAACACAGTCCACTGCACACAACAAAGAACAACGAACATAATATAAAGTGTTTATTCGCCAATTGTGGGGCGTGATGATGATCGAGTGGTGCGGCTGACGGTGATGGTGATGGTGCTGATGACCACTTAATGGTCATCACTACTAAACACTCACTGACAAAGTATCAATTTAAAGTGTCATAACGTGCTATGTGAATATGAGTGCGCACCGAGACACACTTTTGCCTGTGTGGAGTGTGGATGTGCACTGTCCGTGTTGGCTAATCCCGGATATATACAATGCTCGATTGTGGTGCTGTGTGACTGATAATAGAGCTCACTCACTCACTCTCGCTCTAATGTGGTGTCAATAGATCGATCAATCGAACGATCTGTTTGTTTCAAACTGACAAATCGAATTGAACGCATCCTAGTATGCTCTTGTGTGTTGTGCAGTGATGTGAGGTGTTGAAATGAGGCTAATCCTGTGGCGCACAATCGCAACAATACTACTACTGCTAATAATAAAGCTAATGTGCACTTACCAATCGACGTTTCGGTTTGATCAGTGGCCGATTTTGGCCGTTCATCTTGTGATACAGGCCACAGGCGTTGCACAGATAATGACCGGTCCCGTCTCGGCGCCATAACGGAGTGGAGGTGGCGCCACAGTTCACGCATTCTCGGCCTTCTAACATGAGTAGAGAGAGATCTGTGATTAATAGGTGGTGATACTGCTAATGAGGTGCCAAACACAGAGCGGACACAGGACAGAGCAGACAGAGCAGAACAGACAGAGCAGCAACAGTGGAACATAGCAGTCGGTTAGTGATTAGTTTGGTATTGTTAGTTTGGTTAGTGAGTTAGTTGACCAAGTTGAGTTTGAGATTGTTATTGAAATTGAGATTGTTAGAGATTGAGAGTTGATTCATGAATGTTGATTGCGCGCTTGAAGGGAATTTCATTTGGAGACGGGAGTGAATGAAGGGTTAAGTGAATGGGAGTTATATGTTAGGGTTTTAACGGGATGGATACTCAAATGGGATTAACGCCAAAAAATCATAAATGCAACTCAAAAGTGGGGGGAAGGAAATCATAAATGCAATGCGCAAAGCAAAAGATAAACAAGGGAAAAACGAAACAAATAAGAACGAAAAACCAAAAGAGGGCAAATAACCTTTCCAACCTTTACCGGCACTTGAGCGTCCTTTCGATCGGTTTGGGTGTGATTTGAGTGAGTTACCGCCACCGCCACCACTGCCACCATTGCCCTGGTGACTGTGATGGTTGTGGTGCCCGTTGACCGCGGTCGTGTTCGGACTGAGCACCGAGGCCAGCGGGTTACCTACACCCAGACAGGACTGGGCCGCCTTTGTGCCGAGTGAGGCAGTCATCGGGGAGACGGACGAGGCCGAAGACGAGTTGGTGGTGAAGGGACCGTACATGGGACTGGCGCCACCCGCTGCGCCACCAGTGCCCGAGTACGGATGGTGGTGGTGGGGGTGGTAGGGGTTGTGTGGCTGCAGGGCGTGACCACCCGACTGGGCCTGCAGGCTGTGGTGGTGGTGGTGCAGACCGAGCATGTCGCCCGACGTGCCGAATGTGGCCGAGTTGGTCATTTGGCTGTACGGGGACGTGTAGTACGGACTGAGTGAGGACGAGGTTGGCAGGAACGGGTTGTGACTGCTTTGGTTATTGCTGGAGGGCTGATTGGTCGGAGTATTGCCACTGCTGGAACTGGTGTTGGAACTGCTGCGACTGCTGCTCGCCGAGCCGGCACTGCTGTTCGTATTGCTGCTGCTGTTGGCCGCACTGTTGCCGTTGGTGCCGTTCTGGTTGGCAGAGGAGGGTGAAGTCGAGTCGGTACCTTCACGTGGCTTCGAACTCGAGCATCCAACGAGTCCTTGTGCGGCGGCCGAGGCCACATTGCCCAGTGCTGCCGAGCTGAGTTGACTCAACATGTGATGTGGGTGGTGGTGGTTGTGGTGGTGACTCATGTGCTGGGACTGCTGCTGCTGGTCCATTCGACCACCGCCACCGTGGGACAGTGGACCGTTCTGATGGTGGCTCTGGTGCTGGGGCTGTAGTCCACGGGCTTCTTGAAACTGTTGATGCTGTTGGTGCTGCTGGTGGGCATTGTGCTGAGAGCCCATGCCATAGTACGAACCAGGCTTCATGTCCATTGCGGCAGCTGCTGCTGCGGCGAGTGCTGCCGCCGCGGCTGCCGATGAATCCATGCCTGGCATTAGATCCATGATGTTGCGTGTGGAGAGTGGCGGAATTGAGGAGTTGGAGCCAACCGAGGACGAGGATATATTGCCGGGCGAGAGCAAGTGATCCGGTGTTTCCTCCTTGGGTGGTGTGGGAGGTAACGGGAAAGTGGACGACGATGGGTTGAGACTAGAGAAGAGCGCGTTTGTGGCTTGGGCACTTCCGCTGGACCACAAGTTGCCAACTGCTCCACCACTTGGTGGCTGATTTGAACTGCTACTGGTCGAGACGGACAGATTGGACAAACTACCGGGCGAGTGCAGAAACTGATGAAATTGGCTGGTGGGCTGGTTGGCGCCGATCGGTGGAGAGGAAAGCCAGTTGCGAGCGGACTGCTGCTGCTGGTGCGGCTGCTGCTGGAACGTCCTGCTGGAGCCGGGACTGACTGATTGGTGGTTGCTAGTCATGCGAACTGAGGATGCACCATGACATGACATGACATGGCATGGGAGGGGGGAGTGAATGGTTTCAGAAGCACAGTTCAACAACAAACAACAACAACAACAATCAGTCGAAATGTATTAGTTTTTCGAGGCACACGATGTGCAGTGGGCGATATCGAGTGCCACAGTGTGCGAACGACCAAAGTGGTTCGCAGTGGTTGTGGTTGGTTTCGGTTGGCCGTGACGAACGAGTCGAGACGATATCGACACACAACCAAACAGTAGATAAACACAAACACCACATTGGACACAGGACACACAATCAATGAACGCAGATTGTAACACATTGAATAAAGTCGAACAGTGCAGATGAAGATGAAGAAGAAGAGTGAGAGAAGTGCAGAGTCGGCATCGATTCGGAAGGCAGAAAGAAGTTGGCCAAAGATTATGAAGATGATGATGGTGAAGGAAAGGATGGGAAAGGGAGAAGAGAGAGAGAAAAGAGATACATTAGAGATATGTTTCAACACTGAGAGTGAAAGAGAGCGATAGATAGGTAGAAGATCGATTCGAGTGAAAGTTTGTTTAGTGACACACACACAGACACAGACAAAAGTGCAAGTGTGAGCTGTCCCCGACTCGGTGTTTGTGTGATAAGTTCGCAGGCTCGATGTGAGATTAGATGCGAACTGATCGACACTTTGCCACCGAGTGACTGAGGCACACAGAGAGGTGTCTTTCATTGCCATCAACCGACACACAGACCTTATCATATCAACATACCAACACACACACAATCACTTATCCTTATGTACACTCAAGTGATAATCAATATATATATTTCAACATACAAATCTAGATCAATCGGCTGCTGCAGTATCGGAGAATCAAATTTCTGCATGTGCAAATAATCGTTTTACGTACGTCAATGTCCCAAGAGAATTGGGAATGAAAACCCAAACAAAGTTGTGTTGTTGTGGACAATGTCCTCCAACGAATGGTCATTCAGTAAACTCCCCCTAACAACCGAACTTTGAACATTGAAAATTACAAATTCAAGGACATTCGATTTGAGAGAGGCAACAAGCGAGCAACTTTCGGTCAATTCGACTATGTTCGAAAATAACTCGACTAAGTTCGAAGTGAATATGATCGAGCTAGTGTTCGATAAAGTCGTTTTATGCGCGATCTTTACCCCAAAGCGAACAGTGACAAACTGTACGAACACGCGCTCAAGAGGCTCCTTTGATTGTACGAAATTGTATGTGACTGTGAGATAACATTCGAGCTCAACATAAAAGAAAGTAAATGGAAAGCAAGCAAGAAAGTTCGCGTAAGAACTGTCTTGTGCGAGATGGGACTAGTGATTGCGCACACGAATGGTGCACTGTCGAGTGATAGTGACTGACTGTGTCAATGTATGTATGGTTTGTATGTATTATTTATTTTACTAACGAGATATCATCGGTGGTGGTGTTGCGTGAAGAGAGTGAGAGGGTGATGATGGTGATAGTAATGTTGCACATATAACACAACATACACACGCGGACTGACTCAGTTGACTTGTGATGATGGCGCGAGGATGATAAAGTGGCAGAGAGATGGCACACACAGACACACAGATCAAGGTGCTGATGTAATCATACGAAATACAGTGAACAGATAACAAAAGGGGGAGGATGAATACTGCTCAATAGCTGATGGGGGCACTGTGTGATACTATGTATGTGCAGGGGTTATCGGGTTAGATGGACCATGGCACACTGCAAGGCGACATAGAGAATTAGGTGAAGGGTCGAGATGCGCGAGACGCGAAATGAATCAAACGAGAGCGAGCGAGATAAGGCGAAGTGACTAAGTGCGAGAGAGTGAGCGAGAGAGCGAGAACGATGCGCGACCCGACCGAGTGCAAACCAACTGACTGACTGACGAGGCAGACGAGACTCACCGATCACTACCGTGGTGGAGTGGTGGTGGTGGTGGTGGTGTAGATGGTGGTGCTGATGGTGGTGGTCGTGGTGGCTAATGCGCCGCGCGCGGTGCCTGCTCAAGTTGAGTGTTAGGGGGCACCTACTCAGTACAGTCACTCAGTGTGGCGTGTGTTGCACAGCACACGGGAGGAGTGTGCCAGCAGAGACTCATTGTGGCACTCTGTGTCACCAGAGAGTGGGCACGGTCAAATTTGGGAGATCCAGGGACCTGAGTGTGCACTGTGAGGCGTGTCACATTAACGGGTGCACTTGGGCACAATCGGTTAGGAAGAGTTCGAACACTCTCGAGGGAAAAGAACGAGGAGGTTAGATTGCCCACTCGAGATTAGATTGTGTGTCGATCACTTAGTAAACCATCTATTAGTGGTCACTTATCGGTTGGTGGGGCAAGGACGCACAGATATGTCATGGCACACAGAGGGAAATTGCTTGACCCAAGGGACTGTGTGTCCAATGTACTAAAAAGAGTAAAGGTCTAGAGACAAATTGGACAAAATATGACGCAGCCCGGGGGGATGATGTTGAGACCTTATAAATCAGTCACAGGGAAACAATCTGACAAAACATAGTACACAGAGTGATGTCCCGCTTGTAGCTACTGTTCACTCTATGGTAATACATATATAAGTAAATGTGTTTCCGAAAAATTGTGTAGCAAATGAGTTTTCTAATTAAAACACTCAGCAGCAGTGCACACTGCCAACCATCACCATCACCAACCAGCAAAAGCTTTCAATGTGCTTCTGTGTGTCTGTGCCTGTGTCTGTGTGCGGTTGCTAACAAGTTCGGAAGCGTTAAAATATGGCACTAAACGATGAGGATGTGTTGTGTGTGTGTGATGCGGCTGCACAAGAAGGGAAATTAATTTGCCACAAGTTATGACTGAACAGTGCGACGACCAAGACGAAGACGACGACTACGATGGACAGCACTGCACAGACTTGGGTGAATGAATCAACCGGACAAAGTGAGTGAGAGGTTCGGATTTGCTAATTGAAATTAGCCACCGAACGGACGCTATCTCTGTCGGACACATGCAAACTGAAGTGTGCTGCTGATGCACACCATCACCAAAAGTGCAGGGCGCAAATCAAATTAGAAATACTTGCACACTGGTGAGTGCTGTGTGTTGTGCATGATCATCAATCGAAGCACACACACACGACCTGTGACGAGCTACCTTGCCCGTCGTCTTCTTCACACCATCACCAAGGAGTTAATCATCGTAATACATAGCATCACTAGTCACCCAGCAATGCAGCACCTGATGGGGATGCGATGCTTTCATTTTTGTTGATGATACAACACAACACACGCCTGATGGATGTGTCATAGCATCATCAACACTCAAATATATCGATCATAGCGAGAAAGGTGAGTTGAAAGGCGAGAGAGGTGAGAGATCGAACAGAGAGGGAGAGGGAGAGGGAGAGAGAGAGAGAGAGAGAGAGAGAGAGAGAGAGAGAGAGAGAGAGAGGGGAGAGGGGGGAGAGGGAGGGAGAGAGAGAGAGAGAGAGAGAGAGAGAGAGAGAGAGAGAGAGAGAGAGAGAGAGAGAGAGAGAGAGAGAGAGAGAGAGAGAGAGAGAGAGAGAGAGAGAGAGAGAGAGAGAGAGAGAGAGAGAGAGACTCGCTAACTAGCAGACCACACATTGCCAAAATATGACCAAAATTAATTAACCCAACTTGTTGAGCGTTAATTAAAAAACAGTACAACAACAGCAGTCTTACCTAACCTCAAGTGCGCAACACATCTACTATGCAGCTGATAATGATGACCTGACAGAACAGGCCAAAAGGGTCATTCATAGACACAGAAATTAATTAATATTTTTTTCTTTATTATATATATATGTCTAATATATATTATTTGTGGAAATAGTTGCGAACACATTTACGTAATGTATTTTATTAATTAAAATTGATAACACAACAACAACATTTGTCAAATGACATCACACAAATGTCTGAATGTGATTGGTTGTCCTGTCAACCATTGGTTGTTGTGTGTTATCCAATCAAAAAGTGCTGCAATTGATTCAATTAGTTATTTAATTAATGAACGTTATATAACCCTTTAAAATGAGAGCATCACCTGGGAAATATCTCGTGTGAAAATAAATGTGTGGTGAGCATTTACATAATAATCAATTTAATGAAAGGATTGACGATCCGAAATGAGAGATGAGAAATATTGCAAATATGCCAAACATGAAAAGAGTTGATGTCAATGTCAAGGTTGCAAATCGCGAAATGAGTGGCGAAGCACATTGCACCTCGATTAGAACTCTCCGATGCCAAACATCTCCTAAATCGAGATTGAACACAAAAATGCTCTTTTTATATGTAATTAATTAAACAAGTGTGTGCACAAGGAGTTAATCATGTCACATTTGAATGCATGTGAAACTTGATTTAGTTGTCAGAGGAACGAACGAATGCAATGAACGAGTGCCAACGAATGCATCACTCTCCCGAAATGCTCATTACCTTAATATGCCTTAATCCTTTTAGTTGTGCCATCGAGCGAGTTAGCGGAAACAACAAAAACACAAATCTGAGTCCGATGCCTCTTGAGGTACAGCTTGAGTTACATCCAAAATAGGTTCTGGCATTGCCTTAACTTAAAAATTGAACACAACATTGACAAGTAAAGTCAAGTGAAATGCATAATAAACTTTGGACATATTTGGAGCGTATCGTAATTGAACGTTAAAGATGATGCAGTTCAGCTTGAGCAAACATAATTAAATTGCGATCATGTTTTACAGCCCGTGATGTGCACTCGATGTTTGTGTCATTCAATGTATTTGGTATCACTAATGAATGAGTGACATGTAACATCAGAAGCAGCAGTATCATCCTCCGCACGAGCAATTAACTTAAATGATGGACATAGACAGCGAGAGGACAACGATCGGTCAACTGATCGGCCGATTGGTGTTGCGATGTTCGAATGTTTGTCATCATCATTGGGTCATTTGCACTGACATGTCATCGCGCACAAGTGTGCATCCGTTGAAAAATGCTGTTTTACAGTAGAACAGAGCACACACACACACACACACACAGAGCACACACACAGCACACACACTTCCTTGCCCACAAAAATTTCGCATTTTTGTTCACTCCAAAACTAGCAGAGATAAAGCTCCCTCGATGACACCTACGGTTAGATCTGATCTAATGATGATTGGTGTGTGTGCAATTTGTGCAGTGTGCAATGTAAAGCCAACGGTCAATGTGCGGTCACACTAAACAGTAACGCATAGCTTTGGCGGCTGACCACATACTCAAAGTGCACCAAGCACTCTCGTGTGTTTAGTCAGAAAAAGAAACGAACGATCGTAATGAGCGAAATGTTACAAATTGCCCACTGACGCTCAGCATCAACTGTGAAATGTGTTTGATTTTGAAAAATGTCATCGAGTTGCACTACGTTTGGACGTAACCGAGTGCTCAATCTATCCAATTTGTGTGATCGGTGTGCAATTAGGACACTGTGAGAGGGGCTTATGCACACACACACACACACACACACAAACTAAAGCTAATACAAACTAGTCTAAATGTGTGTCCCTTTTGAGCATCCGATTTAGTAAATTGAAGCTAGTGGATCGAATATATCACACATGGCATAGACACTGAGAGTGGTGCACACCAGGTACGGAGATATCGATCTCCGTGTGCACTTTTCGGTTAAGCAGCAGACAAACTGCTGCATGCTGCTTCTTGCACAGACACACGCGTTCACTTTGACTGATGCACACACACAGACGAGAGACCACTCTCGACTCATTCATTCATTGTGTTGCTCATTCTCTTCTTAATTGTTCAAATCGATTCTTATCGAGCCACTTGATCTTTGCAGTTGCCAGTTGCAGTTGTTGTTGTTCTTTGCTTTGCGCATTTTCTTTACTTTCACTGTCACTGCTTTATGTCGTGCCCCATTCGACAAAGGACAATCAAACACAAAAGGGACACACACAGACAGTGAGGCTTGCACACCTATTCGATGTGCTGCAACGGGTATCAGTGACTAGGATCTAGATTGAAGGGGACAGAGCAGTGGCCCCTTCTGCTTGGACGTGTTTGCTAGAGACCAAATGAACAGCACCTCAATTGACATGCACAAACTTCACAAATGGCAATACCAATTTGTCAGTCAGTCGTTTAACTCTCACAATGCACAAGCTCGCGTAAATCCTCTGCAAATCTCGGGTCTCGACCGACCAAATGCTCAATCAAACGGTAACATATCTTACGTGGCCTCTCAACTGTTCTTTTAGTTTGGAAAGTCCTCTCAATGTTAATGGACTGGCGGAAAAAGGCGCTTTGGTGCTCTCAAGTGGAATTAAACAAACAAACAAACACAGTCAATCATATTAGAGGACAAACATACAGACACAGACAATGACATTGAGCGGAGGCTTTATGACTCGATACATTTGTCTGTGTGTGCATGCCGATTTGTTTGTGTTGTGCCACAATACAATACATTTACATTTACATACTTAGTATGGATTACTAAGTTTTGTCTGTGAAGGTTTGTGATTAGACATAGACTGACTGACTGACTGTGTTGAACAACAATGATGACTGATGACGACTAATGGCACTCGACAAAAAATGAAGTAGACTAAGAGAGAGAGAGAGAGAGAGAGAGAGAGAGAGAGAGAGAGAGAGAGAGAGAGAGAGAGAGAGAGAGAGAGAGAGAGAGAGAGAGAGAGAGAGGATTTGCCTTGTCGCGCGAGTCGTAATCGTAAGTTACTGCTACTAGAAAGCCGAATTTTAGATTTTTTTTCAAAATCCGGGAATTTAGCTATTTTTAGTGTTTTTCTTCTTTCTTCCTCCTCTATCTATCTCTCTCTCTCTCTCTCTCTCTCTCTCTCTCTCTCTCTCCCTCTCTCTCTCTCTATCTATCTCTCTTTTTACTTGTCCGACCGTGCAACTCAACTTGCGGCTTGGCACTGCACCCAAAAGGCAAACGACAGACAGACGACAATCAGACTGGCGACATTTGGCGCGACATTTGAGAGAGTGACGATGCGGTACGACTGTGAGGCACAGGATGATGGTGCCCCACAGCACAGCATCACCACCATCATTCGATGTCACCTAGAGGAAAATGTTCATTTCGACTACAACACACAGACACACACACCAGGGAGATATGTCAATAGACTCATATAAATCACAAACTCCAAACTCTGTGGTTGAACTTGAAGCCAAAGTGTAGCATCTCGAATTGCGAAACTTTATAAAACTTTTTTTTACTGCAAAAGGGTGACACTATGGCGCCGTCTATCATGTCATATAATAATGTTATAATTCAAGTCTGATGAACTGGTGATAGAGCTCATAAGTAAACATTAAGTTCAAGTAAGCTTTTGAAAAGTGTCCAAACAAAACAAAACCAAAACAAAACACAAAAAACGAAAGATGGGTAGCACTCTCGCAACAGAGTGCTCCCCAAAACAACAAAAATTCATAGATGGGTCATAAAACATTAAGTCAGCAATGGGACTTAAATTTAATTGAAGACACATTTAATGACGAATTTGGACGAAATAAAAATGCATTAGAATAGGCACAAGATTTTGTGTGACAGCTGAAGAGTAAATGGGGAGAAGTCAAAAGTTTTTTTTATTGAAATAGATGGTAACATACAACATCAACAATGAGCGCAACAACAAGCAAATTGACCGTGAATTGAGCTTGCGCGATCTAGAATGTGCAATCGCATTAAAGCTACGATAGTAAATGAAGACATAAACATGGAGGGTGAGTCGAATTACTGAACAGATGAAAGATGCGGACAATGTTGCAACCTACCTAAGGCTAAGTCAAAGGTTACGAGTGATGCTCGGGTTGTTGAGCAACCTAATACTTTTTATAAGTTCAACAACACCGGTCACACACTGCTTCAGTGTAGCAACAAACATAACAAGCAAACAGAAGCAGACGACAAACTAGAAAAAATGATGCAACAATCTAAAAGTCACACGGACCACTGCTCGTGTGACAAATGACGCCAACTGTTTTGTGTGCCCCTCTTTTCCTTCAATCTCCTCTAAACCGAAACCATATAAAGTGGACTGCCTAAGCCAAACAAACAAAAAGAAAATACAATCGTAATAAAAAAAACTCACTCACTCCCTTCTCAATAATAATTGCTCAATTGTAACGACTCTCCAGGCTTCGAGTGTGCGGGCAAAAAAGTAGATACAAAGAAACAAGCAAACAATGTCTCCTTGGGTTTTTATTGGTTTGCACTGCAAAATACAGAAGCTGGTTGGTTGGTGTTTACTTTTTGTTTCGCATCGCCTCATTTTGGGAAGAGAAGGTATAAATTGGCCAGTTGAAATGCACACAATTTTAATGTTCTAATTAAGACATTTCGCTTGTGAAAGAGCAAGTGCACACGCGTCAGTTTCACTTGAAATGAAATGATAAAATCTTATCAAGATTGCCGTGTGGTCAGTGTAGTGTAATGCAAATAGTGAGTGCTACTGTTTTGCTTGTAGTTTTTCTACCTTTTTCTATGTTAGGTACGAATTCATAGGCACTGACCAAATGTCTGTAAAGTATAGCTCGAGAGAGAGAGAGAGAGAGAGAGAGAGAGAGAGAGAGAGAGAGAGAGAGAGAGAGAGAGAGGGCGAGAGAGAGGGCGAGAGGGCGAGAGAGAGAGAGAGAGAGAGAGAGAGAGAGAGAGAGAGAGAGAGAGAGAGAGAGAGAGAGAGAGAGAGAACGGACCTGATGATAAGATCACACAGACAGACCAAGCACACTGAGGTTGCTAAGGTAAGTGAGTAAATTAGTTAACATTAGACAGTACCGGTGATGGTGTGGTGCGCGACCACTCGAGTTGGGAGATTAGGAAAGCGATAGAGCACACGAGGGGAGAGCGAGATGTTGCGAAAAGTCAAATACCGATTGAGATTGTAATGAGATGATTGTGTGTGTCCAAGTCAAATTGGTTAAGACTCACGAGTGTATTAATTGAGTTGAGATATCTCGAAAGAGGTATCAAAAGTTGTGGTGCAATCAGGTTCAAACACGAGACTTAACCACATTTGATTTGTCACTGTTACCATTGTCAACACACAAACTAAAAGCGAGATCACGGTCACACAGCCCAACTAACTACTCAAAGATGAGATATAATCGGACAAAAGTGAACAACTCAACAGTGCACACACCAAAACTGATGGCGGGTACAGATACAGAGGTATATATACGATACAATCTGGATACACATGTGGGCTCACCTTCATATGCGGTTCATTCACGAGATACGTAACAAACGATAACGATGAACGCATTTGAATGATCTGATAAGGTCTAAAATCCTTTCGATCTTATATTAGCCGATTGTTAAATGTCACAGTGATCTATAGATAGAGAACACACATACATTGAACATGTAATGAATAAACCTTAATCAATTTCGATTACACAACTCGAAATTTTTTTATGACTTTGATTTTCCTTTTTATATTATAAATCTATCATCATAAATTATTGCCGGATTTAGAATCTTGAGTTTTTATTTTTTTATATTTTATATTTTTTAAATTTCATTTGAATGGATGAGTTAAGATTTTAGTGAAATAATAAAAACAAAAATTCAAACACACAAAAAGTGCGACTGCACATGGTGACGGTAATGAGTGATGCACATAACGAGGGACGAATGTGTGCGCTCATTGAGGCAGAGTGGTGCGAAGGGCCCACACGTCAGGTAGCACCAATGCAACGCATACCAATGTGTGGCTATTAAATTAAATTAGACACAATTTATTACAGACACACACCAAGGCACAAAAAGAAAAGACTATTCAGACTATGATTTACACCGAAAATACGTTCGATGCATTGGAGTGCACTGGTGGTGTGGTGATGGTGATGGTAAGAGAGTGAGTCTGTGTGTCCACTGTTGGATAGAGTGATAGATCAGGCATATGCTCGACCAAAGGCTAGTGCAATGTGTTCATGGCATCCCTCTGACCACGAGAAGAGGTATCGGAAGGAGAGGAAGAAACAAACGGCGAACGTGAAACGAAACGAAACGAGGAATGTGTGTGTGCAACGTTAAAATGTCCAGGCAATAAATCTGAGCAATTGGACACTTTCTACCCATTTGCAATCTGCCCGGTGTGTGTGTGTGTGTGTGTGTGTGTGTCTGTGAATGTGTGCGCGCTTGAACATTCGAACGAGCACTTAGTGTCATTTCTCATCGATGCACAGCACAGACACACTCGCTCAGTTGTACAACAGAACAAATTGGTCTGTCCCGCTGTGTCGGTGTGGGTAATGTGTGGGTCAAACAAGACAGACACAGACATACATCAATCGAAAGGTACGGCTCGGTAGGGATGGATGGTTGATGCATGAATGCAAAGAGCAAAGAGTGCTGCTGCTCCACAAATGCTAAGTTCGGTAGCTAAAGTAAAAGTCACAACAACAACATGTCATTGCAATGCTGTTGTGTTTTATTGCCGAATTCGTTTGCGAGCAGTCACTCGTAGGTTGACATCGAAAACATAAAAACAAAATCACCGGTCAACTACCGGTCAACTTTGGTGCAATATTCCAATTTAAAAATCAACAACAAACATCTTTGCAACAACTCTAAATCAAATTCGTAAATCGGCATCAAAGTCGCAATCAAAAATCAAGTCTTATCACAAATTGAGCATCAGCAACCACAAAAACTTAAACACGCGTAGGTTGCGAAATTTAGAATCAAATAAAAAAGTGGAAGGATCGAATTGAGTTGGTAGTGGGGATTGACAGAACAAATATAGATTTGATTACTGGTTAATACGTGATTTGAAGTGAAGTGAAAGGGAGTGAAGATGATGTTGATGATGATGATGATTTACTATTTCGCAAGGGCCTCGTATCGAAGGGTTAAATTAACGTAACGATCAGAGAAGGTGAATAAAGTAAAATGATGTTACGTTGATCATCATCACAAGCTAGTGTGGAATGGAGATGTCGAAAGCGAACAAAATCAATTTGGAATTGCCACTTTACTTTATGTGTTTTTATGATGTCTCGTTAATTAATTAATTCACAAATGTGCATTCACACACACAGTGGGACACATGTTGTGTGCGCCACGGCATTGCACTGCCCTTTGGGTGCTGGCTGCTGCCACTCAATGATGGGGCAAATCGAGAAGTAATCCAATTTAACCTTCGCGCTCATTTGCATTTGATTTGTGTGACTGTGACTGACTATCGCTCGACTTTTGAGTTTCGATACGATACAAAGGACCCCTTACGAAAGAATACGATTAAGAACAAGAAGAAGATGACGGTCACAAGAACGATATCTTTCTTGGGGTGGTGAGGGGCACACGTACAACACACAGAACAGAAGTCGATGAAATCAAAAAGAAAAGCAAAAGAAAATTAAGAAAAATTAAGATGCGGTAAACGAGAGATCAACTCGGCAGGGGTAAGACGAGAGAAGAAGCGAGACACAACCAACGAGAGAAATAGTTAGAAGAGAGGTTTGCTTAAGATTGCAAAGACAAATGCGCAACGATGAGCGCATAAATCAAATACGATTCGATAGGCGCGAGCGCGCGAGAGAGAACTTGCGAGCCAGGGAGATGGATGCCTGACTGTGTGTGTGTGTGCACAGACTAATCACCATCCACTCTATGCAGTAAAGTATTGCAGCAATCGACTCGATCATGTCGTCGTTTGACCATTTGTACAAATTAAGTATTTTTCAATGTCAAGTTCAAGTGAAGTGTCTCTGTGTGTGATTGAATGTATTCAAGTGAACACAATTTTCCACTAAAGGAAAACTTTTTTCCTTTTAATTAGGTGATGATACATGACAAATATATTTGTGAATTTTATTTTGTATGTTTTTGTTATTTCGAGGAAAGCGAAGTGGGAAATTCCGTTTTGGAATTGTACTGCTATCGGCTTAAAGAGAGGATTACAACTTGTAAAGACCATTTTAAATGATGACACATTGTATTGTAATTTTTAATTTAAAGTGTCCACTATGAGTGCGCTCTCTCTCTCTCTCTCTCTCTCTCTCTCTCTCTCTCTCTCTCTCTTGTAACGTCCGTTCTGTTGACAGGTGACAGTACTCGGGTCCGTGCCGTCCGGTTCGTAACACTAAATTAAACTCGAGTCTCATCGGACGTGCTTCTGTCACAATGTGAAATGTTTTATTAATTAGTCTCTGTCGCGTCCCCATTCTCTTTGTGTTCTGTCCATTCCACATTTGCGCATTCGTTCATGCACAAAACTCAATAAAAAGACAGTAAAAAAGACAAAGCACCTCAATCACCATTCTTATACATTGTCTGTTGTCTGAGGACGGGAGCAATTAGCTACCACTTTCAATGTGGCAGTAGGAATATACCTTTCTTTTTGTTGCTTGTGTGGCCAAATTAGCAACGAGAGACATTGCTCTGGGTGACACTGAACAGGTGAGGGTTGAGAGAGACACAGAGACATACATTAACTAATAAGGAGACGAGACAGAAAGTGACATACAATCAAACTTAAAACAAACACACAGACAGACAAATTGTCCTTTTTTCGGGGACAGACGGAACAAGAAGACAGAGAGACAAAAGGTAGTGAATGGCAATTAAAGTGCCATTCAGAGGTATTAGACCTACCTATTGGCCAGTGGTGGACAGTGCCTCAAGGCATTAGCTGAGAGGCACCACTCACTCACTTCACTTTGCATTGGTATCGATCGTAAATTGATTCTATCTCGACCAGCCAAACTGCCCAAGCACAGACACACACACAAAACTAAACTTAATCTCAAATTTATTGTCAAGAAGCGAATTGAAATGAACAACAAAAAATGCTCAATTTTGGTCATTTAAATTTGTGAGCCTCTGTGCAGTTTGTGCAATTGCTCGATTGGTCAAGAGACTCTACCACTTGACAGTAATTGGTCTAATGTAATTTGAGCAAATGTACACATTCAAAGGCATAGAGAGACAGACATGAGCTCGCACCACAACCACCACGCAGACATCGTCAATAAAAATGTCAAACCGATTTTCCATTGGGTGTTTATGTTTATGTCCACTCGATGAGTCTGAGAGTGGAGAGTCACCGGATTCGATGTGACTGACACTGAGGTGTACTACTGTGACACAAGTGCACGGTTGCTTCCTTGCCTGCACCTTGCACACACACACACACACACACACACACACACACACACACACATTCTTATTATGGTCGTTTGGTTTGGTTATTTACAACATGAGCACAAGAAAGGTTGAATGGATGTATATACGCGGACATTCTCGAGATAAGAAGAAAGAGTCAAATTCGATTACGCACACACAAACTTGGCGCAATTCAGTAAATGTGCAATCTTTGAGTGTCCAAGATTGCCAAATTTATGTTACGACCGTTCCACACTCCACCAGGCACTCGACCCTCACTGCCACAGACAAGACAAGAAAAGATACCTTTCGCAATGTGCTCAGGATGCTAAAACTTAATTGAGCTCGAATCGCATCGAATCGACTGTGTCCACACAGTCCAACAGACATTCAAGCATCCATAACAAATGTGACACTTATTTTCAATGGTCTGGAGATTTAGACTTGCAAAAAAATAACAAAACAAGAACCATAAAAGACTGGAAGCAATAAACAAGACAACAAAGAAAAACAAAACAAAATGGCGAATGTTTGTGCAAAATGACCAAAATGTACGCTCGAGCAGACGAACATTTGACCGATTTGCCAAAGTGTCCACACTGTTCGCGTTGCTTCACTCTCTGGCAGAGTGTTAGAGTGTCTTCCATTAATTATGATAATGTGTCAGGTAGGTACAGAAGCAGTGCGGACACACACACACACACACACACACACACACACACACACACACACACACACACACACACACACACACACACACACACACACACACACACACACACACACACACACACACACACACACACACACACACACACACCGCACATCGAGACACAACAAATCTGTCATATCTCGGTCTAATGCCAGACAAGCGAAACACATTTCTCTCGTCTCAGTCAGTCAAAGGCTACCTGTCTGCACGAGTCACCGAGAACGTTCATCAAAGCATGTCTGCCCACCGAACACTACACTCAGTCAGATCACTGTGCACTGGGTTTTACCCCACTGAAGCACAGTCTGCACACTCAATCAAAGCTGGATAAATTAATAAATGTGCACATTAATGCACTTTTTGTTTTGTTTGTTTTAGTTCAGAGCTCGAATTCAATCACTGCACACATAGTTACATAACACAAATATGAGGGACTTTCTGAACAAGCTGAGGACACACAAGTGAGTGTTACCATTTTAGGACAATGTCCACCAAAAATGAGAGAAGAAGCTCTTCTTTAGGCATCGAATTACTTTATGGGCCACCATATATACACACTCACAGACTGAGGCTAACAAACGCCTCTGCGCACACTAATTAGCAATTGCTACCTGACACCAAAAAACAGATACGAATACTAACTGGACTTGTCGAATATGGGAGCGAATGTTGTGCACAGGAGTTGTGTGTGAGCATTCGCAACAACCGAGCCTTTATCGCATTTTATGACATGTTACGAAATCGTATTCGTAAAGTCACCCTCGTTTAAACAAGAACTGAAGACGAAGGTAAAGAAGCGATTTTCTTGTTTTGCTAACACATGTTGAGTATTGGTCACTTGTTATTAGTTTCTCTTGCACAACTATCATAAAAAGTGGACACAAGTTTTCCAACTCACACTTTGGACAGTAGCCAATGGATGGTGGTCGTTGTTGTGTGTCAACTACAGTGTAACTCAGTAGTCACTGGTTTTTAACTGTCGTAACCACGAGATGTGTGAGCTGTTCTAATGTGTCTGTTTGTGTCTCCTTCTTCTTAAAAGGCCATTAAGTTACGGACACACAGCACACACATACAAGCGGTAAGCCTTAACCCGGTAAGGAAATGTGTGTGTGCGCAAACACTCGTAAAAATGACCGAATTAAATCAAAACGGACGCTCTAAACTTGTGATGGTGGTTGAGGTAAAAGTCGTACAGAGGAGACATTTGAGGCAATCCGAATCGAATTTGTGTTCGTCCTGCAGTCCGGGAGTAAAATGTTATAATGTGTAAATGTGCACATCCTCATCTTCGCATCCTCACCGAAGCGCAGACTAAACATTATTTCGAAATGTACGCGCTAAAAATAAAAATAAAAACCGAATAAGAAATGACTGAACATTTGCTCGAATTGCGAAAGTAAAGTGAAGCAGTCGTCGTCGTCCCCTTCACACAATCAACACAGTCAAATTTGTGTCCGGCAATAATCAATTGAGGATTATTGCGGGATTTGCCACAAAAAGCACTCACTAAAGATGATGCTCTTTAATTATATTATTTAAAAGATTTAAAGTAATTAAAGAGTACAACAAACTCATTAAGTGTGCTTGACAGTGCGAGCCGGTGAAAATCGCAATTTGGCAACTCATCATCATATGATATTAGGCACAAAAAACAAAAAAGAACGATCACATTTCGCCTTCACAGCCAAACCCTTTTGCGCACATAAACTCGTCGTTATTTAATTCCCATTCACAGAAATAAAGATTGTAATCTTTTTTATGACACTTTCATAAAAACACATTTTGGATGCTCATGCGAAGAAGATGGTGAAAAGCACATGGCAGGTAGAATTGAAACAAAAGGCAGAAGGGGAGAAATACAAAATGGAGGATAGATGCTATAAATTATCCAACTCACTTTGGTATAAAGTATCATTTTAATGAAATGGGCTTAGGCATACAAAAAAATAAACAATTAAAACTCTGAGACACTAAAGCAACACACTAACTAATTAATGAGTGAGAAGAATGATACAAGAAGTGCCTAGGTTAATGTTGATGTAATAAAATGTCCAATGAAATTGTGCACACACACAGGTGACACAGAATGCGCAATTTGGTGATAGAGAGAGAGAGAGAGAGAGAGAGAGAGAGAGAGAGAGAGAGAGAGAGAGAGAGAGAGAGAAAGAGAGAGAGAGAGAGAGAGAGACAGAGAGAGAGAGAGAGAGAGAGAGAGAGAGAGAGAGAGAGAGAGAGAGAGAGAGAGAGAGAGGGAGAGAGAGAGAGAGAGAGAGAGAGAGAATGGGTCACGGTATGACAATAATTAAAAAACACTTAAAATGTGTCGTTAAAAGTGGGCACAATGTCGCAATTGCTATTAGGGTCTAAATTGTTCAACGAACTCGAATAGGTCAAAATGATTAACAATGACGATGATAACAATGAGCTTATGATCACGTGTGCTCCATCATCATCATCATCATCATTATCATCGTAACACCTCGTTATCGATCTGTCATTAGACCTATCGTTATCGGATATCAATAGTCGATAGTATCGATTAGTATAGAAACACTGACGGCATCCCGATATATATAATGAGTTGATTTGAGCGCGCGATATAATTTTCAACTACATTTTTTAGTTGACTCGTAATAAGGCACACACAACTTGCAACTTGATGTTATCGATTATAATTAACTTTGTCAGTCAAACTTTGTTCAGGGTTCTAGTTGTTGTTTTGGCTGTTTTGTGACGGTGGTGGCCAATTATACTGAGACGAACTACCTAGACAAGTCAAGTGACTTGTTTAATATGTTTGATCAGCAGACCAAAGTGATAAGTGACAGACAGAGGTCACCTGGCAAGGTATTGACCATCGCGCTACTGCTCTTTCAAATTAACTGTCATGATAAATTGGTCAGCCAATTAGGCCTGTTCGGTTCGGCTTTTTAGCCTTTGAGACGTAAACAACCAACAACCCGACAACAAAATTTTTTCTTAATTATCAAATAATAATTACGAATTAATAAAAGGCTGCCATACTGAACTTTTTTTCCGCTGGCAGACACAACAACAAACTTGTTCATCATCTTTCTGCCAACAAACTTTGGTTGCTTGCACTTCAACTTCTGTTTACTTTACCTAAATTGAGTAATCAAGCAAGCAGTGGCAACCAATCGGAACACTAATATATCCATTAATAGCCAATCAATCAAAACATCAAAAAATTAAGAAAAAGTCTGATCAAAAGACATAAACAAACATCGAAACCAACCAGGTAGTGAAGATAAGCTAAGTTAACTAACTAAGCTCGTGTGTGTGAAACACTAATGATATACTTAGGTGAGCTCACCTTTGCTCAGACTTAATTTAATTAGACGAGAGAGCTCAACAGACACGCGAGCGCTCAAAATTTAAGTAGTCAAAGAAAAGAAGCAAAGAAATAAAGAAGAAAACGATGATTGATCTTCAGGTGGGAAAGATCGATTAATCAATCGATCTTGAAGCACTAGTTGCTGTTGCTGTGCCCGTGTGCACAGAAGCTAGTGATTGGCAGTCGAACTGTGTGTGCTGTTCTGCCCTTCAATGTGCACTCACTAATTGATCGATTACATAACTAATTGATATATAATATGGTTAGGTGATCGATTAATTGAGATGATGCTTTAGATGATGTTGTGTAATGCAAACAAACATTCACTTACAGGTACAACATGGACAAAAGTTGCATTAAAAAAAAGAACATCCGATCAAAAAGTATTTAACATCCCAAGATTTATGATCGAACGCAATGCTAAATCAAATTGACATGTAAACCTCTTCTGATTGCTTTAGCTCTCTCACTCTGACTGTGTTTGAGTGTCAACTCGTGTGTGCACAAGAAGGTACTCTCTCATTAGCATTAATGGCTATTGATAGAATTAAAAGAGTATGTATGGGGTGAAGTGTGTAGCACCCCAGTCACCGCACACACATACAATTCGAAATCGAAAACGAAAACGAATGAAAATGATGGGAAAAATCAAGGACAACATATGAATGTGTGCTTCGATTAAAAGACGAAGGGAAAAAGACATAAAAATGTGTGTGCGGTTCGCAATTTGTTCGTAACATGTATTGCAATGTGCAAGCACACACACACACACACACACACGGGTGCGTGATGTTTCTGTACTGTCGATACTGCTAAATGACGACTCACTTTCTTAGTGTGTTCGACTCAAAGTAATTAAAGTGCTCTCGAGCTAATGTGCCACCGCAAGATCGGACACACAGACTAATTATGCACACGAGTTCGACTCGGAGACTAATTCACTGACTGACTGACTGACTTACTCTTACACTTGACACTGCACACACGGGTGGGTGACAAACTTAATGTGTCTTCGATGTTCTCCGAATGTGTCTCTTTTTAATGTACTACCTAATCGTAATATGGTGCATATTAATTAAAACAAGTTGGCACCATCCAAGAATGTACTTATTCGGAGAAGAAGACGATAGAAAAGGCTCTCGAATAATAAGCTTTAAAATGTCTTTTTTCAAGAAGAAAAAAATTTCGCAATATTAGCAAGAAAAAAAGTGTGTGCACATACAAAAAGGGACACTTGAAAAAAACGTTCGATTTTTGTGCTCAGGGCGCAAGAGCTTACATGGAAAGTAATAATGTTCACAATTAGCGAGAAAAGACATAAATCTCGTTATCCAAAAAGAAGCCATCAATCGAGTACAAATAAGATCATGTAGTAAATTGGTTTTCCTTAACATAAATAACGTTCGAAATTTGCTATTTTAACGTTAAAAGTTAAAGTCAAACAAAATGAAAATTCTACTAACCAAAACAAAGTTCGAAAACACATTAGGTCAATTGCAATGACACTCTCGTCAACAGCAACACTCGTGACTCGAGAAAGGCGCTCATAAATCTAAGTTAACTCGAAAAGATGTTTGAAAAAATGAATTGCTTTTTGCTATTTATTTTTATTACATTTTGGCGCGATCATGTCGTGTACAAATTGTGAACTCGAGTTGTAACTGTCTAAATGACTTGTCTTCTTCTAAACATAATTATGAAAGATGAATTGCATCCTTGAAAGTGTCTGAATTCATCGTCTTCGTCTTCTCCTACCTGTGTAGGGTTTAATGTGAGTTGGACACTAACAAGAACGAAAACAAGCACAAATGTACATTAGGTTTCGTTTAATATTAAACGACCACAGAGTTACATTCAACAGCAGCAGCAACAACACCGACAACACGTGTTATTACAGTGAGAGATTGCAATCAGTTAGAATGTGTCTGATACAGTTCTAATTAAACACATGAGTTGGTGTTCACTTTGGTGGTAATTAATTGCTTTTACACCATTGCCCGTACACAGAGTCGAATTGAATTATCGATACATGTGCACATACATATACACAGTGTTCAGATTCAACACCTCGATAAGATGCTCGCACCACAAGGGGTAATTCATAAATAACGAAATTAACGCGCTTGCACGGGCCCGGTCGATTGACACAAACTGTGCAAACATTAACATTAAGTTAAATTGAAGAAAAAAGTGATTTTGTCTTCCTTTCGACCGAGAGAGTACACAAACATACACTAACAGATACACCGGTTATCATTATTTATTGGCAGTTTTGTTTAAAACGGTTTAGTGCATAAAAATAAAGAAGAAGGTGATGAAGATGAACACTAAACTAGAGCATTCTTAGTTAGTTCAGATTCAAGAGGAAGGTTAATTTCAAATTAGTTTTTATATAAATTAGCCTGGTGGCGGCGGTTACGGTGTGCAATTCAACTGTGTGCTCTACAGTATTAAGACACATTCGCTCGAAATGTGGGCTAGTTTACTGCCTCTCGCTCAGGTATTTAGATGGGTTTACGCTAAATTATACATTTGAGGCTTAGTGGCCGCACGGAGATGGATGGATGTGCACTGATGGACGGACAGACGGACTGTCACTCAGTCAAATGTGCGTTCGCAACAACCGTTCACCGTTCGTCATCAAGTGCGGTAGAAACACACACGAGACACCAAGTTGCAGAGAGAGAGAGAGAGAGAGAGAGAGAGAGAGAGAGAGAGAGAGAGAGAGAGAGAGAGAGAGAGAGAGGGAGAGAGAGAGAGAGAGAGAGAGAGAGAGAGAGAGAGAGAGAGAGAGAGAGAGAGAGAGAGAGAGAGAGAGAGAGAGAGAGAGAGAGCGGCAGAAAAAGTGTGTGTTTAGAAATTAAGAAAACGAATTAAGAAAAGGCACAAGAAATTGGACACTAATTTTTCTTAAAAGTGACCGTAACGGCCACTAAACAAAATGCTATGCGGACGCGTCACAGTCATCTTGTTGGAGAGTGATGCGAAAGCAGAAACGGGACACAACACACGCATTTAGATCAACATTCGAATGGATTAACGGAGTTGAGGGAACACAAAACCGGAGTGTCTCTGTGTCATCTCATAGTCCGTAATGTAAGTCCGAAAGTCGTCCGGTTTCTTTAATTTCTCGACAGTCACACACACACTCGAGTTGCGATAGATAGTTGCAATGATGTGACATCATAACCCCGACTGGTTCATTCATTTTTCATGCAACACAAAATATTCGCATATTCACTCATTATTTATTTATTTTATTTCTAAATTTTATTCACTACCTATGAAATGACATTTATATTATTAAGACTTATGAAAACATAAAATGGTGAAGAAATTTTTCCATCACCTCAACGGCAACGCGCAATCCTCTGACTAACTAACTAACTAACTCGAAAACTAACTAACTGAGATGATGCGGCGACGACGACGAAGGAAGATCGCGCGAAGAAAAAGGATCGCCCGAAGGCTATTTAATCGAATTGAACGTGTGTGCAGTGTAGTGTGCAGTGTGCCACCGAGTTGATTTATCGAATGGCGAACGAAATGAAAGAAATACTAAATAAAAAGCAACAACAACAGTAGAAGCAATTGCAAATGTGTCTCCACGTTAAAAAGTGCGATGCTCACCAATTGTAGCACACACACACAACCTATCGATTTATCTCCGTCGCCATAATAGATAATGAAAAAAACGAAATCTAAATCGAAATTCGGCAAATTTTAAAATAGATCACTTAAGCGCATCACCACTATTGCTACTGATTAAATCGATTCGTCACACTCACATTAGTAGCTGCATTCAAGATATGTCGAAAATGTTTAAAATTTAACATTTGACATTTCAATTATATAAATTGAATTCAAAATTATAATTAATTTTAATCATTATTTTATTTTTCAAAAATAAAATATCTATCTTAATTGCCACTTTCATTCATTGACTTTGTGATAAGATAGTAGTGAACTGCAATTGAAATTGCCATCACACATTTACGTTTTGTACGCTAATAAACGAAAGTGAAAGAGATGATGATGGAGATGAATAAAGCAAAAGATGAGAAAAAGAAGATGCAGTCCACTCACATGCACGGAGGCACACACACACACGCACATTTTAATATTATGAGATAAATTAAGATCAATCTGTGTGTGTGTGTGCTTTTATTGTTATCAGTTTTGGTTTATATAATAAAATATATACAAAACGAGACTGATCAGACAGTCGGGAGACTGACTCTCACTCTAATGTGAGTCAAGTGTCGCGCACGCATAATTTCAAAGACCATAATTACTCTATCGCACTGTGTGTGTGTTATGTGATGTGATGTGAGATTGCGATATGATCTAGTGTGCCTTTTGATATGACAGTACAAAAAGATGCACACAAATGTGATTGCTATATTTAGATTTTGTGCTGCTGCGGCTAGTGGCGGTGAGTTTTGGTAAGAGTTGAAACTCGTGGAGAGTGATTCGGTTGGTAAGGGGTTCGTGGTTTTGATTTTGATTTATAAATTAGTGATCGATAATGACTATTTAGGGTACATATCGGACAAAATGAATAGAATATATGAGCAAAATTGTCGTAGAAATATTCTTCTTTGAACCGGTACCATACTATGAAAAGGTATTACGGTAATGCCCAAAACAGTTTGAATTAATAAGTCACTTGGATCATACTATGGCGACTCGCCATTGGCGAGGTATTAAGCCTAATGCCTTAAAACGGTTTTGAGTAAATTAGTCACTTGTGTAAATCAATGCAGAGGCATTGAGGTACCTGAACAAAACTCTGTTGAAAAAATGTGGCACCGGTGCCACGTTACAAAGGCTAACGAGCCCTGGCAAAAAATAGGGCCAAAATAATATGGCACTTGAGATATACGGCACCGGTTAAATAAAATGATAAATATCGGCAAACCTTCAACTTTTTAAAAAGTACATAATCTTATTTTTCTTTTACTCGATTTCATTATCTCCATCCAGTAACAGCAGGTAATCACAAGAGAAAGACAGTGTTCGCAAAATGGCGCACTTTTGTGTGTGCGTGTTCGAGTGAGTGACAGGAGAGTGATGTCAATTAATCAAGATTATACTAAATAATTAAAAGAAGAAGAAGGCTTTATACAACTGACTGTGTAACTGATTGAACTGAGCAAGCATAAAACTTGAGAAAATGAAGATGAACCGCGTCTAAGGATTAGGAACACAGGCAGACTGACTCACACAAACAGAGTGGTGCAAACAAACTGAGAACTGTCTCGGTGGAGACACAAATAGAGACACTTTGTGTGTGTGTGTGTGTGTGTGTGCAATCGAGAAGATGATGATGATTGAGACTTACATTTGTTTGGATTAGATTTGGAGTTGGAAGATGATGATGAGGAGGACGATGATGAAACTAGAGATGCCGTCGGATCCGAAGGTAACTGAAATGAATCGAGAAACCGATTTCTACTGTTGTTACTATTACTATTCTTGAAACTAGAGCTGCGCGGTGTTGAAAAAATCAACTGGTCCAGATCGGTAGTGTTGGGAAATGCACAGTGAGGCGACGATGTCACCGGTGAGTGGTTAAGATTATGATTGTTTTGTGAGTTGAGAAAGCTATTGAGATTACGATTGAGTGACGAGCTGTCGAGCAGTGGATTGTAAAAGGGGAAAGACGATGAACCAGAGAGGAAACTGCTGCTGTTGTTTCTGTTGTTGTTGGTAATGTCATCCACAAAACTCGAAACATTGAGTTTCATCGTATGGCATTTTGGAATACACGTGTTTTGGTGTGCAGAGTGTTGAGTGTTTCATTGAACGAAAATGTGAATGGAACAATCGAATTAGCAGTAGCAAAATGATCACTCGAATCTAATGATCATTCGAATTTGCGCATTAACACGTCGATTAGCACTTGATTGTGTTGTGTGTGAGTGTACATGTGTACGTGTGTATGTATCAATTAATTGGAAACACATTACTGATATACTAATTAATATTCATTCACGTTTACAATTAATAGTTGCACCGATGTACTTATAACAACAACACTTGAACACAAGCACACACAAACACATTTACAAACACATCATACATGTGTGTGCACAGTGGCAGTTATAATGAAAAGGAGTTAATGAGTTGTAGTTGTAATAGCTTAATTATAAATAGTAGAAGTAGTAGTTGCTGCTGCTGATGATTACACTTTGAAAACAATTTTTGGCACTTGGCACTGAACAAAAGTTGATTGCGCTTTGGTGCTCAAATTAGTTTTGTGGTGTTATTTTGTCTTTTAGTTATATTATCAATTAAGTAAGTAAGTTGTATTGTCAATGTGTTTGTGTTTAGTTATTAAATTGTGATGTAAGTTAAAAGTCATGTGTGAACATGTGAGTTTGCATTGCACCAACATTCGAAATAGCGCAATGTGCGGTGAAACAAGACATTCGAAGACAACACTCAACATTCAACTCAACTGACCGAACATCTCGCGCTCACATCTTGTCTGATACTGATGAGATGTGGAGATGTTGATGTGAGGATATGTGTTACTCTAGCTCTGAGGAGATCGGTGAGGAGTAGAGTTAGAGTAGTGCAACGTTCCTGTGGCCAACACTCTACACACTCACGGGATTGTGTGTGTGTGTGTGTGTGACTGTGGTGCTGCTGTGTTGAGTGTACCGCGCGCGCCGAACGCTCTCTTGCACACTTCTTCACACACATTCACATTCACCGTCCCGATCAGTGTGTGAGTGAGTGTGTGTGGTAAGATGGCGATGCTGATGGTGTTAGATGTGTGTGCTGTTGTATGTGATGTGCTCAGACTGTGCTCGTGCAGTTGAGTATGAGTCAAGACAGAAAGATCATATACAAAAGAAGAGGTTTCCACTCTCTCAGACTGTACGAGACTGACTGAGTGAGACCGAGACCGCTATGGATATGGTGGTGTGAACATGCATGGGGAGAGAGATACATTGAGAGGATATATTAAGTTGAATGGATTGAGACAAAAAAGGCTGCGCAAGGAAGTTATATGCAAAATGGTGCTGAATACGCCGGCCGGTCAAAGTGATCTGGTTTGATTGTAAAGCAAGTTGAGAAACTGCTGATGATCTCTAACTGATCCTGGTAGATCTCGAGATTTCAATCGATTCGTAATCACTTTCCCTGAGATAATTCAAAGTAAGGTAATGTAAAGTGATTATGTGCGAGCGCTTAAATGTGTCGGCATTCTTCACTCTCTTTTAATTGGTAATAATACCAGATATATGCAGATTGTACTGGGGGTGAAATATTGTTGTAGTGGCATTGGGAACAAGTACAAGTACACAATGGAAGAATACAACTCATCATGCAGATTCGAGTCAATTCAGAGAAAGCCTGTGTGTTTGTGCGCTTTTTTGGTTGAATGCAAAATGCCCCTGCCGGTGAACGTGAATTCGTGAGTGTGTTCTGACGGGGGCAAAGAACACGCACAAAAAGCAGTACGCCAGAGTGTGAGTGTGAGTGTAAGGCACTGCCCGTGCCATTGTTATCCACTCGGCGTGAGTGTGTCCATCGATGAACAGAAAACACACCCGTTGGGAGTCACTCCAGCTCACTGGTGCACTCTGTGACTGGGCTGGTCCGTTGGTGTGAGAGGCAGATTGCACACTGCTGATAGGCAACGGCAACGGAATGGAGAATAGAACAGACACATTGAGATGTGCTGCTGAGATGAGATGCGTTCGTATGCTCACTCACACTCACTCACTCAGTCGACCATTTCACTCGCACGGAGAACGTAACACAGTTTGGATACGTTTTGCCAGAAGAGAAGAAGAAAAGGCAAAAAGATGAAGAAGACGCGAGCTCACTCGGGCGTAACAAAGCTGTGACGCCCGGTTGAGTGTTGCTGCTTGCACATCACAGTGGTTACACAGCATTGTGAGATGAGATGGTGATGCGAGGCGAGCGAGAAATAAAACGAGGCTATTATTGCGCCATGTCGTGGTGAAAATGTGAGCCTAAACTTAAAAGAGCGCCAACAGATCTTTGGGAGATCTGGAGATGATTAGTTACCAATCAATCAATTTACCGAGAATTAAATATATAACTCATAGATTTTAAAAGATAGAATTAAAAATTTGGTTTAATTTCAATTCACAACTGTCAATTATGTCAATCGATTTATTTCCGTTTTAGAATAACAGAGTTTAAAATATTTTTATCTCAAAACCCCCTGAGAGCAAGCCAAAACAGTCTAAAGAATCACACTTTTTGTTGTTGTTGGGACACTTCCTTCACACCAAAATGCATTTCGTTTTCCACGGATATAAATCACAGTAGAAGTGTATGAACCAAAAAAGAAAGAAAGAATAACAAACATACACAATCACGAATTGTGTGTCCGTGAGCGTGTATTCCTTCGATTCATGTATCGCACAGTAATCGATCTTGTGAGATGCCAAATCGAACCAAAACTGCAACGACAATGGAATAGAACTTGAAATTGTCAAACTTAGCGAGAGAATATGAAGAAGAAAAATAAGCGAAATATCACACAGAAAAGCGATCGTTTCCGTTACAAATGCTACATCAAGTATTGTGAGTTTGTATATGTCAAGGCAAAAAGGAAAAACATGATAAAATAATAATACTTCATGCCACGAATCGGTAAATGAGACTGTCATCATCATCAACTAGAGAATGTGAGATCGTGCAGACACACACACACAAATCGAATCCACCAAATCAACCAAAATAATCGATTACTCGAGTAAAAACCCACGAAAATGATAAATCCTGAAACACTACGAGCCCCCACTACCAACTCATCCCATTCTACCATTCACTTAGTAACACACAAAAAACGAAAAAGTCATAAAACACTCTCAATTGTGTCTTTTTAGGTGCAGCTTTAGAGAAGCACAAAAAATTGATCCAAACTGTAAATATAAATCGATTCTGTCGTCGACCCTTTTGTCGTTGTTGTCAACTTGGCATGTGACATTTCGTAAGTGTGTGTGTGTGTGTGTGTGTGTGTGTGTGTGTGTGTGTGTGTGCCTGCGTGCGTGCACTTTTTGTCACTATTTAACGCAAAATTTTAAATGTCAAGCAAATAAAAAATAGTGTTGCACTAACATGAATGAGTTTGAACAGTTGTAATTTGAACTTTGAACAAAAATCAACTGATGAGTTTGTAGTGGTTGATTTGACCGGCTCGCACACTGTTTTTCACTCTCTTAGTGTTCAGAATCATTGAACACTAACTTGAAGAACAAAACTACAAAACTAAAACTTTAAATTCATAAACACACAACAACTCAACTCTTGAATCATGTTTGAAAAGAATCTAAAAGTGGAAACACCGGGGAAAGTGAAGTTGAGGGGAAAGAGAGAGAGAGAGAGAGAGAGAGAGAGAGAGAGAGAGAGAGAGAGAGAGAGAGAGAGAGAGAGAGAGAGAGAGAGAGAGAGAGAATTTGATTGACTTTGCCAGATAACGCGCCAACACAACACAACTACACCATAGACTGTGGGTGCACGGGGGCATTCTCCATTCATAAACTATTTTTAGTGTCATTCTATTCTACACTAACATTCTCACTCTCTGATTTGACTCATCATCATCGGTAGTTTTAACTTTTAAATAAATAATTTTAAATATCAAGAATATCCATTCAAAAAGAATAATCTAAATCTAAAACTCAAGAACTGAGGATTGACTGGTCAATTCAAAATTTGCCGGCTAGCTCTATTTTATATTACATTCCATTCAGATTTCAGTAATCTTGATTCTGATTTGATCTCTTACTTAAATTCCTTCCAAAATTTTCATAATTTGTAAAGTAAATCCAGAATCATAATCGAAATGCCATTACGATGCCAACATTGTTTTGTTTTGTATATTTGAATATTTTCCATTCACAAACAGAAACATTCATTGAGAGCATGCAATAATTAGAGCAAATCCGCAATTGGCAAACGCAAACAAACAGAATATTCCATTTCGAAATTTTCTTTGCCTTTTCTCATTGAACATGTAACATATAAAATAAAATGAGAAAAAGAAGTACATTCTAATTGGATCCAATTGGCAAGAGAATTTGCGAGTGCATCTGGGTTTAGCAATACTAATTAAACGACAATGTTGTGTCAATGTAATGTTGTTGTATTAGTAGAATAGTAAAGGAAATGAAATTAGCACAAATGACGACGATGACGATGATGACGACAATGATGATGGTGATCATTGTTTGAATGTTTCAATTGTGTTTGGGCTTGTGGCCCGGATGATGACACATTGCCACATTCAAATGACATTGTTTTGTATTGTTTTTGTTGTTATATGGATTTTTTGTTTTAGACTTATTGTTCGAATTATGAATTGAATAATATTTTTGGGTAAATGCAAACAACAAAACAGAATCATATTTGCTTTGACGTACACGAACGCGCACTTGATGTATATAACATGCACACCAACGGAAACGGTGGCATTGTGTGCTCATTTCTCTCTCACTTTTTCTGTCACTCTATGTCCATTTTGATTTATCCAATTTGGATTCCTTGCCCCATCAAAAAGTGTAATACATCTGTATGATGTAGATTGATTTCTTTGTTTGTTACTTGTTTCCCGGGATCTATCATTGAATGGGTATAGAAAGTGAGAGAAGCGACTGGGAATGGATGATGACCAGAAAATGATGCGCCTATAACAAAATGATGGACACATGAGCCAAAATGGATACTTTGGGTTTATATTGACGGACTGCTTGTTTGTTTGTATGTGTCTTTGCTTTCCGTTTCCATCACTTTTTGCCATGTCTTTGCCCCTCAACATCTCCCCGAGTCTTCTTTCTCGTCATGTAATTTCAGTTTCCGAAACATTAGGACAAAACACAGAATAATATAAAGCGTTTTGGGGGAAGGCAGTTTTGGATGCAATTATGGGAGAGAATGTGTGAATGAATGTGTAAGCGAGTGTTAGCGAAACGGGGAGCGAGTGAGAACACAAAAAAATGGAAATGGGCAAACATTGGCCATTGGTCGGTCATAATGGAAGGACAATTTGACGCAACCGATCTATCATGACAAAAGATGATGATGATGATGATGGCGGCGGTGGTGATGGTGGCAATGATGATGGCACATTCATAATACCGAATGCTACCAATCCATAATGTCCCTCTACTACTAATAATACTAAAGGATGTTTCAATGGCCTGGCAAAAGAGGCAATTGCTGTTATACGTTCGATACTTGGATTCAACATTCTATGGCCTGTGTGTATGTTCTGGTCTGTATTTTAATGTGTCCATTGCACTATTCTTTTCTTTTGGTCTAGGTTCATTTGTGTGTGTCCAGCGAAATGTTTTGTGTCTGTGTGTGTGCGTACGTAAATGATGGCCTGATCATCACTCACACTGGCACACTGACATTACACAGACCAGAGAAGTAGTGCACAGTGTGCACACGGTGCCAAAACGAACAAACAAACAAAAAATGGAACACCAAGGAAAGTGAGAAGCCTGAAATAATACTGAATAATGCTGAATAGAATTCGAAATTGAATGAGAAAGTGAGTGGAGAAAAGGATGCGGACAAAAAAGGGAGAGTAGGAAAATGAAATGAGAGAATGGACAGCGGTGCTGGTGGTGGACATTAGATTGCGATAAGGCACCGGGGGAGGGAGTGATGGGGGTGAGAGAGAGAGAGAGAGAGAGAGAGAGAGAGAGAGAGAGAGAGAGAGAGAGAGAGAGAGAGAGAGAGAGAGAGAGAGAGAGAGAGAGAGAGAGAGAGAGAGAGAGAGAGTGATTGGTGACACAAACCCAGTAATGAGCAATGCAAATGAGCAATACACTAACGACCACAATCGAGTGAACCAAAGAGAGCCAAACGAACTAACGAGCTCGTTGGTCACTGTCCATTAGCACACAAAATGAATGGACTCCCGGGAAATGGATGGACAGGCACAGAGGAGACGAGAGAAGAAGCCAAACAAACAAACCGACAATGACAAAAAATGCTAATCAAATTTGCATATATAGGAGTCGGTTGACACACACACACAAAAACACAAAGCATAAAACCATTAAGACTCTAACGAACCATGCGAGCCGGTAAACTATAAGTCTACCAACTCATGCCCCTTAGTGGCGCAATAATTGGTTTATCTTAATACTATTACTTCATTACATAATATAATATTATTTAAACTAGTAAAGTCAATAGCCCAAAGTGTTAGACAACTGTGCAAAGCGGACTTATCGCGATTCTGATTGAAGGTGATAGAACAGCAACTACAACATATACGGGATAATAAAACATAAGGCGATAAGCGATCAGTTGCGATCAGACTAGAGAGACTACTACACTAACTTGTGTGTGTGTGTCATTTAACTAACTAACTACTCCTGTTGGTAGTCATAAGAAGAAGGGGAGATTCGACTTGACGATTCGACTATGCTTGATATATCTCATCATATCATGGGTGCTGTGTTCACTGCTACTGAATAGATTGACGGTACTGATCAGATCGATTCGATAGTCCAATGGGAGAGAGAGAGAGTGACACTGCGCCCAGTGTTGACTTTGAAATGATATACGATTAGCTCTCTATCTGTAAAATGATTATTACGCAAACAACACACAACGCATCACACACACAACAATAAACATAAAGAAGACACAAAACATACATCAGGAATGTGTGTGTGTGTGTGTGTGTGTGTGTGTGTGTGTGTGTGTGTGTGTGTGTGTGTGTGTGTGTGTGTGTGTGTGTGTGTGTGTGTGTGTGTGAAGGCATGGATTCGAGTTGCTGCAAGTTGGTTCGAGATATAATTAGCAACACTCGTAGATTGCTCCATGCTGATTGCACACACACTTTGGTGATGATGATACTAAACATTACTGCTTACTCAAACAACACAACTACACTTACATTACCAGAAAGGCTTTAAAATTGCAACTCTCGACATAAAAATGTTGATGACAGTCTCTCACAAAGTAGTAGTCACACTCTCGAGTCCGCTTTCAAATAATTTCAACAGTTTCGCGGACTTTTATCTCAGTGAAATCGTTACCAAAGAGACGAAAAGTGACACCACTTGAGACAAAACACCACTTGGTTTAGTCGTAGTACCTAAGAGTTCAGTGTCTCAATTACACACAAACACAAACACTTTGTGTTTAGGTTTGAGTTTTAAGGGTGCAAAGTTGCTTGCTACTTATCAGCCAATTGTAATCTAGAAGACAACACAACAGCACAACTTTGCACCACTTTTCTCTTCATTTAACGACTCATGAAGTGAGAGACACAAAGTGTGAAAAGCAGTAGCACCAAAAAATAACGAAAAGACTTTAAAGATAAGAACCGATGAGAAGTGAGTAGTGAGCTTTGGTAACTAGATACACTTGCAAACAAAGTAATCAAATACAAAACAGATTAAGCAATTTGGGCAACACCGAGAGCGATGAGATGTTGAATAAATGAACGCACAAGCTGACAAATGACAATCAAAAAAGTAAGTGTCAATTGCTTTATGTGAAGATGTAATCTAGTGTGCGAGAAAAACCGAAATTGGAGATGAAAACTTAAAGCTTTTGAGGATCAATTTCGGAAAGCTCATTTCATTGCAAAGCTAAATCTGTTTTGAACCCATTTGGACACTGTTCCAAATCTCAATCGATTCGAAATCATTCGAAAATCCAATTTTAAAACTGATTTTACACCAAAATGTCCAACTCTAACTGGTCTATTAAGATCACTGTTAGTCCTCAAATAGGCCAACCGTTATTGTTCTTGTCTTTTAATAAGACCATTTGACGGTCATCATGTTTGTCAAATCTAGCGCTTGCACCGTGAAGCACACACAAAACGAACAAAATAATCAAATTTATCTACGCCATTCAAAAAGAGCGTAAATTGGCAATCAACTGTGCACACACACACTTTACACTAAATTTAAATTATGACTTTTCGCATTGATGCTCCGATGTTCAGACTTTTATTAGTTTTAGTGTTTTTCGTTACACAATCTACATTTGGCAACCCGGATCAAAAATGTAATGTTGCCGGTGCCCGCTACTGCTTACTCTTGCTCCCTTAATGTCAATACTAAAGTGTGCGGCGAGCCAAGTTGTGCTTGCTCAATATAGCCCCTAAAACAGTTTGACGATTACATAACAAGCTAAAGACTCTAACTCAAAGATGCGCAAGGTGACGATTGAGAGGAAGTTGTGTGTGTGTGCGACAAACACGAATCAGTTCTCGTCATCAAATCACTAGCCAATTAAACATCGCACAAATGATCGCACACACTAATCTAATCATATTAATAAAATCAAATCAAGATTATGTCCATCTAGATTATTAGTGTTTTGAATGTGTGGTAGTGTGTTAGGTACTTAGTAGTATTATATTCTTGTTATATTATGAATATACTATTAATGTGATCCTATTAGGGTTGTAGATTGTAGAAGTTAAAATCTTTAAAATGTGTTGGGAGATCCACTATCGACTATCGAGGAATCTATCTCTCTTGTCGGCAAGACCGGGCAATGTGAGAGATCTCTCTCGGGAGTGTGTGTGTTTATGTGTGTGCGTGTTTGTATACGATCTCACTTGAATCTCCCATCTCAGTAGAATCTTCTTCGCCTTCTACTGTACTGTTCATACAATGAGCGGGCGCCCGTCGCCCGAAGTTTCATATCGAGAAATATTGATCCAACCGAGATGGTGTCAAGCGCGTAAAGTCAAACCAGTGCACAGCACCAGCACACACACAACCAAGAGAGCACTCAAAATGGTGCAAACGCGAGATGAGATGAGATTCGACTTTTCTGATTAGCTGTTGGCGGTGAGAAGGCCAACACTCGACTCTACTGTCGACAGTAGACCCGGACTGTGCAGAACACGCCTGAAAGGGAGTGGAAATGCATACTCCTGGCACTCAATCCATGCACACTCGCTCCACAGTACTCCACAGAGTACTCTCTACTCCAAGCCACTCTGTATCGCTCTACAATGCACTGAGATTTTTTCGTTGGCTTCCAATACCCGAAAACGGTTCTTCTTCTGCTCTCGGTCTGTGTGCACTTTTGCCCGCTGCCAAAAGTCGAAAAACCGAACGTGTTCAAACAGGAAAACTATTGAAATTTGTGTGCGGCAAAAGAGTCAAAAGTTTTAGCAACAAAAAACGAAAGAGAAAAGACTAACAATTTCCTATTATACATGTAAAGTTTGAATGAATGAATGAATTCAAAATTATTCAAAATCGATTGCTAATTAATTAAAATGCACTAAATGTACACTTGACTTTGGGTTCACTTTTTGTGTTTGAATTTAAACAGAGAAACAAAAAATCTGAATGACTTTTGATATTTGATTTTGTTCGTTTTTGTTCATTGTTCCGGGTTTTGGTTTGTTAATTGGATAAAATGAACAAAACAATACGAAACACAATGTAACCAAATGTGGAAAAGAGGAAAAGCACAAACGCCTAATGAATTAGTGAGGTTTGACACCGATTCCATTCTGTGTGAGTGAGTGAGTGAGTGAGCACTCGAGTGAGTGTCCATCGAAGCAAACTAAACAAATGTCCATACCAAACAGACCAAACCAGTAATTGCCAATTCAAATGCTAATTGATACTATTTGTCTTACTGTCTACTGTTTGGCCAGTGCTCGGTAAATTGTCGGTGTGAATGACTCTCGGTGAGAGAATTGTGCATGCTGCAGTATAGTAATAGTCATTTGTTGTATGGATGAATACTTAATCGGTTGGCGACTGTGAGTGAGTGAGTGTGTGTGAGTGTGTGTGCACTCGAGGATGTGTTGTGCGGATCCATTTGTCACTTTGCTAATTTTCTGGTTTTCTAGCGTTCATATTTGAGTAGCTCAATAAAGCTTTAGTGACCATTATAAGATAGAATCTTCTCAGTTGTCAGTTGGTTTTTTTGGTTTTGGTTTTTGGTTGAAGTTCGTTCGTTTGTGAATGTCAGACTTTTTCAAACTGACGAGTACAAATGACGATGATTCCTGTGACAGTGTCTGTACGCACAAGGTCTCTCACTGCATTCGCGTGCACAAAACCTCTAGGTCAACTGTGACTGGCTTTGCATTTCACTGACTGACTGACTTTATGAGATATGACCGAGATGAGAGATCAACTGGTGATGATAACCGAACTTCGCAGTACTCGAGAGTACTGCGAAGCCGAGTGAGGTTAAATTAGCGGACAAATTAGTCACTCGACTGACAAGTGTCAAGTGACTTTGGGATGGCCAAGCGCGCGAACACACTTCCCTGCACCCTCCGTTAGCCAAAGCCAACCGAGCATGGGGACCCAGAGAGCGAGTGAGTGACTGAGCGTGAGGACCAAAATCAATCAACCGCTCACAGACAAAAGGCCAAAACGATGAAGAAGACGACACAGACTTGACTAACGAGCTGACTAATTAGCATAAGAAAAGACACATAATTGGACACACGAGTGAAGTCAAAGTGAACAGCTTCAGCTCCAGCAGCAGCAGCAAAATGGTAAATTGAGACAAAACAAATCGAGATCTTAATCGATTGTGACAAGTCCAATCTAAATGAGTCGTCACGGACAACTTTCACTTTGACTTATCTCACAGTGAGTCAAGTCACCCAATGTAGATGTGTCCTATTCACTATCGCCATGTTTGCCTAATTAGACTCGACACTGTATGAGGACTGTGTGTGTGTGACTATGGAAGAGCGATAAGCAAATTAATTGCCACCGTCAGAGCTGTCGAGCTGTGTGTGTGCGATAATCATTAGATCTGATCAGAACTCAGTCTCGTACTCCATTCACTCTGTGTTGAACTTATATTATCATTAAGTTAGAGCGAGAGAGATAAAACAACATTGGTTGACAGTCTGAGACTGTAGATCAAGGCGATTGATAAATGCAGTTTGACTTTTAAGTTTGTTATAACTTTTTGTTTGATGATTTTCATCTACAAACACATAGAATCGCTCTAATTGAATGTTCAAAATTTTCGCTTTTTCCTGCCGATTCAATGTTCGATGTTTTTAGTACAATGAACAACATATTTGCCATACAAAGTTGAAGGTAAAATGCAAATGGACCATGATGCATACCTGACCTGGCAGATGGTTTGCCTTGTGTGCGCGCACATATATTCAATGCAAGGTTCGATGGAGATGGACTAATCGACAAAGGCAATTTGGATAATTATGCCAACAGTTGTAGTCGTTTGTGTGTTTGTTAGCACAAGATCTTATCTCTCTGTGCATCGATCGAACAGTTGTTCTTTTATTATTTATGTCTACTGCTCGACTAGACTGTTCAATCTTGTGGTTGCAATCAATCGATTGTGTGTGTACCACTGAGGACTCAATCAAGGTGACAATTATTGCATTGTGCCCAATTGCACAACACAAATCTGCATCTGCACATGCACACATTTGCACTAATTCATTGAACAAATGAACATATATGTAGATTAGATTGTCTCGTAGATAGATCTCTTAGATCGAATCGACTCAATTCAACTTTGGTCAACGGTGAACTGTCTAAAGGTCTGTGTGCCTGAAATCATGTCGACGGTGCGAGATCATCTCGACTGATGGTCTCACTAAAGGTGCCATCAGAACTGTTCACTTGCACACACACAAAAGAACACCTTTATCGGGTGTGTCATCGAATATATGTCGAGTGCCATTTGGTTTTGAGATCAATGTGTTCATGTGTGTGTGCTTGCGTGTGTGAACGAACTTGCACTAAAAGTGAGCACTTAGCTCGATTAAAAGATTAAAGATTACCGATAACCGATATGATGGTCTACGGGTGAACCAATGAATGAATGAATGAATGAGTGTGTGAGTGAGTGAGTGGAGAATCGAGGCGAGAACGGAACACACGAACACACATCAGGATGAATCGTATCAAGAAACGATCATCAGACGATGTCTGTTTACTTTGTGTGTACTGGGGCCACCAGTGGCAAAGGTGTTAACAACAACAGACTGCACGCACTGATTGAGTGAGTGAGAGGTTCCACAGTCGGCCGACACAACACAACACTAAAACGAAACGAAAACTACAACAAAGCAATGACGCCGATAAAGATCACCGACGGCCCGACGACGATCGTCGTGGCCAGCAATCTGCCGTGCCATTGCATTTGCACACACAGACGGACAAACAGACAGACCGGAGTGAGTTCAATCGTATCTTCGAATTGAGAGAAGTTGAGCTTTAAAACGAATAACGATTCAAAAAACTAAACCAAAAAAAAAGGAGAACAATGAGTTCAACGGAAATTGGTGCTTTTGTGTGAGAAAAAGGTGTTCGAAGTCTTTTTTAGGTCAAAATTAGTTCATTTAGAGTTTTTCGATCATATAGCGTTTTTTAATTTTTCTCGAACACAGAATCTATGCTCAGCAAAATCTCGGATCAATGGATTCTTATCCTAGATCATCAATTTTAAATGAATCTATTTGATTAGAGGATATTTAAGTAATCTGTAGAATAGATTAGAGTCGATCGATTGACTTTGTGAGAGACAACACAGATCTATCAGGGGAGTGCTTAATTGTGTGGTAGTTCAAGTAGCCCGGACTGAGCCATCAAATCTCGCATCGACAATCTCAATCTCGCACTTAATGTGCACTGTACAGAACAGTAATCGTCATTGGGAGAAAAGACTAATTCACCGATCTTATCTATCACACTATGTATTTGTGATGGTAATTGAAATGTTCACTCTACGGCACACCACACTACATAGACATTACAGACATATGGTCGAATTGGGTGAGTGTTTGGGAGATTAAGGTCTAGCCAGTGCAAGTCAGTAGTTCACACACACACACACACACAGACACGCCACAGAAGCACCAACAATTAGGCTCGGTGCCAGAGATAAGGAGTAGACTAGCAGTAGTTGGTGTTTAGTGCTTCATTTCACCCGAGGACCGGAGATAAGACCGCGAATACAACACTAATTTTGTGTGTTGTGTGCGGTGAGGTGCAGAGATGCCCAACAAGCTGGGGGACATACAATGAACACAGGACACACAACACAATAGAGACGTACAAGACAGACAGACAGACTTGTTGTATGTACTGGGGACCACGCGATAACACAACCAACCGGGGACCGTGACCATGAACACAAACACTAACACTTTGACATAGACTGGACAAACACACAGAAACGGACAGACAGACGGACGGACAGTACTACACAGTCTAGACAGCACTAGACCGTACAGCTCAGACTATCAGGCCAATCTTATCAGCAAAGACACTCGCGCGTATAACGCAAATCCCGTACTGTAGACTGTTCAATAAGTTTCTCAACTTTGATTATCTCGCGAAAATCGAATCGATCCATCTATCTCTGGATCATATCCCAATCTAGCCTCATCCTTATCTGCACTATCTTTTGATTACAACAAACAGATCCGATCGAAATGTGATGACTCAGCTCGATTTGAGACAAACGCACACAAGCTCACTTTTATTATATTACACACACAAACACAAAACGATGGTCGTTTGATATAATCAGATTGCGGGTGTATGATATATGCAGTCTGATGACCATTACATTACTACTGTGGACTACTAAACTACCAGCATTGGTCAATAAAAGTGATGCACACACACAACAATGCATTCAGTTTGGGCGCAATTGAGTGCGACCAATTGCGAATTCTCAGAATCTCAGTGCATCAGGGCTCTCTCTGTGTATGGTAGCTCACTTTTGAGTTTTAGTATTATTACTATTTGGAAGCATCCAGTTTTGCCTTTTTGAAAACCGATTCAAACCGACCAAACCATTGACTTTGTGTGTGTGTGCTAATGTCGGTTGTTGTCCACACTCAGACACACACACAATTGGTTCAAATAGCATTGCCTCACATTTACACACTGAACAGAGCACAAATGTGTCTGTGTGTGTGTCTGCACGTCAGCGATAAGAACGGACCCATACCCGCACACACAGTAGAATGCACTTCTGTCTGTGTGTATGGCGTCTGCTTTGGCAGAACCACCGTCGGTCGACAGTCGTCATCGTCAACTCGAGGACATGCAACCACAGAGAAGGAACGAAAGCTCTCCAGTCAGACCGAAAGTGAAAGATTGCATCAGAGATGGAGTCAGTTAGTGAGGCCATTGCCAAAGCACTTGCCACACTCGCACAATGATGATCTCCTTCTCATTCTAACTGAAATAGCACACAAATCACACACAATTCAAAAGTAAATCTTTTCGGACCAAGCCAAGTGTAGTCACCCATTTGTTGCCACCATCAAATCGCAACTAAATTCACGAGTCTCTCTCTCTCTCTCTCCCTCTCTCTCTCTCTCTCTCTCTCTCTCTCTCTCCCTCTCTCTCTCTCTAATCTCAAAATCCAATCGAGAGATGCTTTGTGTTCGGTATTTAAACGTTCGGGATAACAGAGAATGAAAGGGGAAGGAAGAAGAAGCATTGACATTGACACTGTCTGTGTGTGCCACGTGTCACCAAAAGTTTTGGAAAACCAAAATTAAACCAAAGTCCAGTCATCATCATCATCACATTAGGCAAACAATTGATGAACTTGAGAATAGAAGCCAAAACGCACTAAACACAGAGACAATAGGCAAAATTGTGCTTTGTCCAGGAAACGAAACCTAACCTAAACTAAGATATGGTCACAATCAAGCCGCAAATATCATTTCGCTAAATGGTCATGTGGTCGTTTTTGGTTGATTGATTAATCATTGGCGCGCGCTTAGTCATTATTATCTCGTTGAATTCATCAGCAATGTGTTTGCCATGCAGACAGAGGAAAAAGAGTGAGGCAGACCAGTGGAAACTTACCCATTGATCACATCATTAATCACTCTAATAGATATTTGGTTCATCAATTTGATCAATTTTGCTGAGGCATAAGATCACTCAACTACTACTAATGATCATTAACATATCATGACAAGATTGTGTGTCTGGACTATACGACTGAATTGAGTGATTATCATAGAATGCATATCTGATTAGATCGCCTAATAGACCACAAAACGGGTTAATTACTCTCTGCAGTATGGATGGTTTGAGAGAGATTGGACTGTTCGATTGTTGTTGGATTGAGGGTGAACATATGAACATGTATCGAGTGCGTGTGTGTGTGCACTAGACACGATAACGAGAGAGACATTAAACAGAATGCAAACTAGAGTTTTTGATTTTGCGGGCGCGCGCGCCTTACGATTTGAGTCTGAATGACAACAGTGAAAGAGGATAAGTCTGATCGATAACGGAAATCCGGAATCTGTTTCGGTTTGTGTGTTTGTGTGTGCTCGTGTGTTCATGTTATATGCTCGATATCTGCCAGATTCGATCAACCAGTCGAAACCAATTAAGGAAGTCGTTCAGACTGTGTTTGTGTGTGTGCGTTCAGGATTTGTGCGTTTGCGTTTATTTCGAATGTTCGATGAAATAACACATATTTCATATGAATTCAAAGTAAGTACAGTAAGGGCAAGGTTATCCATTTGCGTAATCGAATTGTGTTTGTCATTCAAAGTATTTGAATGGTGCGAAATTGCATCAAGGAGGAAATCGTACATCAAAATACGAAATGATCGATTCGACAGTTTTAATGTTTTTTTTGATTCGATTTTTTAATTTGTTCAAACTTGTTTCCAAAATTCAAATACTAAAATCAAATTAACACATAGTCTCTTACTACTAATGATCATTACTGTCAATCGATGATGATTTAGGAAAGTATTCATAAATGTCATGACAGTGTTAAAGATTTCAAGGTCGGTTGTCATATTTTAAAATTATTAACCACTCTTATCGTTTGATCTTTCGAATATATACTCGAGAGATGGTCATATAAAAATTTAAAATCTAATTTCAAACTGCAAAAGCAACAACAACAAAATGAGCCGAGTGGATGAAAAAGCGCACACCGAGAGTGTACCACTCATAAAGAGATGAAACATTCATAATTGCCATAATTGTGCCTTCGAGCGACAATTAATTGACGACAAAAAGTTTGTTTGACGGTTTGAGTGACAGACACTCTACTCGACTGACGACTTGATGGGCAGGAGAAATTTTTATTATTTTTCTTATTAAATTAACTCATTAAGCATCATCTCATGAAGTAGTAGAAAAAGAAGAAGAGTCACTTGACAATTTTCGAATTTTCAATTAAACAAAATTGTTTGATGGCATAAGTGGGAAAACCGAAAGAGAGGAGCGAAGGGGAGAGGGACCCCCTTAGGCATGTGCACGATATGTATGAGGGCACATACTGAACAAACTGGCACCCTAATGTAATGAAATACATTTATTAATATGGTTTTCAAATTTTTATATATATTCTATTCGAATTTAATATAATCGACGATCAAATGTACGATACCAATCGAAATGCGATCGATTGATAGTTTTGATGCAATACACAAACATGACAAACATAACCAGACGATCGAACAGATAGTGAGACAGTAAAGATGAATGTTCGAGACAATTTAAATTCGAAACATCATCATTTTTGCATTGATTCATCTTCTCTCTCCAAATCAATTAATTGCACATTCACAGACAAACTGAGTTGATTAAAACATCATCTTTCGAGGCTTCCAAGTTTGTCAAACAAAATGTGTTCGGCACAGTGTCACATAAGAAAAAAGGGGCAAACGAGACTGTTAACCATTACCACAAGTTGATGATCATGATCATGCGACGATCATCATAATCAACATCATAAAGCCATAAAAATGGAAATGAGAAGGAGACGATGATGATGGCAACTATGAAGTGAATTGCTCAAATGAACTGCACAAAAAGACCAAAAATAAAGCCAAAATGAGCATATTATAAATCAGGTGACACTCACCCCTCGCTCTTATCTAAACTGCTCTTTTTGGTGTGTGTGCAGATTAGAATGGATGAGCAAAATGATGAGCGACAAAGCGATGGTGTGGTCCCTTTGCAGTTGTTGCAGTTGCGACTCGAATTTCTTGGAATTCAACTCTCTAATGAGTGTGTTTGTGAGTGAGTGAGTGCTTAATTGCGCCACAATGTGTGCACAATGTTCATGAGCGTGACAAAATGATGCAGAATGAATGTCAAAAAAGAAAATGAAAAAAAGAAATAAACGAAATGAACTTTAAAGTTTCAAACACATTTTTCAAATCTCAAAACTTCCCTTCCCATTAGCAATATCAAAATGTGTTTCTCGGTAGGTGATTATATCGCAGGTCGCTTTGATCTTGACCACCATTCGATGCAATTCGATTTGAGATATGACGCAAAACTTCGTCAATTATGAATTATCACAAAATCTTAATCATAATGACAATAATTTAGGATTTTATCAAACAGAACAGGCACAGATATAGATAGACTGACAGGCATAGACAACCTTGAACCGAAGTGACTAAATTGGTTTGATTATTTTGAATTAATTAAAATCGATAATTAAGAATGCGATATTAATTTTTTTATTGAGGGTTTTGCCAAATTGAAAATTGAAATTCCCAACCTAATTCAAACCTCAAAAGTCAACTAAGAATTTTGAGCCTCTAATGTCTAATGTCATAATCTCAAGCCAAATAAGCATCTAATCTAAAATCAATAACAAGACATTAGAAATATATTATTTCTTTTAGCTTTCAAAGAGAATAACTTAAATCTAAATATATTAAATTTTGAAATTGTTAATCGATAGTCCAAAGTGATAATCGATACTGTTACTATCGATTGTTCTTCTCAATTATTATTCTAGTGTTCTCATTATTGTTGTATTCGAATGATTTCTATACAAATTCTAAAGAATGCAAATAATCAATGATCATATGAATATATTATATTAGTTGTTTGTATGTTTTGAATTCGAAAATCGATTATGCTAATGATGAGCGCACACGAGGACGGAATCAATGAATAACAATCATTTGAGGAATATATTCTTTTGTTTGGAATTGTTTTTTGGGGACTATTGCATTGTTGTTTTGTTGTATTTATAGATTTTAGGCTTGTGGTTTGAATCTTGTTTTATGGTTTTCGTAGAATCATCATTTCTTTAAGGGACAAATGAAAAATGTTATGAAATGAGTTTGTTGTGTGTGTTTTCTAATGTCTTTTAACGTGTATATGAGTGATGAGTGAACACAAATAGTGAACACTTTTGTGCTGAGCTAATGTAATGTACAAAAGTCATTACCGTGTCTGTGTTTGTTTGTTGTTTGTGTTCAGACACAGAAAGAGAGAATGAAAGATCTTCTGCTCGTTTTTGGTGTCTTTGTGCCCATCATAATCATAATCGTAATAATAATCATGATCATTAGTGAAGTGGGGAAAATTTTTGTGTCTGCCAGCGAAAGTGCGCTCACCGAACCAATTTGGGTTTGCTGTTCACAATTCTTAGATTCTTCGTGTGTGTCTGTGTGTTTGGCATTGGGTAATGACAGGAGAAAAGCACACACTCTATTTTGGATGCATTCTGCAAACATTAAAATGTTTGTAAGACCAGACAGAAGTTCCGAACAAACATTCCTATAAAGAATCATCATCACATCACACACAAACAAAGAATCGGTCTGTCGGGTAATGTGTCGGGAACAGAGAGAACAGAGAATGAACGACTCCTTGGAGGCCGTTCTCGTAATAATGATGGGCCAGATCATCATCATTTAGGGACCACATCGCGGGGCGCACATCAGCACCTAATGATCATAATCGTCATTATCTCTATGAGCATTCTGCTGCTGCTTTCCTTTGGATGTTTCTCAACCAAACACACCAAGGATATGATGATGATGGTAATGATAATGACACACGATCATCATCATAATGATTATTGGGAAGCATTTAGTATCGTCGTCGTCTTTTGGGAATGCCAAGATGATATACGAATTGGGGTGGGTTAACCCGTCTGTGAGTGTGTCTATTGGGTTGAGACTAGGGCACCCAGTATAGTACAATTAGGTTCGCATTCGGTGGTCATGTGAGTTGGAGCTAATTTATGGTTCGATCTCATCTTGGAACGGAAATCATTAGACTCGTTGGACTCTATTATTCTATCTTTTTCCTTCCCTCTCTCCTTCTTTCTTTCCTAACCACTTTGTATCATTTTGTATCATTCTTGTGCTTCATCTTCTTCTTTTACATCTTCTAACTATCTCCCCAGTGGAGTACAACTAATAACACTAAACGTTCTCTGAGTTAGAGATAAGAAGTTGACTATCGCACATTTGACGTTTTGTCGGCGGAATGTTTCTGTGTGTGTTTGTGTGTTCACATCCGTGTGGTATTTCTGTGTGAACCAAACGAGATAACAACACAGAACGAGCGAACGCACACTGAGATATCAACCAGAACCGATATATCATGGAGAAACCCTCTCTAGATTCTCTTCTAAGTTATTTTCTTTCTTGTACTTTTGGGTAGAGAATAAGAGAATAGATAGATAACGAGTATCAAGAAAAGGAATCGTACAGGCCCCTGTATCTCTACTTTTATTTTGTTCGTCTTCTTCCCTTCACATCAAAACGATAATGTCGATTAACGGTGGTGCCCAGGATAACAGATGATGATGATGAGCATGGCTTGATGTGTGCGTTCTGGTACTGTACTGTACTATCATCATCAAAGGCGCGCGCGCTATCTCCGCGATGCGATACACACTCGCCTACATTGCTACTACTAATGATGATGATAATAATGACTCGAACAAGCGATAATGAACAGACAATCTAGTGAGGGGGTAGTGAGTGAATGAGTAGTGAGACTTGGATGGAAAGATCGGATGGAAAAGTTGAAAAAAGAAGAGAGATTCTCAGACTCCGAGAGAATATAAAATCTAAAATAGAATGAATGAATAAGATTAAATAGACAAGTTGGGCAAGAGAAGGAAAAGAATCGGAGATAAGACAGAATAGCGAACGAGAAAGTGAGACAGAGGCCCCAACTGAACATTCGTGTTCAGACAACAGAAAGAGGCAGATGATTTATGAGATGTCTGTGTGTGTGCGTGTGTTGAGAATTCTAAGGAATCAAGAGAATTGTATGTCTAAGGCACACACACACATCAAACATCAAGATCAAACGCAGCAGTGAAAGTTAGGCGCCAGAGAGTTTTCGTAAAATCTCGACACGGAATCTGGAAACCAAAAGTACAAACACAGACACTGACACGAATAGTCTCTGCATCTCATCGGAAGCATCCCAAAACTGGACATTCATTGCATCATCACTATCATTCTCTTCCCTTTCAAACAGAATTTGTGTCTAATATATTCCTCAATTTATATAAATTTGATATATCGACAAATTATTCATAAAACAATTTAGAATGCAAATCGATCGATGAAAAGAGAAAGAACAGAGAAGAGAGAAAGAGAACTCAATGTGTCAGTGCACAAAATATGAAAATTATGAAAAAGATGAAATTCATAAATAATTCGGACATATGAACGGACGCAGAAAAAGAAAGAAAGAAGATAAATCGAGAAAAAGGAGCGCGAAAAACAAAACCAGAATCTATACAATGTTGCCAATTTCACTAGAAAACTATGTTTCAACGCAAAACTTCCAGATAAGAAAGTGAAAGAGATATGAAAGTTGAAAGATAAGAAAGATGCAAATAAACATAATGATGAAAAGGATACTTCCACACAATGTGATATTTGATGGAACCAATTTCAAATTGAACGAACCAACCCTCCCGAGATGAAAAAAAAGTCATTTAGCCCCAAAAACGGAAACTATGAAAACGAACACAAAGTGCATACAAAATTATAAATTCTACTTTAAATGTTTCCTCTACTTTCTGCTACTTTGTATTTTTGTTTTGCCTTTTCATCTTTTTACTCTTGGTGAACACTCTTGGGAGGAAATAGAGTCCAACAAGATAAGGAGACCCTCACACTCTCCTTCTCTCTCCCTCACTCCCTTTGAGTGAGTGCAAACTCATAAATGGTATCACTACGGAATTGGCGCCAGCGATAAGAAAGTGAACATACAAAACAAAAAGAGAAGTAAGATAAATCTAAACTAGACACGATAATCTTAGAAAGAAGGAGAAGGAGAAGAAGGAATTGGACAAGATTGATTCGATTTTTGAATGGATCGAATGAATGGAACGAGAGTGCAAGACAAAATATCTTAGATGGAAACCAATTTGATTTGAGTGTTGCAGCTTATTGCGATGATGCTGTCTTTCTCTTTCTTTCATTGCGATCCCTGTGCCCGATCTGTGCTTGATGCGGAGATTCGCTCTTGGAGAAAAAAAAACGGACCCGAACAAACGAAACCTATATCTTTCCTTTTTGTGTCTCTTTCGCTATTCGTCTTTTTTTTTGGTTGGAAATGTATGTGTTCGTGTGTGTTTGTGTTCATTACTCACACTCATTCGCTCAAAGTCAGTGGAGTGTGCCAGTGTGAAATGCATCGGGACGAAGGGAACGGGACGGGCAGAATTGGATGCGGACAGAATTGGACCGACTAAGGCTAATAGTGAGTAAGGCAAACTCTCGGTCAAATCGGATTGTGTGTGCTCACGGACGGAAGGAAGAAGAAAAAAAGTCCGTTTGTGTGTGCTTAATTTTGTAGTTGATTTAGGGTGACCATTGGACCTATTCGAGAGAAAGAGGAGAATGGTCAATTATTCAACCACACAGTCAGTTTTAGAGTCTAATTATAATACGCTCTTAGATTAATTCGCTGGTTTTGTGTTCAGAGTCATTGTGTCGAGTCGGAGTAATTAAACATCATCATGCACTGGAGTGTGTGTGTTCGTTCATTAGTTTTTTGAGTGAGTTTTCATTTATGCAAAATGTTCATTACTGTACACACACACACACACACACACACACATGACGATGTGTCCGGTTGGCAAGTTCATGTTTTTGCCATTACGAGAAAATTCTGAACGAGATTGAATCTCTATCCGAATCGTGTGTGTCTGTGTGCATGAGCATTCGTTTGTTGTGTTTCTTTTGGCTGCGTTCTCGTTTGCGTTCGCCCTCACAAACATAACAATAGAATACCCAATGGTGGTTGTATTAGTGTTTTGTTGTTGTCTTGTTGTTGGTGCTGCTGCTGCTGTCTCATCATGATATTGTTAATCAGATTCGGTTTGCGTTAATCGATAGATTTAGATTGTACCCGCGCGCGAGCGCGAGCCTCCTAAAGATCTCCCAGCGATCTGCCAGATGCGATCTTGAGTGCCCCCGATCTGTATGTGAACACAGACAGTTCGGTTCTGTTCGGTCTGTTGTGTTCTCTTGATCTGATCTGATCGGAGCAAATAAATCGCTTGTTTGGCCTTTTGTTTCTTCCTTTAACCGACACTTGTGCACTGTTCTCACTCACACACACACATTTTGGCACATTATGTGGCCGTTTAGTGTGTTGGGCAATGTGATTAGATCAACAAGCGCGGCACAAGTCACTGACTGAGTGAATGTGAGTGAGTGAATGTGTGTGTGTATGTGTGCATGAGAATGTAATGCTAAGCATAGGCTTGAACACAGACTGATTAATCCGTGTGTACTGGTGGATGGTGTGAGATGTGCCGGTGTCTGTTTAGTGTGCTGAGAGTGGTGGTGATGATGGTGATGCATCGTGAGCTAGCACGCGAGCCGACAAGCCACTAATCACCGGGCTCATTATGACCACTCATTTGCACCTTAAAGGTGCGGAATGGTATTAATAGAAAGCTTGAATAAAATGCATTTGAAATCAATATTAAGGTGTTAAGAATTGTATCTTTAAAACTTAAGTAATTCACAAATGATAGAACCAAAAGGAATGAAACAAGCAATGGACTTTATTAACTCTAAAGTAGACCTTTGTTCATGTTAAGTTTAAGTCTTTGCAATGTCGATTAAAACCAATCAAGGTGTTACTATGTACTAATGACTATGCACTATGAGTTGTCGTGTTTAGTTAATTTGTCAGTTAATTAGAGTTGAACAGGATGTAGATGTAATTTGCTAGTTGAAGTGCAATACAACACAAGGGAGGCTTGTTAGTTAGGCCTAACTAGAAACTCTTTACACTTGCTCCTTTAAGTGTTAGCGACTAATTAAAAAGGTAGCACGAACATAATAAGAACAATAACAAGTGGGTTCAGTGAGCATTTTGTGTTAAGTACTTTAATTATTACCTGTTAGTGCACAATAACATCGTGAACGTGTCATATTTGACACCTTCTACTAGTTCTACTGCATTATTAATATGACTTTTATGTTAAAACAGACGAAGTGTGCACAAGTTGAGCTAATGAAAATCGAGGGCTAACGGGCTAAATCGAAACTCTTTAAATGGGGCGGTTTAATTGGATGGCTAATTGCTAATAGTTTCCAAGTAGATGCTTTCATTAAGTAGTGCAAGTTATCAAGTATTTTATTGTTCAATTGGACAAGCCTGTCCTATTGTTTTAATGACAAATTCTATTGTAATAATTTTCAAACATTTTCAGGTATAAAATTTTATAATTCAAATACGGAAACTAGCTAATTTTGGGAAGTAAATTTTGATTCGATGCAAAAAGTCCACTGCGAAGCACATCGTGGCACATGCACACACGCCAGCAGAATATGGCTCATCATGTTCGCTTATCGCGAATCGCTAACAAACGAACATGCAAACACATACTACGATGTGTGTGCTCAGATCAGATCAATCTCAGTTATGTCATGTTTGGAGGCTTGCTCGTTCTCCCTGCACCAACCACCACACACACACACACACACACACACACACAAAACACCGCTAACGAGCTCATTGTTAGCACCTTTTAGCACCATCAGACAAGACAAGAAAACACCGAGAAAGATCACAAACACCGATGGGCGCACTGTTCAGTGCAGTTGTGTGTGTGCCGTGTATTGCTGTTGTGGTGATATCATTACCAAATGATTCGGTGCCCCGCATGCTCCGCGTCTCACTGATTGACTTGTCCAATCTCGTGCACTCGAGATTTAGCTTTGGCAAAGATCTCATCATCATCGTCGTATTGGTGCACCTTTCTTCTCCAACTTCATCTCAGTTCACCGGCCAATTATCAGATTGACCGTACTCTGATCAATTTGTCTTGTGGTGATTATCTCGAGTGCCACCAACATCGAAAACGAAACGCCGACCGCAATAATCATCATAGCATCGAACACACATGAAAAACATTGTTGAACAACAGCACCGAATAATAACAATAAAGTCGTGCACAAGTGCACATTTTTTATTGCGGAACTATTTTATTGTTGTGTGTGGTTCAAATGATCAAAATGACCGCGCGCATTAATTACTTTTGAGCAATTTGTGGTAAATTTTGTGTAAAATTTGGATAATTTATTGTTCTGAGAACATATAATGAAAACGTTCAGGATTAAGCAAGACATGATTGTTCAATAAACGATTTGGTGTTCGATGATGTTCGAATGCTTTTGGTTTAGGATTTTAGATTAGGGGCCGCATTGGTTTGTCTAGGGCAATGGCTTTGGATAAACAAAACTTACGACACTAACATCTTTTCAATAGAAGAACCTTAAAACATTTAACTCTACTGCACGATGCATCAAACACTAAAAGCTTAAATCCTCTCATAAACGCTCTCATGAACACAAAAAATTGCTAATTGGCCAATAACTAGCCGTGTAGAGTTCAAACTGTCTGACTAATTACCTTCAATAGATCAGCTTGCTAAGCAGGTGTTGATTGGACACTGATTAGGCACACTCAGTCTCAACTCAAACACTCGACCGCAAAATTAATCAACGACTGGGCGTGTCAAATGAGGTGCATATTATGGTAAAAATAATAAACACAAAACACAGTAAATCACACACAAAACGAACGTTCAAGGCGAGCATAATGTTTTAGATCATCGTAACCAAAATCAGACACTTACATCACAGACAAAATCGGCGTGTTCTAATCGTGTGTGTGTGCCGAGTAGTGTAGAGTGGAACAGATTTTGATCGAGATTAGTCGAACTCACTGCTCAGACCGATAGATCACACACTAACAAGGGGTGAACATATGGGTGAACTGAACAGAGAGTCTATGGGTTCGTAGCGTGCGTACCTGATTTATATTATATAATACAATGAGCCCTTCGCTCGATTTTATTTTGGTTGTGTTGTCTACCACTTGACTCATCTCATTTGTTATTTTTACGTGTGTGCTGCATTGTGTGTTCGGGACATTCTGCCCGTCACACGACATGCGAAAAGCATGTGGGCGTACGTGTTTGTGTTCAAGTGTGTGCAAATTGGTCTCTTGATTAGATCATTGTCTGATTAGCTCAACTAATTCGAGAACGAGCGAGCAAACTAACTAACCAACCAACCAGCCAAACACTCACAAAAGAACAATCAGATCAGATGGTAACGTACTGGTGTGCTGATGGTTGTGCTTTGTTAGTGAAGGGTGCCCCTCAAAACACACGGCACGGTGACCGAGGCACGCAAAGCTAATCAACAGAACTGCATAACTGAATTCGATTAACAGAGGCACAGATTGTGAGTCTGTCTGTGTATGTGTGTGGTTTATGGTTTGTTGTGTTAGGGGAAGGTAACAAGGACGACTAGTCATCGATTCAACTATTTGATCTTGATACGTTTGAATCTAAATTAAGAACCTCGGAATCTCTAAACCTAAAAACATAATCTAAGAACCAATAAACATAAGAACATATGAATAAAAAAACTTTAGGACTCATGAACTTTCGAACTTCTGAACATCATACCCACAGAACTCAGAACAAAAATAGCCTTAAAATAGCATCAATAGACCTCATCTTTTCCAAAACAAAGAAATCTCATCTTATTCTTAACATATAAAGATAGAGTTAACATCTATCATTCACATATATATCTGATGACTATCTAATAATCTCATACACTCTGCTTATTAAATCTCTGCCCAATTGATGTGTTTAATTAGTGTGCCATATCATTGAACAGCCCTCAACTCAGCTCAATGCCTCAAGAAAAGGGAGATCATATCGATAAATCAAATTATAATTAGCAATTGCACTCGTCCGGACGCTAATTGGATTAGACTTAAATGATGTTGCAGCGTGTGTGCTGTGTTGTATGCCCCTCTTTTTATTGCGAATCGCTCTCTAGGGCATCTTACATCTTGCCTTGGAATTTACTGCTGCTGCTTTTAGTAGTAATTGGAAGTAATTGTTTACTAATTACACTAACTAACTGGACTGACTGACTTGATTAACTAATGGTCAAAATGGATGGACGCTTTTAGGGACAGTGGGCACTGTGGGGTGCAATTAATGGCGAGCGCGCGGCCTAACTAGCTCAAACGGTACTTTACTGTTGGATGCGTACGACTTACACTAACTTGACTCATTGGTACAGTGCTGTGCACACTTAAATTGGGTAATAAAGCAGTTGGTGGGACAATGGTTGGGAGACAAGGCAATTATGTAACGCATTGGTGTACATTCCAGTGCTCGAGATAAGCCCTCTAGATAGATGCACACACACTGCCTGCACAGACACACACTCACACTGATTGCACACACACACTTAACTGTCTCGATACGCGAGTTCTAGTAATTTAGTCTAATTTGGCGTGCTGTTAAATGTTCAGTTGTGTTAGTTAGTGTCGAAAGTAATGTGAACAACGGTGGAACTACATCGAGGGTTTAGTGATAGTCAGTTAGTGTTAGTGAGTTTGGCAGTTCAAGAAGAAGAAGCGAAAATGAACATTTCGCATTTGGCCGACTGTCGTTTTTAACCGAAAACAGAACATAAAACTGTCAAAACGACAAAATGAGTGTGCAATCCGCGAAATGGGTGCGTTTAGTTTATGAAATGAATTATACGAGTGTGGTTGTGAGAGGGCGAAGTAGATAGAGAAGGGAAGAGATGCACAAGACAGTTGAGCAAGACTCGACAATGAATGAGTTGAGAGTTGGCTTGTGGCAGTAAATCTTTTCGCATTTTCTTAATGATAAACTGCGCAAATCTACCTACCAAAAGTAGTCAACTCTTTCACTACACTGAAACAAAAAAAAACATAAAGGATTGACGTTTTTATGACGATCTGTCGTTTTATATAATGATTGACTATAGTTACACGATTTATGGTGCTGTTGACTAAAATTGGCTAAATTGATACATTGAAAATAATTTTGGTAATAAAAATTGATATTATAATTTATGATTTTGTTTTCGGCTTGAACACACGATGATTTAAGTGTTTTGGTTTTTGATTTTTGTTTGAAAAGTAAAACAAAATAAAATCATTGAACTCATATACGGGTCATAAAGTTGTTCACGTATGAAAATCTCTATTTCTGTCTGCTCTTGGTTCTTAATTCCCAGAATATGCTTTCGTGTGTGCACACGTCCGACTTTCGACTTTAGGCACAGAAGACTAAACAACAGACAGACTGACTGAGGCTTAAACAATATATACAGGTCCAAGAGTATTTAATTCGCATTAGACAACATTGAGCATTGCACACGACTCATACGGTCGAGTAGGAATTAAACCTAAAGTTGCGAACTCGAACTCGCACTCGTACTCACTTGCAGAAGGCAAAATATGTTCCCACGAGGCTGGTCCCCGGTGTGTCCGTATGCGCCATGTCCCAAAGTGGCTAAGCGCGTTGGCGCGTTAAATCGAAATGCGGTCATAAAAATGCAAACTAACTTCTTCCGCGTCAATTAATCCCCGCGCTCTCGCTCGCTCACTCTCCACCACTAATCGGACAATATATGATTTGATGCTGCTGACGTTGGTGCACAATTGGCTGGTGGCAATTAAAAATGAAGGGTGATGCTAGCGAAGGGGGAAGAGAGAGAGAGAGAGAGAGAGAGAGAGAGAGAGAGAGAGAGAGAGAGAGAGAGAGAGAGAGAGAGAGGGAGAGAGAGAGAGAGAGAGAGAGTCCCAACTCGACCTCACACGCAGTGAGAAGAACCGTAGCTAATGAGATTACGAACGTGCCTAGCTCACTGACTGGTTGTGAGCCAAAGCCAAGTCAACAACTGCAATTGAGGGTCCCCAGTCAAAACAATCAATCAGTGTTCGATTGAGCGAAGTGAGTGAAACTAAAACTCGACTAGGTCACGTGGACAGTGTACTGTGTGTTTAGTGTTTGAACATGGACTTGGACTACTTTGATCGATATGTTTGGACAGTTCGTGATCGAGTTCACTCTAAAGAGGATTATACTCTAGACACTGTGATGTGATGTGCAATAATAAAAGGAGACGAGGAGAGTGTATGTTTGATTTGATGACACACAAGCGGACGGACACACATTAACACTTTGTTGCAGAATGTGTTTAATGTTGTGGGAACATTGAACAGTGGGCAAACATATATAAAAACGTTCGCACATCAAACTGAAAGTAATCAAAAAGGAGTTTAATGTCTGTTTGCGCTTTATTTGATACAATGTTTGTTTGTGTGTGTGCGAAAGGCAAACTTTTATTCGTTTGGAGAAAAACGAAGGAAAAAACCACAAAACAAAGAGTGTAACAATATAATGAGTAACACCGGACAATGTGTCGATATCGAATGGTCAGTCTGTCCGGAAGTGTTCACGGATATTCGAGAACTGACATGGATTCAAAACAACGGAAATTACCGAACAAATCATAGATTTACTACAACTACTACTTTTGTAATTGCATTTCTCGAAATTCGATTTTTTCTAAATTTGGTCAAACAAGATAAAACTAGCGGCTGTTTGTCTGTGTGTCAGACTGTTTAGGTTGTTAAAATGCTAATTTTAAACTTTTTTAATTTTGCACAATTTCGAATGTAAATTCTGTTGTGAGGAAATGTGCACAACACGCGATAATCGAGGACAATTGTAGATAATCTGCACAGAGTGCGTGTGTGTGTGTGTGTGTGTGTCTGCGTGCCCCAAACCGCACACACATGAATGGAAAGAAGATTGTGTCCCGATTAGTGTCGATTAGTGGAGAGAGAGGGAGAGAGAGAGACCTTCGTTAAATCTGTGCGCACACGATCGAGACTCTGTTATCTCGTTAGCATCGAGAACAGAACTCTAATGTCCGTTCTTCTCGTCCGTTCGTCGATTTGATATTTGATGACAGTGGTGGTGGTGTGTGTAAGTGTGTGAGCACATGCTTTCTTTCGTCTATTTCTTCTTGTCGACACAATCGAAGCGTAATCGTTAGTCACTGGTCGACGACGCGACGTATGGAATTGAGCTGATAAGAAAAATAGACACATGAAAGTGAGACAGACAGACAGACAGAGAGAGAGACAGAGGGACAGAATCGATGTGTGTGTGGACGCTTTTTCGAGATACAAATGCATACCGGATAAGAGATTGTGATACGAGGTGTGTGCCAGGAGATGATGACGAGTGCACTGGCAGACAGACTGACACGTGTCCCGACACTGCACACACTGCAACACTGACGCGACGATTATCGCGACAGTTAACGTTGCTTGTGTGCTGTGTGTGATTGGATCATTTAGTGTTTAGTGAGCACAGGCCCGAGCACGGTGTAAATGACACTAGTTTTGGTCACGTGGCACCTTCACAACTCTGAATGGCACTGGTGTGTGTGTGTGTGTGTGAGTGTGTTGTTGAGCCCAAAAGAGCAATGAATCGCTGATTTGACATTGAAACTTTGTTGTGTGTGCATTACTAGTAGTTGGCACTTCGCCCAAAACTAAACTTCTTCTGCACCACTACACTGATTAAGGAATTCATCACTGTGCATTGTGTGACTGGTAGAGATTTTCGATGATCGCCTAAAGGATCATGAATCAAGTCACAAAGCAAACATAGGCACACGACCAGTTGTGCAAAAAGTTGAATAAAGTTGAGGAGATTGGGGCCCGATATGAGATTGAAGAGAGACAGTGTATGTACAGTACCAGTTAGAGTGTGTTTAAATTGTCATTAAAAGTCAAGAGTGAAAAGTGAGTGTGCCAGTGTGAAAACAGGGTGACACACTGGAGTGAGATTGTGTCAAACAAGGCGATAATAGATGACCGAGATTGGTGCTGATGATGATGCTCCACATTGGCCAAACGAGATAATCGTGCGATGCTTGGTGCTCATTTTGGATGATACAAATGATGCACAATCGATGAATGCACAATTTGATTTGCCTTTGATTGGATGTGTGAGAGGATTAGATACTAATTGCATTCATTCGTATGCAAAGTCGTTTTCATTGTTATCGCATACTAAAATGTTTATAAATTCAAACAAAATTATAATAGAAATTTGACAATCCGAAAAAAAAGTTCGGACATGAGAAAATATTCTAATTCTTAATAAGACGAAATACAAATAATAATAAATCGAGCTTATTTTGGCTCAATTGCCAGGCTATTTATTGACCAGTTACAGTCACTGGACTCTAGTGCTGAATGAGACCAATTTGGTGGTATATTAAAACATCAAACCGTGACCCAATCAAAAAGACATCAATTGCCATTCGCCCCTAGTTCTCTAGTAGTGCCAGTAGGGAGTATTGTGTAACACATCCCGGACAATATGAGTTACACGAAGGCAAACGCGCACACCGCACACTCGTCCCCGGTCCGTATAATGGGCCATCGGGTTCGGTTCGGTAATGAATGTGAAATGAATGCGAGTGCCCGAGTTAATGAGTGACAGACAATGGAGAGAGAAAGAGAGAGAGAGAGAGAGAGAGAGAGAGAGAGAGAGAGAGAGAGCGAGAGAATGCAGGGAGAACGAGAATGTCCGCAAGTGAGAGGCCTGAGCGTGTGCACAGTACTCGGACCGTGAGCCTAATGACCGACATCAAAGTCAAATCGGAACGCGTGTCGCTCTTTAACGCGAGGGGTCGGATGCCTCCCTAACCGAAAGGCAACTGTGTGGTTGTCACACACCGGAGACCACTTGATTCGCACGGAGATGGGCGAGAAAGTACGGGCCGCTTGTGCTGAGTGACACAATGCGACCTAGGGTGGTGCAAAAAGTGAGTGAATTAATGTTAGCATGATACTCAAAAAAATTAAACAAAAAATTTATTGGATCGTCTCACAGCAGTAAATGAGATTGTCACATAAATGTCACATTGATGCGTCCTGAGCAAACAATACCAACACGTGCGAGTGTGTGAGTGTGTGTGTGTGTGTGTCGAGATGAGTGACATTAGGCCAAGAACCGGCCGGTGGGGCCTATTGTGCAATGTGATGCAACACAAAAACGAAACACAATGCACATCATTGAGATCAGTTTGATTGTCAGATACTGTGATACTACGGAAACTGTGGCTTGCCGTGGTTTGAGGCTTGAGACCCACAAAATGGAAGGCAACTTCATTTGGCTTTTATTGTGGATTCAACAAAATAAAACATGATTTACAAGTCAAATAAAACGTTTACTGGCGATAAGCACATACATACAAAATCAAAATCGAACAAAGTTTGTTAAATCAACTTTACGACTAGTGTTGCGACATCTACTGTTGATGTTGTGCAAGTGACGAAGTGTCTTTGGGGTTTGCTTTTTTCCCGATTTTTTTAAATAAAGGACTTTAATATTCATAAAATAACCAGAATAATTGATTATTGTAGATTTTATTGTAACAAGCAGATTCATAAAAATACTTGAATTTCAATTTTTATTAAATTGATTTTAAGGTTTTCAATGAATTTGTATCATAATTATCAATCCAACAGCATATTGAAATACTATGTGTCTCAGGAGAGTCATTTATGGGACATACATTGGATATAAGAAAATTAAATTATGCATAGTCAAATAATTAATTTTTTAATTATTTTCGAATTAAAAATTACTTTTCCAACATGATTTTATTTTATTGTCCTAGAAATTAAATTAAACAAAATTTAAAATAAATTTATAAATTATTCAATAGAGTAATGCAATAGAACGAGAATTAAATCGGTTTAACGACGACGCAGTCTCCTCCTGGTGCCAGAGAAACGAAACACTGAAATATGTGGCATTTGTTTATGTTGTGTGTTTGAAGTTATTTCTGCGTGGTTAAATTGGAATTTTTTGCTCGTTCAATTTGTTTTTATTATGGCTAATGTTTGGCAAAAGTTTCTTTATTTAAATTTACTTAATATTCTTATTTGAAAGTGGCAAGACAAAACACACGACTTAATTGAATAAATTCTGCTAATTAATTTATATAAAATTTGTTTTTGTAATTTTTGTATGAATGTTGGTTATATTCGAGTTTAAAATTTTAGAAATGTTTGATTTAAATGAGTTTTAATAATGCGCGATTGAAATTTAATGCATTTATCAAGGTTGGCACTCGCGATACGTCTTCTATGAAGAGGAGTCGGCATGACTTGGCCGTTTAGCGAGGAGAGGCGAGCGCGTGACGATCGAAGAGCACACACAGGCGAACTTGAGCTAACATATAACAAATAATACAGCGAGTGGAGATGACTGCAGTCGTTGGCTCGCTGCCTCGTCTTTCTCTCTGCGCCACTTTACATTCAACTGCATTCGGTGCTGCGATGTACGTGCAGTAATGTGAGTTGTAGTATTATTAGTTGTTTCATTGCGGATGGCTTCGTTATTATTATTGCGATTATTACTGCTGCACTGCGTTCGCATATAATTCACTGGCTTCACATTGCAAGTTCACTTGGTATGTGCTCGTATGTGTTTGTATGTGTATGCGTGTTAGCAATGGCATTTTGTGTGTGTGTGTTGGCGACTGGCCGCCGAGTGAACGTGCGTCTCGCTTTGTACGTCTCATCTCGAGCACAAATCGAAACAGCAAAAAGTCTCAATTAGTTCACTGGTGCGTCTCGTCCGGCAGTCGTCTCGGCGCTCGGTGGTCACACACACACCTCTCGACACCATCACCTATCGAACCCGATGGATTACTACTTCGACAGCTGTAAGGCCTTTCGTGGGCCACCAATCCAGCGCATCTTCGATCATCTGCCGCTGGCCGATTTGCTCTACTTCGATCGCACCTTCCCCAGTCTGGAGGATGCACAGCAGACGGCACTCAAACGGCGTCGCTTGTTGACATTGCTGGTTGGCTCGGAACGACCAGTGGTGACATTCGCCTGGCACTATCCCAAATATGCTGACGAGTTGGTCAACGAGAAGGGTGCTCGTCTGTACGAGAGCGGTTACCCCAACAGTGAGGTCTATCTCACCCATCTGGATCAGTCGAGCGTCGAGTGGATTGCCAAGGTGATGCCCAACATTGACACACTCGAGGTGGTGATGCACCGTTCTCGTGTGTGCAATCATCGTCACTTCCGATGTGCTCTCACCCAACCACCTCGAATCGAGCATCTTGTGTATCTACTCAAACAGTGGTCTGCCAACTTGGTCAACTTGAAGCTGCAGGGCACCATCATCTCGAACACGGAGAAGGCTCGAGAAGCGGGCTTACTGTTTGGTGCTATCAATGTAATGCAATCACTAACTCACTTGACCTTGCAGTTGAGCATCTTCCTGGACAGTGGACCAATCGATCTGCCAATACTCGGGCGGCTGCATCAATTTGCGTTCTCCTCTAACAACGAGTTGGACATTCTGGTGGACTCTCTGCGACGCTATGGCACCACTAACAAGCGTCTGCGTGAGATTGCCATCGAGAACAAGGATCACAATCGTAACACGGTGAACCAGTTCTTCAAATTTGACCGTGATTTCTCTCGTCGGTTCACCTTCATTGATCTGTTCTACTCGATCACTCTGACCAACAAGTACTTCAACAACTTCTGTAGCCGATTCACTTCGTTGCGCAGTATTTCGATCTTCTTAGAGGAACGAGGCGATGAGGAGAACAAGCTGACCTACACCCGAATGGTTACTGCTCTGGCCAATCTGAATCAGCTCGCATATCTCGAACTGAAGATCAATCAAGTCGATCCCGATGAGGCTCTGGTTGACTTGCCTCAGTTGCCCTCAGTGCAGGTGCTCAAGTTCGAGTTGCGTCCAAACAGTCACGACATTGTTCGACTGTTGGGTATGGCTCGTACCTTCGTCAACATCCAAATCCTCGAGTCGCGCATCATCATGAACGACTGTGAGCACTGTCACGACTGTCGCTATGACCCGAGACGTCGTCTGCAGAATGGAGATGCTGATGCACTCAAGTACGCAATCTGTGTGATGCGTCCACTGAAGCAGTGCACCCGACTTCGCAAGATCAACCTCAACGCTGAGGTATTCCAACACAAGTTCTACAATGCACGCAATCCTCGTTTCTATGATCTCATCACTGATGATCTATAGATCTGTACAGCTGTGTCACAATGGAGCAGCTAACACTCACACACACACTCTCACACATACCAAAGTCAAACACACATTAACACAACTCAATCGCATATTATATCAAATTGGCCACTCGATCTCTTCTCAGACAAGCCATATCACCAAACTAATCAATGTTTGACTCACATAATCTCAAATTATGGTGAACATGTTCTCAAGTAAGTTCACTTTTCTTCTTTGAACACTCGCACTAACCTTATTTACTCGTCAGTTTACCTTTATCACACAAATTCATCATCAGTAAGGTCAACAACACGAGGGCCCACATCCTTCCAAATTGGTATTAAACAACATTCCCAATCTTACTCAGGTATGCAAGTGATAGCAATGTGAACTACTAATAAGAAGCGATTACATACTCCAGTCTAGACTCATCTATATCTCCTTGTGGTCATTCGAACAGTCGCATCGTTGGACCAACCGTGTCACAACGGACCGCTTCATCACTTTCCCATAAACACGTTTTGCGTTTAACTTGATTTGTATTCTGTTTGCTTGTGTTACAGTGCTAATGATTATTGTTTTCTATTTTTGTTGACAGTTTTGAATGTTTATCACATTTTGTGCTAGTTACCAAGAGTTTATTTTGTGGTTTTCTCATTAAATATACCTAAATGTTTTATTGCCTGACTGGTCCAGAATTGCCTCGTTTGACAAGTCCACTCGAATGTGCCTCTCGTTAGGCGCACTATCACATCTAACCTGACCTTCACCAGACTCATACTGTGAGTGAGCCACAGCAAAATGAACATAACCAATGGACACAACTCGAATGTGATGTCATTGGGCGCACTGTCACATCTAACCTGACCTAACATAGACTCATACTGTGAGTGAGCCACTCCAAAATGAACATAACCAATGGACACAACTCGAATGTGATGTCATTGGGCGCACTGTCACATCTAACCTGACCTTAACCAGACTCGGTCTGTAGGTGTGCCAATCCAAAATGAACACAAAAGTGGACACAACTCGAATGTGCTGCCATTGGGCGCACTGTCACATCTAACCTGACCTAACATAGACTCATACTGTGAGTGAGCCACTCCAAAATGAACATAACCAATGGACACAACTCGAATGTGATGTCATTGGGCGCACTGTCACATCTAACCTGACCTTAACCAGACTCGAACTGTTAGTGAGCCACTCCAAAACGAACACAACCAATGGACACAACTCGAATGTGCTGTCATTGGGCGCACTGTCACATCTAACCTGACCTTCACCAGACTCGGACTGTGAGTGAGCCACTCCAAAATGAACACAACCAATGGACACAACTCGAATGTGATGTCATTGGGCGCACTGTCACATCTAACCTGACCTAACATAGACTCATACTGTGAGTGAGCCACTCCAAAATGAACACAACCAATGGACACAACTCGAATGTGATGTCATTGGGCGCACTGTCACATCTAACCTGACCTTAACCAGACTCGAACTGTTAGTGAGCCACTCCAAAACGAACACAACCAATGAACAGAACTCGAATGTGCTGTCATTGGGCGCACTGTCACATCTAACCTGACCTTAACCAGACTCAAACTGTTGGTGAGCCACTCCAAAACGAACACAACCAATGGATAGAACTCGAATGTGCTGCCATTGGGCGCACTGTCACATCTAACCTTACCTAACATAGACTCATACTGTGAGTGAGCCACTCCAAAATGAACATAACCAATGGACACAACTCGAATGTGATGTCATTGGGCGCACTGTCACATCTAACCTTACCTAACATAGACTCATACTGTGAGTGAGCCACTCCAAAATGAACACAACCAATGGACACAACTCGAATGTGATGTCATTGGGCGCACTGTCACATCTAACCTGACCTTAACCAGACTCGAACTGTTAGTGATCCACTCCAAAACGAATACAAAAGTGGACACAACTCGAATGTGCTGTCATTGGGCGCACTGTCACATCTTACCTGACCTAAACCAAACTCGAACTGTCAGTGAGCCACTCCAAAACGAACACAACCAATGAACAGAACTCGAATGTGCTGTCATTGGGCGCACTGTCACATCTAACCTGACCTTAACCAGACTCATACTGTGAGTGAGCTACTCCAAAACGAACACTACCAATGGATAGAACTCGAATGTGCCGCCATTGGGCGCACTGTCACATCTAACCTTACCTAACATAGACTCATACTGTGAGTGAGCCACTCCAAAATGAACATAACCAATGGACACAACTCGAATGTGCTGCCATTGGGCGCACTGTCACATCTAACCTGACCTAACATAGACTCATACTGTGAGTGAGCCACTCCAAAATGAACATAACCAATGGACACAACTCGAATGTGCTGCCATTGGGCGCACTGTCACATCTAACCTGACCTTAACCAGACTCGAACTGTCAGTGAGCCACTCCAAAACGAACACAACCAATGAACAGAACTCGAATGTGCTGTCATTGGGCGCACTGTCACATCTAACCTGACCTTCACCAGACTCGGACTGTGAGTGAGCCACTCCAAAATGAACACAACCAATGGACACAACTCGAATGTGCTGCCATTGGGCGCACTGTCACATCTAACCTGACCTTAACCAAACTCGGTCTGTAGGTGTGCCAATCCAAAATGAACACAACCAATGGACACAACTCGAATGTGCTGCCATTGGGCGCACTGTCACATCTAACCTGACCTTAACCAGACTCATACTGTGAGTGAGCCACTCCAAAATGAACACAACCAATGGACACAACTCGAATGTGATGTCATTGGGCGCACTGTCACATCTAACCTGACCTTAACCAGACTCGAACTGTTAGTGATCCACTCCAAAACGAATACAAAAGTGGACACAACTCGAATGTGCTGTCATTGGGCGCACTGTCACATCTTACCTGACCTAAACCAAACTCGAACTGTCAGTGAGCCACTCCAAAACGAACACAACCAATGAACAGAACTCGAATGTGCTGTCATTGGGCGCACTGTCACATCTAACCTGACCTTAACCAGACTCATACTGTGAGTGAGCTACTCCAAAATAAACACAACCAATGAACTCAACCAATGGACACAACTCGAGTTCACATTACAAGTTCACTTTGTATGTTTGGGTCTGTATGTGTTTGTGCATTTGCAATTGGCATTTGTGTGTGTTGGTTGGAATTTGCACAACAGACGGCACTCAAACGGCGTCGCTTGTTGACATTGCTGGTTGGATCGGAATGACCAGTAGCAACATTTGCCTGGAACTATCTCAAATCTGCTGACGAGTTCGTCAACGAGTTCACATTACAAGTTCACTTTGTATGTTTTAGTCTGAATGTGTTTGTGCATTAGCAATTGGCATTTGTGTGTGTTGGCGACCGGCCGCTGAGTGAACGTGCGTTTCGCTTTGTCTCATCTCGATCACAAATCGAAAACGCACCATGTCTCAATTAGTTCACTTGCGCGTCTAGTCCGAGAGTCGTCTCGGCGCTCGGTGGTCACACACACACCTCTCGTCACCATCATCTATCGAACCCGAAGGATTACTACTTCGACAGCTGTAAGGCTTGTCGTGGGCAACCAATCCAGTGCATATTCGATCATCTGCCGCTGGCCAATTTGCTCTACATCCATCGCACTTTTCCCAGTTTGGAGGATACACAAAAAACGGCACTCAAAAGGCGTCGTATGTTGACACGTGGTTGGCTCGGAACGTCCAGTGGTGACATTCGCAACTGGCATTATCCCAACGTTGTTCAACGAGAAGTGTGTTTGACTGCTCGAGAGCGGTTACCCTAATAGACCTATCTCACCTTTCTGAATCAGTTGAGCGGCGTGTGGATTGCCAAGGCGATGCCCAACATTGACATAGTCGAGGTGTTGATGCACCGTTCGCGGGTGTGCAATCGTCGTCATTTCCGATGTGTTAACACTCAACCCTCTTGAATCGAGCATCTTGTGTATGTACTCAAACAGTGGTCTGCCAACTTGGTCAACTTGAAGCTGCAGGCACCATCATCTCGAAAACGGGCCAGGCTCGAGAGGCTTACTGTTTTGTGCTATCAATGCAATGCACTCACTAACTCAATTGACTTTGCAGTTGAGCATCTTTCTGGACTGTGGACAAATCGATCTGCCCATCTTCGGCCGGCTGCATCAATTTGTGTTCAATGGACATTCTGGTGGACTCATTTCGACGCTATGAAACATCCAAAAAGCGTGTGCGTGAGATTGCAATTGAGAACAAAGACCACAATTGTAACACGGTGAACCAGTTCTTCAAATTTGACCGTGACTTCATTGAGTTAGACCTAGGTAAACCTTGATTTCCATTCCTGACAATGTCTGTAGGCACAGGTCAAGGCAATGCACAGCCCGAAGTTAGAGTGACGATAACTCGTGCAATGCCTTCTTCTTAGCACACTTTTGTGGGGTCCATTTTGTCATAACCACAGAGGTCAATTAATGTTCTTATCCTAATATGGGCGTTTTATTGTATCTTAAATAATATACAAGTTTAGTGGCTCAATGCCTTTATTAAAGGAACTAAGAATCATAAGTAAGTTAAAGTTTAAAGATACAATGTAGACAGATTCCTAGTGAACCTTGCCAGTTTACAGTGGTTGGTTCGCATCACATCTCGAGTGCGATCTTTCAGAGATTGGGTACGATGGTGTCCTCTCTCATGTTCGCCAATTTGTCGAGTGCCGTCTTGTCTTCCTTTATACCATGGTTTGGTTGAGATGATGTCCCCTCGATTATGCTTAACCGTAACGGTGTAAACGTTTGTGAATAGTGACGTGGTGGGGCCTCAGTGAGTTATTAGTGCTAAATTGAAAGTGATTGAAATGATTTAAATTGAGATTAATATGTGGATAAAGATAAACTGATTCATCAACTACTTTCACAGGAAACGTAGTTTGTTGTGATGTCTAAAACAAACTTAATTTATGCCACTGTCTTTATAGTTCGTCAAAGGTGTACGAGTACAGCAATGGTGAAATCTCGTCGTTGAACATGAGTCGTTGATACACTTCGACAAGCTCCAATTTCCAGGACTGTTTCAGCGTTTGCAAATAGTCACGAATGAATTGGGCACGTTGTTCAGGATTGTTGTAGTGATGTGGGTCATTATCGACAGCCTGCACCACAGCTGGTGGTGGTTCCTCTTGTACTACTTCTTCGACACGTCCAAACACGCCTTGGATCATATTATCGTGATTTCGACCATGCATTTGATTTTCATGTCGTTCTACCTCTAGTTGCCTCCCCACTATTACCATCCAATTAGCTTCATGTAGAGCAAGCACTTCATCAACATTCTGGTTTTCTCTCTGGTTTTCCCCCACTATATTTCTCTCGATTCGTCGCCGAAGACGTCGGGGTTCTTCATGCATTTCAAGATGACCCTGCTCAAGTTGAAACAAATACCGACGTCTTGCTCGACGTTGTTCCAATTCAAGGCCCAAGTTTACAGGAGCAGGCCGTTGCTGGAGCTGATTGAATGGCCTGACACCTTGCGCATTTTGAAATCGCGAATGATGATCCACAAATTTCACTTTTTTCACCGAGGGAAAAATCCACTCGAAATTGATCGCAAACAAATCGTTCCTATTCATGGTGATCACTTCGAGGGTCAAATACTTGATTGTAGTAAGACGCGGAACATTACTCTTATGCACATTTGTATCCCACTTAATGAATTCGGGACTGCGAAAATTGACCAACAATTCCAAGTGTGTCAAATTGTTCAATTTCGCCAATGATTCTGATAACTTATTGAAAGAAAGGTTCCCAGCAATGCTGATGGACAGAGTGGACAACGAAGTGAATTTGTCTGTAACCGAATTTAGTTCAATTTTGCTTCTAAAATAATGACTGTTCATGTTCAATCGAACAAAATTCGAAGCGATTTTATTCACTTTCTCCAACTCGTTCTGCCTTGTCAGCTTATTTTGAATGTCTATTCGCACGGTTGATTTGTCTGTTATGCGTTTGCTTAATGAATTGAACAGAATACCCATATTGTCCGGTGAAGAGAAGTGGAATTCGTTCAATCGATTCACTACAGACAGATCGAGCTTGACATCACCAAGTTCATTGAGGAAGACCAATGTCAGGTGTTTCAGTTCGGTCAGTTCGCTCAGCTTTTTCAACAAATGTTTTGCGTTGAATTGGAAAATTTTATAATTGCTTTCACTCGAAAACGGCTCAGGACGTTCAATTGTGATTCTCAAGCACACCAGAGTGCGCTTCCAACCTAAAAGCAGAGTGACCAACTGTTCAATGTCGTAACACGAGATCAGGCGGAGAGCAATTTCAAAGTGTGTGACATGTGTGAATACTTTGCCCATTTTGCGACATTGATCATAACTCATTTGGGGCACGGACCATTCGTGGTGACGCTTTGCAATGCGCTTACTGAGCTCTTCAGGAGTCAATGGGAACAACAACTGACTGGAGTCTCGCATTTGAGCAGCACCGTCACCAATGAGAAAGGTGAGCGATTTGACTTCACCACAACACCACAAAACACCATCGAAAAATTGTTTTGCGACAACACCAATCACGAGAAGTTGGGAAATATCGAGTTTGTGGAATGCAACTGACCAAACTTCTGCCGGTAGCACTGGTTCGTTCATCTTGGAGACAGTATATTGTGCTTGGATACGATATTCAATAGATGTCTAGCATCCGGACACTCGTGTGGATAGTGAAGATTACAATTTGCAGTTATTTCTGTTGGATAGCGTCTAGAATGAACAACGAACTTGTAACATATGGTAAGCGAAACTTGCAAGATGAGAATGGAATTGTTCAATGCAGCGTACAGGAATGAGATTTGCTAGTTGAGTTGTGGTCGGGATTACCTTCTTGGTGACGATTAGATCAGAATGACAACTTAAAACGCAAAAAATTGAATCAACTTTGACTTAAAACTAACAAAGCGAGACAGGTGTGAGTGCGTCTATCTGCATTTCACTCGTCAGAACACACAAACACAGACTGGCACACACAACACAACAAACTCAACTCCTAAACAGCACACAGCCTCATCAGAGCGAGTGACCTAAAAATAGAACCGAACGCAGCGAATATTATTATTATTCCTTTTTCTGACTCACACCAAGAGAGAGAGAGAGAGAGAGAGAGAGAGAGAGAGAGAGAGTTATTATTATTATTATTCTGTGCTAATGCATTTCACTTCACGGGCAGAAAGCAGGCGAATTTGACGACGAAAGAGAGAAAGGTTTTACGAGAGCGAATGTCTGTGTGTGTTCGTGTGTCGTATTCTTTCAACTAATATTTTCCGATATAAACCGTTTTGAGTGGGTTTAAGCATCATTTGCGCTTACAATGTACATTCCATTTGGACCGGGCTCGTTGCTTGGTTTCTCTGCACAAAACGTTGGATGCACTGTAACAGTAGAATGGCCGCTTTAATCATTGAATGTTCTCTAAGGGTTTGCCTTACATTTCATTTACACTGGTGAGTGCTTAGTAATATTGCAGTGCACATTGCCCGCAGAAAATGGTTGGTTGAGTGCAGAATGGCACTTGCACTTCGCACTGTTCCTGGCTTGTGGCATAAATAGCAATAAGACAGTTGTATAATTGATTATGATTTGAATGAGAAACAAAAATACTGGCGCTGCGATTTATCCGATTTAGACAGCAACCAAATTACCGACGATTGAGTTCCTTTTTATTCATTGTCCAGTGTAAAGTTATATGTTCGACTTTGTATTGGCCTACTCACAACACACAATACATTGCTGTTTTGTCTGTCTGCTCGTGAATGTGTTTGCAATTTTAAAAAAAATCTAGTGTCTGTTGTGTTGTATCTTGCGATTGATTACATTCTTTGCAAAACAAATGCTTTTTATTCATTAAGATCTGATCAATATTATCTCAATTCACTTTAATTGTCTGAGCGTGAGCGAAGACTTTCCCTTGACTTTTTTCTTTTTTTTGTCGACTATAAGGCTCCGAGGTTTGTTGACCGATTGGGATGAAATTTGTCAGAGATGTTTAAAAATATATGAATTTTTGCGTGACGTGCTCAAAATGTTAAAAAGATTGTGTTTTAGGTATTGCTGCCATTCAAATTTCACCTTAGTCATTCTTCTGTTTGAGGGTAACTCGTAATAATGCACAACACACAACCAACCCTCTTCCACAATTATAAACACTTCTCGATTTTGTGCAACAAACACAAATCCTAGTTTATCCTCATCATCATCTTTTGGTACACTCAAAGTGTTTGTCTGATCTCTGTTCTACTGATGAAATAGTCGTCCGGTTTGGGACCAAGCAAATTTTGCTCTTATTTGGCAACAACCTCGGCATTGACTGGTTGCAGTTAGTCGGCCACCGCTGGATCATTAGTCTAGTTCACACCAGAGCATTGTGACAGCCGTAATTGATGGGCACGTTCGTTGACACAACGAACGAATTTGTGTGCGTTCGAGGGGTTGTTCGGGAGGTAGAAACCGTTCGGTTGGGGATATGGAAAAACGATGCTGCTTTCTGGTGGGGGACAGGGACAATTTACAATTGAGGTGAGTGGGACAGTTACATTAGGCTTACCAATGACAACTGTGAGGACAAACAGACAGACGAGTGACTTCATTGTGGTTGGTTGGTTTGGGTTGGTGACACAACCACAACAACCATCACCAATCCCATTGTCTGGCCGTCATCATTTACATTGTCTCCATGCCATTCAGTGAAATGCACAAACACAAGATCGAGTGGCGGACAAGTGCAATTCTTCATTGAACATAGTCACATTTTGATACGTGCAATTATTGTGTACTTACTGACTTATGTACTAACATTAAATAAACATTTTAATAAGTTTTATATTTGATACTACTATTATTGTCAATGAGACAAATTTCAACTAATGTTCATATATACTGGATAATTCTCTACTTATACCCGTATATCAACTAGGAGTATGTTAGCTAGATAGAAAGCATTAAGAGTCATATTACCCAAAATGTGAACCCAAACCGTATTTCAATTGATGTCACTTGCTTCATAGATCCTCAGAGGTGTATGAGTACAGCAATGGTGAAATCTCAGCGTTTTCCCTGATGCGCTGATACACATCGACACTCTCAAAAGAGCAAGATTGGTTCAGTGGTTGCAAATATTCACGAATGAATTCGGTTCGTCGCTCAGGGTTGTCATAGTGCTGTTGCTCAATTTCGAAGGCCTGTTCTTCTGGCGGTGGTTCATCTTCATCTTCTGGCCCAAACACACGTTCGATCAGATTGTCAAGATTTTGAGCAAATATTTCATCTTCATCAAGGTCATCATCATCGTCTTCGATCCACTCAACTCTCTCAATTCTCGCTCGCCACCGTCGCCATGCTCGATTTTGATCAAGAAGTTCGTTTAAAGAAACTTTGTGTGTCCGTGACTCCTCCAACAATCTTTCCCATCGAAATTGTCCACTTTTAAGCCTCGTCTGACGATCCACAAATTTTACATTTTCCACCGAGGGAAATATCCACTCGAAATTGCATGCGAGCAAATCGTTACTTTTCTTTGTAACCACTTCGAGTGTCAACTGCTTGATGGCTGTTAGTCTTGGAATTGAACTCTCAAGCACGCCTGTATCCCACTTGATGTAGTCGGGATCCCGAAAATTGACCAACAATGTCAAGTTGGTCAAGTTGTGCAATTTCTCCAATGATTGCGCCAACTTATTGAACGATAGGTTCTCAGCGATGCTTATCGACAGAGTGGACAACGATGTAAACTTGTCCGTCACCTAATTTAGCTCTCGTTTACTGTCCAACTGGTGACTAATATCCAATTGATCAAATTTTGAAGCGATTTCTTCCAAATTGGTAAACTTGAATACTCTTGACAGCTTATTTCGAATGTCAATACGCAGGGTTGCAGCGCGACTCGCGCTATTGACAAATAGTAGTGAATTGAACAGACTTTTCATATCATTTAGCGATAAAAAATTGAATTCATCCAACCGACGCAGAACTGCTAAATCGAGTGTAGTCAAGTCAAGTTCATTATGAAAGACTAATGTCAAGTGTTTCAATGCGGTCAGTTCGTTGAGAGTTTCCAACAAGCAATTCACGTTGAATTGGAAAGTATCTCTTTGATCATTTGACATGTACGGCTCAGGACGTTCAATAGTGATTTTAAGACACACCAAAGTGTCTTTCCAACCCATAAGCAGAGTGATCAACTTTTCAGAATCGTAACACGACATCAAGTGCAGTGCAATTTCAAAGCGAGCCACTTTAGTGAGCACTGTTCCCATTTTGAGAGATTGTTCAAAGCTAATGTCGGGAGTGGACCATTCGTGGTGGAACAATGGAATACGTTGAGTCCGCTCTTCAGGAGTCAGTGGAAACATTAGCTGACTGGAGTCTCGCATTTGAGATGAACCGTCACCAATGAGAAAGGTGACCGATTTAATTTCGTCACAACACCATTGAACACCAAAGTAAAATTGTGTAGCGACAACACCAATTACAAGTAGGTCGGAAATTTCGAGCTTGTGGAAAACTTTCGCCCATACTTCTGCGGGCAACTTTTGTTCATACATCTTGGGGAATGGAGATCGGGCGCAATTGGACACAGGATTCAATTGATTTCAAATAGGCGTAAACTGGTGCGGATTGTGTTGGGTTATGGTGTCTGATGAAAAGGAAATGTAGTTGATATAAATGATATACACGAAACTATTTTAATGAAAAAGGAAATTTCTATTGCAGAGTAATATGAAAGTGCTGAATAGGAGGTTTAGTTTTGGTCGGGTTGTAACAATTTTATCAGAATATCCACTTGAAAAGCATTTAAATCGGGCTGAAATTTGAAAGAACGAGACAGTTGTGAGCGAGTCTATCTTGGCAATTGCCGCACACAATTACGCTCATTGGCACTTGCACACACACAGACAAACACGGAGAGTGAACACAGGCAAAACAGAACCGTCTCACCAGAACGATCCTCACCCGAGTGACGCAAATGTGAAAGCGATCGTATTATTTCTTTTTCTGACTCTCTCAGATCGAGAGTAATTATTAATCGGTATTATTGCTTTTCTCTTCTCAGCAGAACTCATGCGAATTTGGTAATTAAAGAGAGAAGAGGCCTGTGAGAGTGTACTTCTATGTGCGCAGTGTGCTTCATACTAATATTATCACATTTCGACCGCTTTTGAGTAAATTTAAGGAAGCAATTCCCATTTTCTCCCATTTCGTTTGGAACGGGTGTATGGGCTTTCTCTACCGGAAACGTGACTTGTATTATACAGAGTAGTTGACTTACACTGGTGGGGTAATGTTGCAACACCCAATGTCCGCCGTTAGGTTGATTGCTCAATGGCAATTGCCAATCGATATAATGAATGTGTTAGTCCAATTGAGTGGAATGTATTCACAATGCTCATGTTTGGTTATTGAAGTCTTTTGGTTTTTAATAATGGCACATACCATGCACGTAACTTGGCTAAAGGCTTGATAGCTCATTAATATAATGTTTGTTCGGTAAATGCTCTTCCACATGCATGAGCCCTTATGGGTCTTGCATGACTAAGGCAATTGGTTTTGGCAACAGCTTTTGACAATTGTCCCAACTGTCAACACTCTTACCGAAAGCTGTGTTCCAAATGTTCCACAAAAGAGGTGAATGTAAGGTCCAAAAGGAAAAGAATAAAATGATTGAATCAAATAGAGTTGGAGAACATTATTACGATGTGCACACCAAAGTCTGATGAACTGATTGCCACCAAGAGGCACCAACCAACTGAACCAAAATGCAAAATAACTCAATCAACACAAAACAGATTGCGAATTACAATTATAAATTTGTTCTAATTTTAATGCTAAGCATTAACTGACACTTGCCTATTTAATCAGCATTTGAAACTCGGTCAGTTAGTCAGTAATTTTCACAATTTAACCGAAAACTCTGTTTCAATGAGATTCCAAATTTGACATGACCAGTGGTCATTGACCACAGACATAATAAACCATAAGCCATACGCATTTTGGATCTGTTAAATTACTTTATTTATCAAACCATGTCTACAGTGAATGAATATATTCGAGTATCAATGTGTCAAAAACAACTTGGATGTTGTACAAGAACTAAACAGTCGTCGAAATATTGTTCATGTTCTTCAAGTGGACACCAATACTCAGAACTTGTGAAGTTAAGGTTGGTCTGAATTGTAGCAGGATGGGCAGATGGATGGTCTATTCTGAATTATACTAAATCGAATTCTACTTTATATTTGAGTAACGTGAAAAGTTTATGTTTATCTAAGTACTGTGAATAATCTTGAATTAGACAAGTCGGTCGTCATTCGAATTGGGGCAATCATCGAGTACAAATCTATAAAGAAACGAATTGTACAGTGTGCACACAAACTTCACATACCTTTAGAGATTGTCAACTGTGTATGAGTTGATCAGCTCTGCTCGATTGCTGTGTTGTATGTCTTTCATGGTTCGTTGATATATATCAACTGCTCCAAAGTTGGCGCCACTTTTCAATGACTGCAAATAACGACGTATGAATGGAACACGAACTTCGGGACTGAAATCGTAATTCTGTGGCATGACAGGCGCTTCGACTTCTACTCCATCACGAAACCTTCGGGGCTGAGGCAATTGGACTTTTTCAAAGAGTAAGAACAAACCACTAGCTAATGACAATACCGTAAAGCGACGATCAACAAATTTGACCCGTTCAACTGAGGGAAAGAACTGTCTAAAGTTGATCAAATTGAGGTCGTCCTCATTTTTGGTGTCTACTTCGAGTGTGAGATATCTGACCCGCAATGGTTCAATAGGTTGCGCCTGACGAGGCAGCGCAACTTCGCCGAGTTTAGCAAAGTAGATCACCAACTTAAGGTGAGTCAAGTGTTGCAGTGGTGACAACACGCGTGCCATATCGTTTATTGGAGTCCAACTTGAGTTGCAATCTAACGAGAGGTATTTCAACGAAGTGAATTTTCGCATAAGTTTCACCAGGAAACTGCGCGCATCCCCATCGACTTGTCGCATATCGAGGTTTACCTTTAAATTCTCAAATTTCTTGGCCACATGATTTGGAATTGTAGCAATGGGAAATCCACTAGCGTTCAATGGGTTGCGTATGTCGAGCTTTATCTCGGAATTTTCGCCAACATAACGAACAAGCGAGGGAACCAGTGAGACAAAACTGTCAGGAGAATCGAACTTGAATGATTTGAGTCGTGCTAAACATGAAAATTCGATTTCATATTCGTAAGCGAATTGCTCATTCAGAACTATCGACAAATTCTCAAGTGCTTGCAGACTGTTCAGTTGGCCAAACAATGAATTGACGAAAGCATTTTGATTGTCATTTCGAATGCAAATTGCGACTGTTGTCAAGCTTGTCTCCCACTTACCGAGGAAACGTGAATTCAAATTTTGCTCACCGTCAACATACATTTTGAATGTTTTCACATTCTCGAAATAATTTGCTATTTTGTCCAGAGTCTTATTGTCCATTTTCGGGTAAATGGCTTTTACTGTGCCGCTTTGAGCCACCGCAAGTGGGTCAGTCACTGCCTCGCCTGGGGCCACAAGAATGTCTTTAGGGGCAAATCGCATTTTTTCAATTGACTCCTCAGTCTCACTTCCAAGTAGGAACAGTAGAGAAGGACAGTTTTGTGCACGTTGCTTTGCACCTAGACTCCATTGACGACAAACCTCACTGGCAGAAAGCAGATCACGCATTTCAAAGTCTTTGAATACTTGCGCCAACACAGTCACAAACATATCATTCCAATTCATTGGTGGAATGAGACCTCGCTTCATATAGCTATCATAGCGAGAGTTCTTAAGACAAATAATGCTTAGTTCTAAATGAATATTATCGAATTGAACTTACCTTGACCTTCTTTGGGCGACTAATTCCGGGCTGACTCACTTCAAGAGTAGCCTGCGTGTCGGTAATAGTTTCCTCCGAAGTGTCCATAATGCCCGCAGAGTGCAAGACTTGCTCACTGACAGATGCCATTAGGCCAGGCGGCTCAGTGGCCTGGGCTTCATCACACTTTGGCGAAATAGACGATTCCATTTTATGAGAGGGTAGTTGACTTGAATGCGATTTACACTTGACAGTATTACTCTCCGGCCGAGACTGTTGTTTAGGTGAGTCAAACTCGATGTGAGTGAGCCTAGTCAAACAACGTCTCCAACACTAGATTCGAGTGTGTCATTAAACTGCGCAAACGAGAACACACAAATACACAGTCGGTGCAGTTTTCTGCTTTCGCCAGATTTATTATGCACCTAATCTAACAAGCTCAATATTGCACACACACTAACGCAGTGACACTCAAACAGAGTCAATTTGTGTGCGTGTCGTGGTCTTCTTGGTGAACAGCGTGCCGAAATATCGATTTATTTCACATTCGGCACTGCATTAGCACGAGAATATATATAGTTCATCTTCTTATATAGTTGATGTACAATGTTTGGTTTGTTGTTCATTCGTTCCCTGTAGTCATAACTACATTGATCAAACTATTAACAGGGAGCCAAGACTAATTCGATTGAGATCGTCTTCACTTACCAACTGAGTAGAGGTGAGTTTCAAAAGCAAAGCAAAAGCAGTTTCTTTCATATACCACACCAAAAGTATGGTTAACTAATGAAGAGGAAACCCCTAACATATATGTTGAAATAAAACAAATAAAAGAAATTAATTAAAAAGCTGCCAAGGAAAATATCACATTAGAAGGATAACATTGCAAACAGAATCAATCAGCTTTTACCAGCTACCAAATGAATGAGCAGGAATTCACCAATTGACTTTATATCTGTCAATTACTAGTCATAAGTGACGCCGTGGGCATAAAGTCGGAGCGGAAGTATCGCGAGCACTCGTCCTCATCAGTTCAGTCATCGATGAGTCATCACAGTGCGACAAACACACACATCAACTCAATTCTCAATACAGATCTTTGTAAAATATCACTAATTATTTTTTATCTCCAGTGACCTTTGACCTTTAGTGACCTATTGGGCAAAAAGCACAACTTCACCCCAACCAGAATATTGTGTAAAATTTTCAGACCGATCCATTGAACCATGTAGACATAATCCTCTGCACAAGACTTTTCCTATCAAGAAGCGACAGAGGAGTCGTTCACTCACAAACTCACACTCTCGCTTCGCTCGAGCGTGAGTTTGTTCGTTAGCTCCTCCAATAATGAATTAATGAATGAATAATACATCTACTAGTAGTAATAAATCTCACTGAGATGTATGTTTTTCGATCATTAAGTACAGCAATGCAGGTCATTGATCGGTTGCAAATGTACCCGTTAATAAACATATTTATTGATGTAATAAAAATCGATGTCATCTCTCTGTCAATATAACACATATCCAACTGTACCTAATGTAATGTCGAATTCTTCATGACCTTAAACTATCGAGGGCTTCACTTTGAGTAGTGAAATAGCTTAGATGACATAAAAGTACCCAACAGTAGCACAACATATATAAAAGTGATGCATTCTGACACGACTGATTGAGTTCATCTAAATTATGCATCTTAGCAAATTGAACATGTTCTACCTCAGTGCATTATCCAACATGCTCAACGGTGCTGTGGATCTAATGAAACGTCCATTCGGTCATGTATTTGATCGAATATTTGCTCGACATGACATTGAATATGACACAAATGAGAAAGTCTCAAATTGTCAAATGCAGAATAATCATAAAATGTTTTGTAAATATTTATTGGCAAATGGAAATCATTTATTACCAGATGAGGAAGAAGACCAAAGCATGACTTCATTTGAAAGTCAATTTGAAGATATATTAAGGAAAGGTGAAATGAGTAAGTTACTGTGAGCGTGTGTGCATGAATGTTGTACTAATCTCTATGCAACTTTAGTTCATGTTTGGTTAGATCGAATGTTGAAAGAAACCAAACACCAACCAAACACAATTCTAGAAGCTTTTATCATTGCGGACAAAAATTTCGAAATGGCTACTCAATACTTGATGGAACACAGTCCCAAAGAGGAACGAACAAATCCAGAGACATTAAGGAAACATTCTAGACCAAAGTTAGATTGAATTTTACTTTGTATTCTGGTGAATGTGCTCAATGTGCACTTGACATTAAAAGAGTTCATATAAGACATGAATTAATTTAGATTAAACTCAAACGATTGACGTTTTAGCCAAGAGATTTTCATTGCCAATTTAATGATATCGTAAAAACTGTGATTTAGCAACCATTTAAGCACAATCGGCAATTTTAGATATTTATTTAATTGGTTCAATCACATCAGATAAAGCATATATTAAATTAAAATGAAACATTCATTCAGGTACAACGACATTTGATTTTATTGAACTTGCGTCAATGATTGGAAGTACCGATCGTATCCAAGTAATGCGTGACATAACTGAACATGGAATCCAAAATATTAAAAATGGACTTTAACTTGTTTAGATAAAATCTCCTTGGCGAATTTATCGAGCAGCATCGAGTACTCTTGTGGGTACTCCTTGAACAGTTGAACATGTGGAACACTGTTCCAGCACTTGCTCTGTATTTGAAATCCTCTCTGCTTCCAGTAGCGTTCCATCTGGACATTTTCCTCAACATTTGTGAGTGGATCAGCGTGAGAGTAGAGAAGCAGCCCAGGCAGTTCGAATGGATTCTGCTTGATGAGTTCGTTGAGGTGATGGAAGAATTGAACATGCAGAAATTTGGAGTGATGCTCGGGGTGTTCGGTGAGTCGTTCGACCAACTTCACCACGGGCATCATGTCATGGCTTGGGACAATGGTTCGGGCCATCTCACACAGTGCCGCTTCACTGGTCAGAACATAGAACCAGTTGGCAAGTGAATCGAAAATGACTCCCTTCAAGTGAGCAGGCAATGTACTGATCAAATTAGGATCCTGTTTGATGGCTTCTAGCACTGAGGCATAGAAATAGGCACCAGACGAGAATGTATGGAAGATTATGTTTGGGTAGATTGATGGCGAAATCTGTTGAAGACAGTTGGCCACTTTGGTGGCATTTGGCTCCATACTCAACACGGGCACAAACAGATCCATCCAGTGAGTCTTCACGCGCAAAACGTCAACATTCTTGCTATGCCAAAGACTCACGTATTTGTTGAGATTCTTCTCTGAAGCATCCAACCAACCACACAGCACTACCAAGTTTAGGTTCGACCACTGATGCGATGAGCTCGAAGGCAAAAAGTGAATGTGCTCAGAGTTGAAACAGTCGGCGAATGTTTCGAGTACTTTCTCTCTGTTTGGTCCATTTGCAGTCAAAGAAGTCACAAATCGCTGTTTTGGCGAAAAAGTTGGTGTGATGACGTGGACATTTGAGTTTAATAACGAAAATACACATTTGCGGATGAGATTTGCCATTTGAGTAAATCCAACAAACACACATACACAAGTAAGAGATTAGTGCTGTGGCAGTTGTTGTTTACGATGCGGTGCACTTGCTCACTCACTCTCACTTGCTCGCATACTTTCTCTAATCGCGTACATTGCACTATGAGATATAACTTGTTTTGCACTTTGTTTGTGTGTGTAAGTGTGAGAGTGATAGCAACGAGAAATCAATATTTTGTCAGAGGGCACAATCACTTCGATGAACTGAAACACCAATTTAAATCAATTTATCTAACCAAACTACAAAAATGCGGTTCAAACCAACCGCTGTGAGTGTAACTGAAAGATAGTTGTTCTGTATGCACTCGTAAGACTGAAAATTTATTTAGCAAGATTCAGGTGAAGACGCATTGTAAGTAGAGACGAGAATGTGGTGTCCGACCTGACCCGACTGGCTTGTCCGACCCGACCCGACCCGTCGGGTTGGATCGGGTCGGACATACTGTCGCCGGTTTTGTCCGAGAATGTCCCACTAAACTTTGTTGCTAGCTTTTCAATTACATGAAAATTTTCTAATTTTCAATTGGTCCATGACCAAACATGTCCAATGGCAAGGAATTGAGAAGATAATAACAAAGTTTGTCAGGATATTATAAGACAAAAACAGTATGTCCGATCCGACCCGACCCGGAATTGTCCGAGTCCGACCCGACCCGAATCGGGTCGGGTCGGACTCGGACAAAAAAATTTCCCAGATTCTCATCTCTAATTGTAAGTGCTGTTTTACTTCAACTAATTTTCACCAATAACACTTGGCATTTATAATGACGGAGGTTATTGGTCATGACTGTGGTGATGCTAGACCTTTCCTTCCAATGCATTCAATGTCCGCCAATTGTGCAATGTATATCGGCTAGTTCTAATTTCAACGGAAACTGGTTCAACTGTAACATTATGTACACACAAACTGAGACTCATTCCAATCGGAACCCATTTGCAGATGGTGTTCAAACATGTACAATCACATTGTACGGACACAGTTCCTGTTGAGAAAGTGTGTCATCGGGTTACCAGATTAATTTATTAACAAATTGATTCATTCATTCATTCAGTGAAAGTGTTTCATTTGCCGCCCCAACAAGTCAACCGGCTATCCGTTATGTAGTGGTATCAAGTAATTTAACAAGGTGCTTCAAATGTTGCTGCAGTTGTCGATTTATGTTTAATCAATGATAAGAATTGGAGACAAATCAAATCTATATACATAAAAATGAATGTCTGTTCTGTCTGTTCCGTATGGATTCGGATACTACTGGACCGATCTTAATGAAATTTGTCAAGAATATCCTTTTCAAGACTCGTCAGATGATAGGCTATGTGCCGGATCATAATATCCAATGGATCACAAGATATATGGATTCTAAGGATTCTAATGCATTGTTGCTATGGCAGGCGTGCAACAATGAGTAATTACTTAGTTATCAAGGCAAAATATATGTTCTGTAATCTAGAACTTCATAGAAACTTCCAGAAATTATCCTTCTTTGAACGATACAACCTTGGAATGTTATGGAATGTTCTAGAATGTATCTTCCATTGACGGATATATCCATGGAATGTTCTCGAATGTTCTAGAATGTACATTTCTTCGACGGATATATCCATGGAATGTTCTCGAATGTTCTCGAATGTTCTAGAATGTACCTTCCATTGACGGATATATCCATGGAATGTTCTCGAATGTTCTCGAATGTTCTAGAATGTTCTAGAATGTACCTTCCATTGACAGATATATCCATGGAATGTTCTCGAATGTTCTCGAATCTTCTAGAATGTACCTTCCTTCGACGGATAAATCAATAGAATGTTTTCGAATGTTCTAGAATGTACTTTCCTTTGACAGATAATTCAATGGAAAGTTATGGAATGTTCTAGAATAACTTTACTAATGCCGGAGCGAAGCCCGGGCAGCTCATCTGGTTATACAATATTTGTGAGGTTTAATCATGACAATTGATGATGTATGATGTGCAATAATGTCAATGTTTGTTGGAAGATGATGTGTAGTGTGTTGAGCTAATACATGGCGTGTTTGGTATGAATTGTGAATACAGTTCGAGTTTGTATGAGCCTGTGTGTCATTGATTTGAGGGTTAAAAGAGGGAGAGGGAGAGAGAGAGAGAGAGAGAGAGAGAGAGAGAGAGAGAGAGAGAGAAAGAGAGAGAGAGAGAGAGAGATGATAATAGTTTAAGTCGTTAAAATGTGAATAGACTAACTAACTTTGGCAGGAATTGACACATCGAATGCTTCCATATGCTTGACTTTTATTATAACAACTCGTTCTCTACCTTAATATAGTACTTTGAAATAAGCTGCGGTTCAAACTGCTTTGAATTTTTGCATGTTGCTAAATGAATGCCTTCAATATGGTCAAGCATGTCTTGTCGTTCCGCAGAAGCATACTTACATCCTTTCCATTTGCATCCATAGGCCTGGTTGTTACTGCTTTTAATTGGAGCATTATAGCCAGAAACAACATGTTGAAGTAAAAATTGGTCTTTGGGATGTGTCTTAGAATGAGCATTCACCTTGTGGTAATATTCTCCTTTAAAATCACAATCGGGAAATGCACACTGAAATGTGCGTTGTTGATGACTTTTACGATAATGATTCCGCAAATTTTTATGTGTACAATAGTCTTTGGAACACTCTTTGCACTTCCATTTGCTGACACTCTGGTGCTGCTCATTGATGTGTTCTGTGAAATCAAGCTGAAAGTCGAACGATTTATCACAATCTTTGACATAGCATTGATAAGATTTGCTGATTGAATGTTCACTTAACATGTGATCATCGAATTCGTTTTTGGAGATCATTTTCGAACACTCCGAAACAGGACATTTAATTTCGAGAACGATTACTCTTAGAATATTTGTCGGTTTTTGTATATCTACTCGATTTTTGAATACACCACTCTGTGGCTGTCCGCTAATCTGAGGTTGTTCAACTGTGAGTTTATGAGGAGTATCATTTCTTGATCTCTTTGCAGGTGGGCTTGTTATGTCGTGTTCATTAGTGTTGCCATTCGAAATGTCGTTTTGTTTCATCTTGGCAATTCGAACTGATTTGTCTTGTGATCATCCCATTCGAGTTAATGGCACAGTGTAATCCGAATTATTGGTTTCATTTCCGGAGACGCCACTCGATTCAGCTGAAGTTATAAAATCAGATTCATTCATCTGAACACTGACATTGTCTTGGTGAGAGATTTCTCGAGTAGAAGTGCCGCTTGTAGTGTCTTCGAGCAATTGGTCACGTGGTTGATGATCAAGCGAAGGATTGCCTTGTTTGTTAACATTGGACTGTTGATCATGTGTCTCAACACCAATGACAAATAACATATTCAAATCGCAATCAAGGAATCCAATGAATTTACCTTTTAGAACTCCATCAAACAATCCACGAAAGATGTGTTTGACTTCATTTTGGAGCTCATCACTCGGATATACTGAACCCACAATGTCACCACTAAATGTTGCATCATAAATGACACCACGAACACGTTTTCGTGAAGACTCGGAGATTCCATTGAATGTTCCTTTGAACGTTGCCATGCAATCGACATCAAAGGTACCTTTCAAATCACCACTCCATTTGCCACTGAACTTCTTGGGAAAGTTGAGATTATCAGTGAAGATACTCCTCAAACTTGCAGTAAACTGGTCAGAAAGTTCTACAATGTCAAATTGTTTGGGAAGAAGATCGACTTGTGGCGTTTTAAAGTACTTTGAATGCTCGTTTGGAAGCTGCGATAAGGTATTACTGTCAATGATGTAGAATACATACTCTGGAAACCGAACGTTCGGTGTAGTTGTACTTGAGCTAGGCAGATCGATCGTTGCTGAAAGAATGGATTTCGCGGACAAGTGGTCAAGCCACTCAATCTCTTTGAGAGCGCCCAGATTTTGTTCGACATCGAGCTGATACTCGTTGCTATAATTGAAACGTGCCTCATTGTCTGCATAATTAGGTGATTCTGTATGAGTCAGTTGACTCGATAAGGATGAATCACCAGCATCATTTGTTTCGCCAAACATGAACTGACTCCCTTTGTCGATAAGTGCCATATTTTCTGTAATTATTCGATGCTGTCCTGTCCCGATAGTTTGTTACTTGAGAGAAAAAGTCACTTTAACTTGGAACAAGATTTGCTGTTGGTTGTGAGGAGTACAATGACACTGTTGAACTGTCGTGCACTTGGATTAGACTGCCTGGGTTAGAGACTACTAGTCACAAATATGAATGGGACAGGCAGAAGGCAACAGTAAGCCACAGCAATACCCGACTCGAGATAATGAGGTAGTGATGTGTCTGGCGATACAAGACTTAGTTCTGGGATGACGTTGAGCGACTTTTAAGCATTTACTGCTTTGTGTAGCATTGATGGACGACGTACTAGTTGAAAAGTAGTTGAGTGGCGTTTCATTGCTTTTCTATCTGAACAAGTACATCAAGGCGCTCGAGGTGATGTCAGAAGAAGGAAAAGATAGACAAGAGTACCAGAACAAGTATTCGGTGTACACTGGACAGAGGAACAAGCTCGAGAGAATAGAGGATGACGACTCATTTGATGATGTCAGATAACAAGTAGATCCGGGGATGAGTGTGGAGATCTGCGAACAGTAGGTCCGAATTCTGTTTCAAGTCAAATCTTAGTTATCTGAAGGGGCAGCCGAAGGCACTGAGGCGGACAAAAAAAGTGACCGTGGCAGACACTCCCGCTATGGACAGTAGCGTTAGCCAACCGATGTGGCGACGAGTGCGATGGCTATGAATTAAAACTGGGCTACTAGAAAGAACGAGGAGATGAACCTCGAAAAGCAAATTATCAAGACAGAACTGATCGAGGCGATGATGGATGTGCCTGTGGATGGACTCGTGGTGATGGAGGCAGAAGAAAGTGTTTATGGCGGCGAACGAAAGAGCGAACGTCAAGGTGATGGCGTTTAGGCCAGTATTCCTGACTCTGACGTTACGCCAAGCAAGATATAGAAAGCGATCGAAGTTATGGAACGGGTTGACGGCGAAAAGCTGTTTGCTGAGGAACCGGACGTTATCTGGATACGGAGTGACCGAGAACAACCAATATGGGATTGGAAGAGATGAAAGAAGACTTTCAAAAGAGAGATGGAGGGGTCTTGATGTTGAGGGAAGATGTGGCTGTGGTGTGTAAGGCGACACTACGAATCAAAGTTCTATTGCGACGTGTGTTAGAGATCGAGCTGTAATTAAGCATGAGGGATTAACATTATATTTACACCGAACCGATATTGTACGGTCTATTTGGTGTTAAGCCTCGTATTGACACATCGCCAATACCGATACTCTAATCAATATGAAGACATACCGAATGAGTGAGAGAACTTTCTTTAGTAGAATGATGTGAACACTATTCATAGGTAGAGACAATGTGAGCGGTGTTTGGTTGGGCGTGTGTTTTAATCAATTTGCCAGCACAACTGTAGAAGCAATCCAGTAATAAGACGCTCGAGCACCTAATCAAAATGAAATACTATGAGAACATGCCCAAGAGAGTGAGGGAACTTACGTTTACGACTTTACTGTAGACACAAGATGTTATCAAACACAAAATGTCATTCCAAAACAAGGCGAAGACAACGAACGAGACGATAGTGTGTCTGATTGGGACACAACGCAAAACTCAGAGTGTGACTAGTGAGCGAACAGTGAGATGACCAGTGAAGCAAGTTGGTCATTTGATGGACAGCTCAGTTGGCCAGTTAGTGAAGCATACTCTCTCCACTGTGCAATGATCACCATCGCCAGTTGCCTATCGAGCGAAGGCTTAGTGATGCCACCCGTAGTCCTTACCATTTATACACATGTTCTGTGTGGAGAGGGTGACCAACTGGCCATGTGCTTTCAGTCAGGACTGCCGATGAGGGCGCTAGCATTCGTGTCATACGAGTGCGCGCACAAGCATGTGAGTTACCACACACATGTCTTCATGTGTTGGTGGTCGTCTTCGCCTTTCGTCGCTATCGCTGTCTTCCCAATGCCTCCTCGATGGCATCACTCCTTTGCCTGCTCTCTGCTCTCCTCTCCATGTGTGCACTGAGCACTACTGCAGAGTGGCGGTTGCACACCACCATCGACCTTCGACCGAAATCACAGAGCACACCACACACACAACATCACAACACGCTAAAGCATACACCACGCGAAAGCTCCCGCCGATCAGTTCTATCTCGCTCATTTTTTATGAGTTTGATCTCTTTTTTTCAATGTGTTCATCATTACTCTGGTCATTATCCTCATCATTGTGAATGACCCTCCTCCTATGACTGTCTCATTTCATTTTTCCATGTGCTCTCGCCACTCACCTCAGCTCACCATCCAACTTGCCGCACTGTTCTACACGGCACTCAACAGGGGTCCACAGCATTGCAATCGCCTGTCCTGTTCTGTCCTCGTGTAAATTTGGCTTTATATTGTGACTCGTTGATGTGTGCACTTTCGTGTACTGTGTAAACAATCAAATCGGGAATCAGTGTGCCCATTGATTACCGCGACCTGCACTATCACGAACATGTCTAATTACTGTTGACTTGTTGATCTGTGCTAATTCTTCAATTATTATCTCAGTGGATTCGTTTTTTCTGTGTCCGCCATCTTTATGAGCAATGTCAATGTGCAATTAGTTGAATTGCTTCACCAGATGTGACCGTTTGTCCTCCTTCTTTCCACTTATGTTCTAACACCCATTGCGAATTTGCTCCTCTCTGGTTGAATTCAACCATACTTATCAATTTAATCTTCCAATCACCAGTTGAATTCTCATCATTTGCATCATAACCAAACAATCACAAACATGGCGTCAAAACACATAGACGAGCCAGTAGGTACGCCTTCCCAAACCGAACCAAGCAAGAAAGCCCTAACATATGAGCAATGCATCAAGCTTGAAGTTATGTCCAAATTGATCCCTAAAATTATAGAAATGAACAACTACTCAAGTGACATTTTCTATGATCCTCTGTTTGCGGCATCGGGATTGCTTGAGAAGTATCATCAAAGGCACATCAAGGTGATGGACACGTATCACGAAATCATTAGCACTTACACAGCTTTACTTGATTCGGTGCGTGGTAACTTCACCAGAAGTGATGATCAATTTCTGGTGGATTATCCATTGCATAATGGGGTTGCAGGTAAACAGAGGGAACAATTGGCGATGGTGCCATCTGCTTCGCAAGGAATGACTCCTGCACGAAGCACATTTGCCAATGTTTACACTGCAACAGATGCGAGTGTAATGCTCCACAATTCAATGGCAGCGAGTTACTTGCCCCCAACCTATGTGCCTGCGAGTTATGGCCAACAAACCTTCGTTCCAAATGGCTATTGCCCACAAATCTACTATGCTAGTAGTGTTGGCACAGAAACATACAATCCATACAGTTATGGTCAACCAGCTTGTATATCTCAGAGTTGCATGACTCAAAATTCATTACCAAAAACAAACCCGCCATTGACATCTAAGGCATCTATCACGGCTTCCAATGAGGCAACAAATGTCTCAAAGCCGGTCATGCAATCCACCACAACCACTGTATCAAACCCTGTCCCAAAACATGTCCCAAACACTAAAAACTCTACAAACTCAACTGTGGCTTCGAATGTCCGTCAGTCGGTCAAACAGCCAACTATTTTGGCAAAATCGAATGCATCAGCAGCACCAGTCTCGAACACAAAATGTACTGCGAATCCGGCATTTACTTCAAATGTCCTTACACAGACAACAGGTAACTCTAAGACGGACAAGCAATCCACCACAACCACAGCATCGAATGTTGTCCCGAAACCAGTCCCAAACACTAACAACACTACAAACTCAACTGTTACTTCGAATGCATCTACTATTGCATCCGAGAAGCGCAACAAAAGCCGCCAGACAATCAATTTGCCTAAGCCGCTCATACAGCCTAGCACATTGGCAGTATCGAATGCTGTCCCTAAATCTGTTCCGAACACCAACAACACTGCACATCACACAATTGCTTCGAATGTACCCACTGCGACATCCAAACAATCAGTAAATGTCCACAAACACGTCAAACAACCTACCATTATGGCTGAATCGAACGCATCACCCAGACCAGTCTCGAACATAACCAGTACAACAAACCCGACAACTACATCAAATGCACACAAACAGACAACAAATGTCATAAAGCCGATCAAACAATCTACCACATTGACAGTGTCGAATGTTGCCCCGAAATCGGTCCGGAACATCAACAGTTCGGCAAATCCTTCAATTTCTTCGAATTCATTGACATCCAAGCAAACATCGAATGTCCGCCGGCTGGTTAACGGGCAATCAACCACAAGGTCAGAATTGAATGCATTACCGAATCCAGTCTTGAACACAAACAGTTCAGCAAACCAGACAAACTCTACACCTACTTCTGCGATTAAAACAATCGAACCAAGTGGTTCCACTGACACGTTCACTTTAGCTCAAATCATCATCAACAAATCGAGTGTCACCCTTACCAAACCATCTGATACATTTAAATTATTGCAGACATTCGAAAATATTTCGATTAGGAGAAAGGAAACAAACACACAAACAGAATTCTTCCCGCCGCTCACTACTGGTGCCACAGTCTCGGTCAAACAAGAGCCACTTTTGACAGAATCCAAAACATTACCGGCGCCAGTCTTTAAACAGACATTTGCTTCTTTCCTTTCAAGCAAAAATATCACATTTAGGACTAGTTCCAGTGTTTTAAACAAAGAGACTTCATTGGGCGAAACTAAAATAAACCCAATCTCGAAAACCGCACCCAAACTTACTCCTACTCAGTTTCCAACTCTAAAACAGGCTAATAGAAACTTCTCGATGCCCTCAAAGTACAGAGTAACAGAAGCGAAATGTTCAACATTGAACAAAAGATTGAATTCACTTGCTCAAAACGTGAAACAACTAAACTCGTTAACCTCAAGACTGCCCCAAGAAGTGAATCAATCGAATGCTAAAAGTCAAAAGATAAATTACTCCCAGTTGCCTGTGACTTTAGACAGCTCAGCTCAAAGCAATCTATCCTCGGTTAAGAGTCAGATTCCAGCCAGCAAAGTCGGAGTCAAAGCAAAAACAACGATTGATCAACGTTTGGCCGCATCTGTTCCACTCGCAACAACCACAACATCAATTTCAACCAAAGACAAAAACAGTGAACCTAGAACAGAAGATGTTGTTCAATTAACAACCAAATGCCAAACCCAAACGGTCAACGACATGAAACCCATCTCATCAGTCATCAAACCTACTGCTGAGATATCTGAACCAAACACGGATGGAGATAAGATAGCTTCAGAAACATCCAAAAAATCGTCATTGCCTTCACTAGAACCCAAAGAAATCTCGACAAAACAAACTTCAGGCTCACAAAAATGCTCAAAAAGTAAAAAGAAAAAGAAACAAAAGAAACAAAACAAATCAAAAAAGGCAAACAAAGTGACATCACCACTACAAAGTGAACCTGCTGCACCAGAAATGTTATCTTCACTTGAACAGTCTACAGCATCAACTCGACCAATGACCGAATGCACTGAACCAACACAAACAAATCACAAAAATGAATCTCTAAACCAAGAGGTGTCATTTCCTTGTCAATTTCGAGACTGTCAAGCAAGGTTCACTGATATTGATGATCACTATGAACACTGCATTTGTGAACATGAAGTGCTGTACAAATGTACAACATGTGAGGTCTGTTATGTACACTCACTCAACGTTCTCAATCATCAGAAAGTTGAGCATGGAGTAAAGTTCACCAAACCAATCGAAACATTGGTAACTGATATATCTGCACTCTCACCATTTACAGACAATTTGGACCAAATGTTGAGATCGAATTCATTGGAGCACATCAAAATTGTAACAGTTTTGACATGTAAACTCCTAGATTGTTTTGCTTTGTTCACTGATGAGCTTCAAGTAAAGCAACACATTGCGGCCAAGCATCCAATGGTGTACAAATGTCAATTGTGCGTCGATTGGTATGAATCAGTTGATAATTATGTTGCTCATAGCGAAATGAAACATAAATTATCAATTGACAATCCTGAGCTTGTACCATCCTCAAGTGATGATTCAGTTAAGAATGAGCATCAAAAAAAGTGTTCGGCAGAAGCATTACAAGAGATGAGTAGCGCTCCGTGACCACCAATCAATGACTGACAACCTCAGAATCACCATATTTTATGTCAACGTATCAATTTGTTATAAATAATAAATCCAAACAAGTTGAGCTCAAAATTTTATTAAATTAAAGATAAATTAATGAATAAAGTATGTTAACTGTTACATGTTGATTGATCAATTAGCTGAATAGTCACAAACGTTCTCCTTTGAGTTCCATACGAGATCAACGGGGCAGTTTGATTCGTACTGTTGGCCATTGACACAACGAATGTATTTGTGTGGGTTTGATGGATGGGCAAAGTAACCGTTTGGAGTTAGACATTGCGGTTGGGATGATGGCTGTTGTGGGACTTGCACTTCTGGGACTTGAACTTCTGGGTGCTGTTCTTCTGGTTTCACTGGAACAGAGTTGCTCGAGTAGTCACACTGTCCTTTGGCTTGACTCCACACCAAATCAGCAGGACAAACATACTCATGGTCGTATCCGTTGACACATCTGAAGAATCGGTGAGGGTTGGGGTGAGAGAAGTAGCCGTTCTGCTGGGGACAGATCAAATGTTGCTCTCGTTTGGCAACAACCTCGGCATTGACGGGTTGCAGTGGGTCCGCCACCACTGGACCACTAGTCCAGTCGCATTCACCTTTGGCTTGGTTCCACACCAGAGCATTGGGACAGTCGTACTCGAAGGCACGGTCGTTGACACAACGAACGAATTTGTGTGCGTTCGAGGGGTGCAGGTAGAAACCGTTCGGTTGGGGACAGAGAAAGGCGATGCTGCTTTCTGGTGGGGACAAGGACAATTGACAATTGAGGTGAGTGGGATAGTTACATTAGACTTACCAATGACAACTGTGAGGACAAACAGACAGACGAGTGACTTCATTGTGGTTGCTCTGTTTGGGTTGGTGAGTTGATAAGTCGAAATTGATTATCCAAGTCGAGTTTTGGTGATCTCTCAACTGATTGACACTGTCTTTATATACTCAAACCAACTTACCACTTTATCATCTAACGCAATATCACGCATTAATATTGCAAAGGATTAATCTTGTATCCTAAAAATATCATAAACCTCAAGAAGACGACATAAATCGAGATCTATCCAAAATAGAACACATGCAAATCAACTCAACCCAATCAGCCCAATCACTGCAACCATCACCGATCCCACTGTCTGATTGTCATCCTTGACAATATCTGCATGCGGTACAGTGCAATGCACACACACGCGAGATAGAATGACGGACTGGTGCAATGTCTCCTTGTATATTGACACATATCAATTGTGTGTCACCTCCAATGAAATAAACAACTCAAGTTCATATCCAAAGAAAGACATTTTATTAAGTTTTAAATGGGGCTCTACTGTCTAGTACAACTTGATTGATAAAGTGTAAGTCTAATTGGATACAGAGGATATATAAACAAACGCTTAGAGTAGCAAGCAATCGATAAATGAGGATTCTGTAAAAGGATCAAACCCACATGAGGCTAAGAATAATGGAACTGGAGTGTAAGTTTATGATGAATGGCTTTTGTGTGCTTAACAAATAATACTACGTTCTTTATTTAATCTAAAAATGAGATTAGAATTGAGAATTTGAAGTTGGGAAGCTAGTGCATTTAGTTGAGTATAAATGGAAATATTAGATGCAGATTAATAGATGAAGAGTATTGTGGTAGCGATACTAAACTTCCATTTGGTTCACTCACTTTCCTGTTCATTAAACTTGTATGAGTGCAACAATTTAGAGATCTCATCTGCTTGTCCATTCCGTGTATAAACCTCGACGCATTTCAATTTCAATGATTGCTCCAAATGGCGCAAGTAATCTTTGATAAATTGGTCACGTGGTTCATCTCGGTGACTTTGTTCTTCAATTTCAAATGGCGGCTGTTCAGGTGCTAGTCCATCACCTGCCCCATTCCTTCGTCCAAGCAATGCTTCATGATCAAACATTTGAACTACTTCATTTGGGTTTCTCTGACTTTCGTTTTCAAGTGAATTCCATACTATGTCTTGGAACAGTCCCATGTTGGTATGCATGAGAGTAAGCACTCCGAACAGGTGTGCCAACCTATCTCTGTCTTGTTCATATAGCGCTAAACTTTCCTGTTCCGTTCGATTTCCATCACGTAAACGAGCAATGCATGGTACATTTAGAATTGCATTTGTCAATGGTTCAGCCAAACCTGCCATCACGTTTCGAAATTCATGTCTGTGTAACACGTGACGATCTACAAATTTTACCTTTTCCACAGAGGGAAATATCCACTCGAAATTGATTGAGAGCAAATCTTCTCTTTTCCGGGTGATCACTTCGAGTGTTAAATACTTGATTGCTGAAAGACGCGGAACATCGCGCTTGTGAACATCTTTATCCCATGCAACAAAAGTGGGATCACAGAAATTGACGAACAATCCCAAGTTGATCAAGTTGACTAATTTCGCCAATGATTCAGCCAACTTATTGAACGACAGTTTACGACTAATGATAATTGACAGAGTGGTCAAAGAGGTGAATTTGTCTGTAATTAACTTAATCGGTGATTGATTGACAAGCTCGTGAGCAATGTCCAATTGAACAAATTTATCACCAATTTTTCTCAAATTGGCCAACTTTTTTAAACAGGTCAGTTTGTTTCGAATGTCAATACTCACGGGTGAAGTAGGATTCACGTGCTTAACCAACGAACTGAACAGAATTTCCAAATTGTTCGGTGAGGAGAAGTGGAATTCATTCAACCGACGCAGAACAGCCAGATCGAGTTGTGTCTCAAGTGCATTGTGAAAGACCAATGTCAATTGCTTCAATGCGGTCAGTTTGTTCAGTTTCTCCAACAATAGCTTTACTTTGGATTTGAACATTTTGCATTCGTCTTCACTGGTGTTCGAAAATCGAATTGTGACTTTCAAGCATTCCAATTTCGGCTTCAAAATTTTCAGTAGACTAATCAACTGTTCAATATCGTCAGACGAGAGCAATTGCATCGCAATCTCAAAGTGGGTCACATTTGTGAAGGTATTCTCAATTTTTCGAAGATCCTCCTCACTCAGGTTCAGGCAGGACCATTCGAGGTGATACGACGAAGTACGTTCATTCCGCTGCACACGAACCGATGGAAAGATCTCCTGACTAGAGTCTCGTAGTTGGACAGCACCGTCACCGATGAGAAAGGTGAGCGAATGTACTTGGCCACAACATTGGACGATACCACGGAACCATTGTTTGCAGACAATGCCAATCACAAGAAGATCGGACAATTCGAGTTTGTGAAAGACTTCTGCCAAAGCATCAACATTCACATTCACATTCTGTTGGGCCATCTTTGATGTGTGTAGATCGAGTTTAAGTGAATGCGAATTGCATTGAAGGTCGGAACTAAACAGGAGGTGGGAGTGTGGACACAAGTGAGTATTGGGTTTGAACAATGAATAAATATATTTATTTATTTAGGTATTACTTTGTGTGGAAAATGTGTAAAAGGATCAATTAAAGTGTAACATATGGGAGACGAATTTTGGGTTGTGTGAATGGAAATTTGCAATACAGTGTGTAAAGTGTAAAAGATATTTGGTGGTTGAGTTGTGGTAGAGTAGTTTTTCTTATTGAAAGATTTGATCAGGAGAGTAACACAATTAAATCACACTGAAATAGTAAAATTTGACGCAAAACCAAGAGATCGTTAAAGTTTTTGGCGATTTAAGGTGACATTTCTCTCTTTCCTTCTCCCTCACACTGGCACTGGCACGGGCACAGGCTCACTGGTAGAAGGTAGCACGACAAACACATCGTCACTGCAACAGAATGAGCACAAGTGATTTGAACGTGGGTAGAAAATCAATAATTCGGCATAGGATAAGACAGACGAATCCATGTTGGCACTGAACACTACAAACTAATTGGCCGACAACAGCACCAATGAACAGAATAACGCTAAAGTGAGAGAAAGCAAACGCCACCAAAAGTACTTTCCTTCCGTAGAGTAATCTGCAAAGTGCATTTGAGTTAAGGCACAACTCAAGCCGAATTCTACATTGAAGTCCAATTTGTGCTGTGCTGTGAATATTATTTCTCTCTCTCTCTCTCTCTCTCTCTCTCTCTCTCTCTCTCTCTCTCTCTCTCTCTCTCTCTCACTCTCCCCTCGAATCGATGCTTAGTTTTAGTTTGTTTTCTTGTTATTACTTTCTACATGTACATTGGAACAGAACTACCAGTACATAACTTTTCCACTGAGTGCTTTCGTTAATGTCAATTCTGTGCCTTTTTGGCGCAATGGTTGCCAGGTTGCCAATGCAGTCGTGCCCGCACTGTGACTGTATAGACGCTGCTGCATCACACTGCTGCCTGCGACCATCGAGCGTTCGCTCCATCGAGTGTCTGGCTCTCACCAAGAAGGCTATTATTAGTTTGCTTTGCATTTCGTAATATAATAAATTAATAAGGTGACGCAGAAAGCGATTGAATGGACAGTAAAACGATTTGAACTGAGGCCGAATACGAAAAATCTCGATCCAGTTGCCTGTAGTTACTGCCAATCATCGCTGCTGCATTTGATGTTCTCATAGTGGCAGACTTGTACTTGACAACACGGGGCCGTACATCTTCTGTTGTTATGAGGCATTCATTAAGTAACTGCACAACAATGATAAACTTGTCCAAATGATTGATTCAAAAATGTGGATCTTATCCTTATGAGCTCCTATTCCAATCAGATACTATCCATCAACCCTGACTAGTTCACTGATTCACCGTCTCTGGCCAAATTGGAAATGGAATTATTTTTCAATGCATTGCAGTCAGTAGCTATCACACAGGAGTTGTTTGGACTAATGCACTGCTTCTCTATCGTTGGGCAAATAAATAATGAAGTCATTCTTTATTGCCTTCTGATCAGATATTATCTTTTGTTTGTTGGTGACACTGTCCGAGTACTTCGAGTAAAAGGTGAATATGTGAGTTGTTAAGGTGAGATTTGGCTACCAACTGGCTAGGTCAGTTCGGTTAGCCTCGCTGATGTTACGTGTTCACACTGCAAGCCTGGTTGGTTGGTGTCTGCTCAATCTCGATCTTTCGCACCTTTGATCTTGACTGCCATTGATATTGGGGACTATTTAGTGATAATTTGGAAATACGAACAAATACCCTACTTCGAGCAAATCTTTTAAATTGACTAAAAACGGCTGACAGTCCAGTGCTTGTGGCGGCTAATGAGTGTACAGCAGCTCACTTTGTCGGCCAGTCGGTAATGGTGGTGGCTCAATTCGGGCATCTTCCATTTATTGCTCTGGTTCGCTGAACCCGGTGGAGAAAGAACAGGTCGGTTATGTTCCATTGTGCCGATAGGAATTGGATTTGACCGAGAGATTTGATTTCGAGTGGACACACGAGCAATGTGGCCACAGTGCACAATTACTTACTCTGTAGAGTGGAAACAAGTGAAAGACAGAAAGAAGTTCGACTCGATCTAGTCACGGGACTCTGCACAACACAACACAGGGCACATTCTTGAAATATGGTATTGATGGAACTTGAATTGATTTAATGTTTGTATGTGCATCATTGTCACAATAAACAAAGTCCGACTTTGACAAATTTAATACACGAGTGTGCAATTCACACACACACTGCACCGCACACCTAGACGGTGAGAGTCGCGTGTGGTGGCAAGCAAAGTGGCCGCTCATCATCCTAGAACATGGCCCATTGTTGGCTAAAGCTCTCGACACAATCTCGGACCTGCCACACTCATATGGACACACAAACACTCACTGATTGAGAGGCTTTCGATTGACCAAGTGCTAAGCCAGTGATTTATCTGTGCTGCTCGGACCGTCGGTGCACACGTTCCAAGACTAATGAGAAGACACTCTGTCTGTTACTAGGAGCTATCGATTTGAAAACTTCTGATGGAAATTGATTAGTCGTTAGTCGACTGCTACCTTTCAAATACTGAAGCATGCAACACGGAGCGGCGAGTCAAGTGGGCTTTATCTGGCTCACCTTAGCCATATCTTGGTCGATTCTGTTGCATTACCGTTGTCTTTGGATTGCTACTCTGCCTTCCCCCCATCTCACCACAATCTCCCCCAATGTGCATCTTTGTAGTTGGAAAGCCAATGGCGGTTAAAGTGTCAAATTGTCGAGTGTCACAAGTGTTAATAGATTTGACAGCAATTAGACAATGTCAAAGGAGTGTCGTACTACTTCGTTGATGCCGCGAACACGCACAGTGCATACTCACACAAACACTCGTTCAGTCGGCCATTTGTCTGTTCTCCTCTTTACGCTCACTCAATACCGCACTCAGTACCGTCTGTATGCAGTTACATTTTCAATTGGTTGGTTGCCGTTGATTGGTTAGTTCAACGTTTGTCGGTTGGTTGGTCGGTCTGTTGCTGTGCACAAATGCATGCTCGTTTTTTTGAAAAGAAAATTAACACAATGAGCAAAGCTCAGATTGCCTTTGTGGTGTAGATTTGTGCACTCGGCTCGCCAAATGGCAGCATTTAGCAATTCTCTACTGCCTGTCTCGTATGACTGACTGTGCTGTGCTCTCTCACTGATGGTTGTGAGTTCGAGTGCTGTGTGCCTCTGCAGTAGTTTGTTCGACCTGCGATCGACCAAGCCAGCAGCAGGCGAGTGAAAGAGAAATTGAGGACGACGTGCATGCAGTAGTGTTCAAAAAGTTTATTGCGTTCAATTTAATTCTTGCACGATCGGGCAGACTGTGAACATTTATTATTATTGGGCAAAGTGCTTTATTTACTAAAAGTGCTACAATAGTATGTAAATAATAAAAATAATCCACACAAATAGACTGAAACAAAGCTTAATGTGGCTAATGTCCTCAAATGTAATTTTTAGATTCGATTAGGTAACGGATAAATTCCATATATTTTGACACACTTGAACTCTTCTTTGCACCACTGCTTGAAAACGATTTTGTCGACAAAGGTCGAGTTGGTAAGTAAGATGAACACTTTTAGATTAGGTAAAAGTCTCGCCACATTTGCCACAAATGGCCGAACGATTGCTTCCGCACTCTCACCAAGTGCTGGATAGAAGGTGTCCACAGACCTCGGTGCGCCATTTTGGTCAAGCAGTGCATTATTCTTTTTACGCCATTCTGCCAGAACATTCTCGAACAAGCCATATTGAATAACCAACAATTCACTTATTTGAGTTGCTCGTTGAGCTTTATAGATGGTCCCAAAGTCAAAAATGTCAAATCTGAACAGCATCATTTTTCGCAAATGATCAAGTTTCGACACTGCAGTGAACAATTCGTTGCCAAAACAAATGGTACTTTGTCGCTGCTTAGTCAACCATAATGTCTCCAGAGCGCGGCTGTGTTCCAAAAGAGCACTTACCACCTTTAGATTGGTCACTTTATTCAGTGTCAGCCAGGTGACCTGTCCCAAGGCAGGATTGCGTGCAAACATGGGCGCAACTTGTTCCTCTCTAATCCTATCTACATCCATATCTAATTTTCGTATTGGTAGCAACTTTTTCGGACCCGTGTGAAGGTCCCGTCCTACCATTTGGATTATTTCATTCAAATTGGCCACCGAACAAGTGAGAACAAAATTTCTCATGAATCGTGTTGTTTTCGCAATGTTCTCAGGCGGCAGGCGTGGGAATACTAAGTCCGTTTCGATTTGCAATTTCAGAGCTTCCAGTGGTGCAAGATGTTGCTCGATTGGGCCGAAAAGTCGTGCTAGGAAATCATCTTGTGTAATGGGACTTTTGATACCCAGAATGAGCGCTTCGACATTGGGCAACAGTGACCAAAGTGCACCAAACTTGTCAATGTCAGGAGGTGCACCACCGACAGTGTAGTCGTAGATGCTCAAATGCTTAATGTGACGAAACAGTTGTCCAATAGACTCAATGGTGGCACTGTTCCAATGAGTCGAACTGATCTTCAGAACTTTAACTTGGCTGGGTTTAATCGTGATGCCATGATCTTTCTCATCCCAATTGAAGATATCAGACCCGGTCCTTAACTCTATGGAGTTAGCTGACGGCATTTGATTTGCTGCGACAGATGGGTCAGGTTGCAAGAACAAAACCAACGCCTTCACCAGTTTACAGTTGTGTGCAACTTCACCTTTCCACAGATGACACACGCCACGTAGCTGTATTTGCTTGGCCATATCGAGATTGCTCAAAAATAGGCTAATCATCCATCGTTGAATGTCGTAACTGAAGCGATCGAATGCAGATGGTTTGTTTCGGGAGACTCGGATTGATCGACGTAGTGGCCCTTGGAGTGTAGCTTGTTTGGGCTTTCGAGATCGAGGGTGACGAGTTGGTGGTGGCGGATTTGAAGGGCCAGCTTGAGACATTTCTGCTTCATCATTTCGTGGGCGTTGGCTGTTCGCCTGTTCGGCTTGGTCATTTGACTGATCAGTCAGTTTTGGTTTTGGTTTGTTCACCATTTTGTCACCAACACAGTGATTGTTTGCATGCACCAAATAGTCAAAACACAAAACAGATAAAGAGATCAGGAATACTCGATGAGAATCGGACACAATCACGTTTTGATGAACTCACTCAATTTCACTTACAACACAGACACAGAAGTGACAGAACACACACAACACACACAACACACACAACACACAGTCACTCGACTCACTCGTCGACATCATCAGCATCATCAACTCATCGAGATGTACACGAACAAAGCACACACAGCACACAAACCATTGTGAGGGAGAGAGAGAGAGAGAGAGAAATTGAGAGCGAGAGCGAGAGTGAAAGGCAACTCGATCTCGCCTGTGCTTGTGAGTGTCTGTGTGTGTGTCTCTCTGCTGACTGCAGCCTCTGCCTGACTAAATACATTGCATTACATTTACGTCGGACGCAAAGCGAAAGACGGTCGAGTGGCCGCATACATTTCCAATTGTAAAGTTTAATTCTTGGATTATATATTGGAGTAAGTGCATTTAGCCAACAATTTTGTCACTTCGATTAATCAGCCACGGCTTGAAATGCATTTAGACCACACTTCCTCATTCCATAAAAATCAATGCAAACCTAATGATCTTACACACACACACACACACACACACACACACACACACACACACACACACACACACACACACACACACACACACACACACACACACACACACACACACACACACACACACACACACACACACACACACACACACACACACACACACACACACACACACACACACACACACACACACACACACACACACACACACACACACACACACACACACACACACACACACAAAACATTGACGACACGAGAGAGAGAGAAATTGAGAAATTGAGAATTGAGAGCGAGAGCGAGAGTGAAAGGCAACTCGATCTCGCCTGTGCTTGTGAGTGTCTGTGTGTGTGTCTCTCTGCTGACTGCAGCCTCTGCCTGACTAAATACATTGCATTACATTTACGTCGGACGCAAAGCGAAAGACGGTCGAGTGGCCGCATACATTTCCAATTGTAAAGTTTAATTCTTGGATTATATATTGGAGTAAGTGCATTTAGCCAACAATTTTGTCACTTTGATCACCTCGATTCAGCAGCCGCTGCTAGATAAGCAAATAGACCACACTTCCACATCCCATCAGACTGATCAAGTAACACACTAAATGGCTCCACATGCACACAAACACACACAATGAGAGACCAAGTGAGGCAAGTGCACTTGTCTATTTGCATCAATACTGCCACCAATGGCTAATTAGTTTTGTGATATGCGTTCGTCTGTTTATGGGAGATGTATTTCATAGGTCTTGTTGTGCCTCTAGTTGCACAAAAAATAATAATCCAAAATCACAAAACATCGCTTTCTTCGGTGAAGCAAACCCATCAATGAGATTGGTTTGGTTTGAAACATTTGCATGTCGCAATTTGACTTGCGGCAATTTGTACTGTTCACACCCGAGGGTAACTAAAGTTGGGTAGTTATTTAAATTTCTTGATTACTTTCTCGATGGCATTAGTCAGAGAATCATGTTCTTTAACCTACACCACCATGAGCGACTGATGACAAACACAATCATATGATATCACTGGATTCCACAATTCAGAATGGTAAAAGAGATACGCCTAATTTGAGTGGAATTGGAATTGTCTCGCTTGGCAGAATTTTCCACTTGTTCGCAAATGACTAAGTCAACCGTATCAAACCGAGTGCACTTTGTTGGAGTTGATGACATGGTCCAATAAGATGCTCTAACTTTACTAGCCACTCCCTATTTCACCATAATCAAAAGACACACGAAATGGTAACACAAGGTCCATGCAAGACCATGCGTCACGTCTGCTTGCAATGCATCCAAACTGGCACCAATTGTAAATTTGTTATTATTTGTCCTTTGTGTTGTGGTTAATTGCACAAAAACAATCAGCCGAACTCAGTGAGTAAAGCTTGTTTTGGATCAAACAGATCTACAGTGGAAACGGTTTGGCATATGCTTGAACACTAAGCATCAGTCACAACGGATGCATTCACGCGCTGACAAACAAAATCGATCAGTGGCCACCATTCAGAATGGCCGCGAGAAATCATTATTTCGTGAAAATATGGAAATACGAATTATACCCTGCTTCCAACAAATCTTTTAAATTAAAAGAGCTGACAATCCAGTGCTTGTGGCGGCGTATGAGTGGACAGCAGCTCAATCTGTCGGCCTGCCGGTGATGGTGGTGGCACAGGTCTGGCATTCTCTATTTATGACTTTGGTTTGAAAGGCACTCGGTGAAAAAGAACATGTCTGTTTCGGTTTATTGTGCAGATCGCAATTGGATTTGACTCAGAGATTCAGTTTCGAGTGGACACACTGGACGAGCAATGTGGCCACGGTGCCAAATTACTTACCCTGCAGAGTAGGAAGGAGTGAGAGGCAGAAAGAAACTCGACTCGACCCAGTCACGGGACTTTGCACAAGACAACAAAGTGCACTTGAATTATTGTATTGATGGAACTTGGATTGATTTGTATGTTCATCATTGTCACAATAAATATTGACAACATTATACGACATTAACATACAAACAAACTGAACGAACTAGGACAATCAAGCAACATAAAACAAATCAAATACACGAGGGCACAGAGCACACACACAACACCTCTCACCGAAACGGAAAGTCGTGTGGTGGCAAGCCAAGTGGTCGCTAATCGCCCAAGCTGGCAATTGGCGTTAATAAAAGGGCAAACTAGCACTCTTTGTCACACTGGCCATAATACGTGGCCCATTGCTTGCGATGGGTCTCTACTCTTTCTCGGCCCTGCCACACTCATATGCACACACAAACACTCACTGCTTGACAGGCATTCGATTGACCAAGTGGTAAGCCAGTTGTCTATCTGTGCTGCAAGGACCGATAAGGTGCACACATTCGAAGACTAATAAGCAGACTGTCACTTGGAGCTATCGAGTTGAGGCTTTCTGATCGAAATTGATTTCGACTCATTCTAGGGATTGCCACACAATTATCTGGTGCTCGCACATTTATTAGCGCACAAGTTGAGTCCAGTTGGTGTTGATAGGTTTCGATTCACTCAACCCTCTTTACACCACTTTCTGAACACATACTGACTGACTAGCTAGACAGTTCGAAGGCTCGTTTGATAATCGCCCATGCATTGTCGCCTAAAACGAAGCACAATTCGCGAGGCACGCGGCATTACAGTCGAATGGCATTTGCAGTGTATTACTGCTGTCATGAGTTCACTATGTCACACACACTCACCCTGGAGACATTGAAATGAGCTTGAAATGCTCTCCCGTCGTCTTGTGCATTGATCGACAGCTGCACACAGTAAACGATAATGCGAGCCAAGCTCACACACGCACATTGCCTGTGTGCTGTTCAGTTCACCTCCTGTCTCTCTATCGAAGTGTACTCAGCCATCGTGTTCTCTCTGTTCAGTGTGTGCTTTGATTTGCTGTGTTCGAGCGTTGTGCGTTCATTCTAACAACACTCCAGTTGCCAGTCACTTTCATGTAACTTTACAATCAACAAAAAGCACCGAACACAAATAAATTCAAGCGTTGATCAACAAACTCATCAGTATCACCCCTCATACCATGTGTGTGCTTTATCTAGAAGATTATCTACGTGAACTGCAGAATACACCACACTCGCAACAAAATCAACGCAAGTATTAATCGGCACCGATGATGAGTATGAGGACGATGATGATGATGATACCAAAATTGACGATGGTCATACGTTGAAGACTGTTTGGCTTTATCAGGTTTCCCAATCAGGAGAGGTTATTCACAAATATGCACTTATGATGTCTTTTGTTTTGATAGAATCAAGCATTTCTCGCCGATGACATGAATTGAAGCGCCACTGTCGACCCAACTTTGGGAATTGGTCATTTGGTTTCTGTCATTTCACGAGACTCCGAACCGTTCTCTCAAACCGATTAGCTTCAATGGTGGTGACCGATCTCGTGCACACCTCAACCACATTGCCCTAAACTCGAGCTATTTGAATGCATTGCCTGGCCGTTGGTTGGAAACACATCTACGAGACTCTGAACAGTACTCTCAACCGATTAGCTTCATTGGTGGTGGTGAACGATGGCTGGTGCACACCTTCACCACGAGACTCCGAACCGTTCTCTCAAACCGATTAGCTTCAATGGTGGTGACCGATCTCGTGCACACCTCAACCACTTTGCCCTAAACTCTGGCTATTTGGCTGCATGTCCTGGCCGTTGGTTGGAAACACATCTACGAGACTCTGAACAGTACTCTCAACCGATTAACTTCCTCGTTGATGGTGAACGATGGCTGGTGCACACCACTTTCTTGCCCTAAACTCTGGCTATTTGGCTGCATGTCCTTGCCGTTCGTTGGCAGCACTACAACGAGACTCCGATCCGTACTCTCAATCGATGAGCCACCTTGTTGGTGACAGATCCCATGTGCACACCTTAACCTTGCCCTAAACTCTGGCTAGTTGGCTGCATGTCCTTGCCGTTCGTTGGCATCACTACAACGAGACTCCGAACCGTACTCTCAATCGATGAGCCACCTTGTTGGTGACAGATCCCATGTGCACACCACCACCTTGCCCTAAACTCTGGCTATTTGGCTGCATGTCCTTGCCGTTCGTTGGCAGCACTACAACGAGACTCCGATCCGTACTCTCAATCGATGAGCCACCTTGTTGGTGACAGATCCCATGTGCACACCTTAACCTTGCCCTAAACTCTGGCTAGTTGGCTGCATGTCCTTGCCGTTCGTTGGCATCACTACAACGAGACTCCGAACCGTGCTCCCGACCGATGAGCCACCTTGTTGGTGACCAATGCCTTGTGCACACCTTCACTTTGCCCTAAACTCTGGCTAGTTGGCTGCATGTCCTTGCCGTTCGTTGGCATCACTACAACGAGACTCCGAACCGTGCTCCCGACCGATGAGCCACCTTGTTGGTGACAGATCCCATGTGCACACCATAACCTTGCCCTAAACTCTGGCTAGTTGGCTGCATGTCCTTGCCGTTCGTTGGCATCACTACAACGAGACTCCGAACCGTGCTCCCGACCGATGAGCCACCTTGTTGGTGACAGATCCCATGTGCACACCATAACCTTGCCCTAAACTCTGGCTATTTGGCTGCATGTCCTTGCCGTTCGTTGGCATCACTTCAACAAGACTCCGAACCGTACTCTCAACCGATGAGCCACCTTGTTGGTGACCAATGCCTTGTGCACACCTTCACTTTGCCCTAATAATTACACTCACATTAGTCAAGTGAAATCACATTTATATATTAATTCATGATAAATTTGATTCACCCACGACGGTGTCGACACCTATTGACGGTGAATCAAAGTAACGCAATAGACCTATAATGTGATTGAGTCGCACTGTTGTGTTTTGGCCGCTCACTGCCGTCGTTGATGCGCGCTAGTACAGGCAAAGGCACAGTCGGGCGACAAGCAGTGTGTTTGACTGTGTAAGTGCACACATTGCGCTCTCGAGCCACATCGTGCGCCATATTTTTGGGTCATTTTGTGTGATCAAAATGAATTTTGGTGTGCTTCTAGTTACCAACACGTTCTGGTACATGTTCCGTCTCTGCTTTGAGTGATTATTTTGATTGTGCTCACGTGATTGAGCTGTCTCATTGAACATTATCCGCTGTCTCGTTACGTTGGCCGCAACGTCGCCTTACTTTTGACTACTAATTTTGCATTCTAGTGCTCATCCTCGCCGTCGCCATGTCATCCTCGACCATCTCCTTCGACAACAACTGCTGGTTCGGTGACCATCATATCAGCAACATTCACTGCCACTGCAAGGAGTGAATGCATGACTGCCTGTCACCATGTGGCAATATCAACAATGCCCTTTGTCATCATACCACGCGGTACTTGCACCTCGCCGGTTAAGTCCAGTGCAACGTTCTTCAGAAAATAATGTCATTTCATGCCAAATCTGGACGTGATAAATCAATCAATCAAAGCTGCCCCAACATAACAAAGCAATTGTCAAGCTGTTGGACAAGGTCTTGCCTTCCCCGAGAGCCTCGAGTTTGCGTTGCCTGTGGATGATTCCAAATTTAGTAGTTATCGGTACTTTGTGGCCAACAAAATGGAGTTGGGTACCATCAAAACGACGATAGTGCAGGAAGAATACCCGTTTTCTGATTCATCTTAAAATGGTTTGTGTCGGATAATTGAGTGGCTGCAATTGGCCAGTCGAAATGCCAATCTGGCATCAGCCATTAGTGTTGACTTTGTTCACTAATCTCATTGCACTTCTCCCAAATAGATTCGTTTATATGTGCCCTTTCAATGGCATTTTGTGCGTATTGGCGACTGGCCGCCGAGTGAATTGGCGTCTCACTTTGTATATCTCATCTCGAGCACAAATCGAAACAGCAAAAAGTCTCAATTAGTTCACTGGTGCGTCTCGTCAGGCAGTCGTCTCGGCGCTCGGTGGTCACACACACACCTCTCGTCACCATCACCTATCGAACCAGATGGATTACTACTTCGACAGCTGTAAGGCCTTTCGTGGGCCACCAATTCAGCGCATCTTCGATCATCTGCCGCTGGCCGACTTGCTCTACTTCGATCGCTCCTTCCACAGTCTGGAAGATGCACAGCTGACGGCACAGAAGCGGCGTCGTATGTTGACACTTCTGGTTGGCTCGGAGCTAAACTGACCTACACCCGAATGCTAACTGCTCTGGCCAATCTGAATCAGCTTGTATATCTCGAACTGAAGATCAATCAAGTCGATCCCGATGAGGCTCTGGTTGACTTGCCTCAGTTGCCCTCAGTGCAGGTGCTCAAGTTCGAGTTGCGTCCAAACAGTCACGACATTGTTCGACTGTTGGGTATGGCTCGTACCTTCGTCAACATCCAAATCCTCGAGTCGCGCATCATCATGAACGACTGTGAGCACTGTCACGACTGTCGCTATGACCCGAGACGTCGTCTTCAGAATGGAGATGCTGATGCACTCAAGTACGCAATCTGTGTGATGCGTCCACTGAAGCAGTGCACCCGACTTCGCAAGATCAACCTCAACGCTGAGGTGTTCCAACACAAGTTCTACAATGCACGCAATCCTCGTTTCTATGATCTCATCACTGATGATCTATAGATCTGTACAGCTGTGTCACAATGGAGCAGTGGCCAATGCAGCTAACACTCACACACACACTCTCACACATACCAAAGTCAAACACACATTATCACAACTCAATCGCATATTATATCAAATTGGCCACTCGATCTCTTCTCAGACAAGCCATATCACCAAACTAATCAATGTTTGGACATTTTGGTGGACTCACTGCGACACTATGGCACCTCCAACAAGCGTCTGCGTGAGATTGCCATCTAGATCACAATCGTCACAATCAGGTATCAATTGCTAGGAGGTTCCAATTTTGAAAGAAATTCCAACGTTTAGGAGGTTCTACCTTTGATTCGCTAGATCGAGATGTGGTTGTAGATCGGTCTCGACCATCTAGAGTAACTGGAACACCTTCGCGAACATTGGCTGGTTCTCCAAACACTTGGTCGCGCGACTTGTCCTCGTGTCGGATTGCTGGGAGAGACTAATCTTGACGTGTTTGTCTTTGTTGAGTTGGAACAGGTATAGGATCTGGCACCTGGTGTCGATATCGAACAAGTGATGCCATCGGATAACTCTCTAATGGCACGGGCCTGTCTTGCTTCGTATCTAATAAGGTATCCCTTGTTGCCGTTGACACATTCCCGGAGTCTCGTCGTCGGAGTTGTTACATCGCTTTCTCATTTCCCAACGAGAACCTCCCGGGCCTCTGCGTACGGAATGTTTTTGGAAAACGGACATCGCGTGGACGAATGGCCCCATCCATCGCAAGTCACAAACACGTTGCGATCCATGGATGGATCACAATACACGCTTTCTTGTTCAAGTGGACCAAAGCCGACTGTGGATTTGGCAATCGAATGTCGGCGGCGGCAATTCTTTGATTCTCAAAACCGCACTGGTCCTCACTTGGGTGACTTTCTGCTAGGGTGGAGTTGATCTAACTATGTGCGTCCGACAAATCGAATGTCGCAAGCTTCGGGTCTTGATGACGTGTCGATGAACTTGTGGTTCACCGTGGTCCTCCATGATGTAGCACACGGGCGTGCTCTCAGGGGAAATAAAGTCACAAGAGGACACTAAGCGGGTTCACAGGTCACGTGACCGAATGGTTATCTCTTGACTAGCACCAGAAGCTATGCATCCCCATGAATGCTTTGGCTAGTTCCGATGTCAATCTACAAGGAGCCTAAGCTCATGGCTGTGCACAGATGAGCACCGGAAGTTGTTCCAACTGCAACGGTCACTTCTGAACCAACTACAACTCAGGTTGCTTCTGTTTTGCCATTTACACCACAAAGTTTCCATCTACCTCAATCTTAGAAATAAAGTAACTCATAAACTGCATCATCGATCCAACAGGCAGACAATATGCTGAACAATCCGAGAAAAGTTGAAGCAGTCAAAATGGTGGGCCGTTTGTGCTTAGCATGCAAAAATGCTTCAATAAAATAGTTCGAGTTCAATTATTTATTAAAACTTTAACTTTAATGATCAAACACTTAAAGTTGCATGTAAGTGATTAATGAGAATGGTGCAATAGTATTAAACACAAATGAGACAAGATACAGGTTCTGGTGATGATGTCAATAAAGAATGGTTTGTGTGTGTAACTAATCTAAATGGGAGTTTATGAAATGGAAATTGGAAAACAAATACAGTTTTAGAGAATGTGAACTGTTAAATGAATAGAAATATTGGATAAAAAAACTGAATCAGAAGTTAGTAATCAATAAGGATTCTGTTAAGGATTCAAGCAAAATCCCTACAAACGAGACAGAATCTGCAGTAAACATTTAGTTTCAGTTAATCAGCAGTGCCTCAACATCGCCAACACGGTCATCTGGTCAGTGCGTAAAGCATCGGTCATCATCACTGAGTTACTCCACGTGGCTCAGCTCTACCTGCAGCCGCATCCTTCGACCACTACGTCTAAGTAGTTTAGTATCGATTGCTTTCCATTTGGATCAATGGTCACAAAATAATGCGGCGACAAATCGGTGGGCACACAGCACGGCGCGGGCACAACCGCCTTGTTCACCGAGTTCACCAAGGCCTGGACGGTGGCGTGATAGGTGAAGTTGAGATGACTAGCAAATGGATACCTACATTCCCCCTGACAGTAGAAAATCTCGGTGGAAGCTGGTCCAATAATAAAGTCCCAACCGAAAATTTCGAAATATATGGTGAGCTGCTTTCGAGAACATTCGTCGCGAACATGAGTGCCCGATGGTCTCAAGTTGTTTTTTCGACTTTGTTTGCGCGGAGGGCGAGAATTGTTCCTCGTCGATGCTGCCCTCTTGACTCGACTCGACTTGCTTTGTAGTAAATCCTGCTTTTGGTCTTCCTTGTTGAAGAAAGTGACAACAAACGGCTGCACCTCTTGCCAAGCACTGTCCTTCTCCGGCTGACTGGTGGATTTCATGTGAGATTCTTGCTGGTTCACTACCACCAAGTTCGAGTGCCGGGAAGGTTGCCTTCCTTCAGAGTCTGTCATTGTAATCAGCAGACCAAAGTTCTTGTTAGGATGCTTTAGCCAGCGGTCGATTGCAGGGTAAATGTCGAAGCTAAGCCAACCAGACGCTCGTACATCAATCACTTGTGTGTCGATCAACTTGGTGAACGGCGACGTTCGATTGGTTTGTCCCGTCGATGTTTGCAACTCCTCAAGCGGTCTCAACAAGTAGTACACGTTGATCCGTTGCAAATACTCGTTGTTGGTCACACTTTGGTTGGTTGAATTGCCAAGATCGTACACCGAGTGAAGGTACAACCGCAATTCGCCTCCCATCAGGAATTGATCAGGATAATCAATGTCGAATTTCAAGAGCATTTCTTCGCTCGGTGTCTCACTCTGGGGCAACATTGATTCAGTACTGCGCCTTCTGCGGTTTATTGTTCCTGCAAGACAAGTGACAATTGATAATAAAAATTCGTCTCCGCAAGAAATTGTCTAATTTACTCACCATCATTGTGATCGTCCAGTTTATGAACGATTATCGTCTTTGCTGGTCCTTTTAAGGTAACTCGTGGGTCTTGGCTTGGGCGCCATTTTGAAGGGGCACGAGGATGGCTCTTGATTTTATGTCTCACGAGAACTTCGTCTTCTTCAAGCTCACTCTCGTCTCGGCTGTTGTTCACGTCCCACAAGTCTTCAGTCGTGAGGCCAGGGAATCTATGTGAACCACCTGCATCTGACTCAGTTTGCTCTTTTTTCCATTCCCTTTGTCGGTTTCTATATGTGAAGAACAGGTCGAGTAAATATTCTGTGACTTTTTGATTTGGCGGGAGTTGAGGTTTAGAGTCCATGCCCAGCATGTTCAGGAAATGTTTTTCAAACATTTGACGCTGTTCATGGTTGATGTTTAGATGAGTGTTGGATTCTTGAGATGACTCTGATTCCGAATGGGAATTCACACAGTGGACACTGCCACTGGCGATGGTTATCACGACTAATGAAATGAAAACAAGCTGACTCAGGCGACTGTGGATGCACTTCCAACGAAGCTGAGATGTGCTCGTTGGACGAGCAGAAATGGGCATAAAAGATCTGACTGGGGCAGTTGTGCTTGATGGCAATGGTGCAGATGAAGCGAAGTACGCCGTGAGAATGAATAATTTAGAGATGAAATCTTGGAGACAGGGCCGAACCTGATTCTGAGGAAGCATCCAATGTGAGTGAAGGCGGCAAGACTGCATGTAGCTTGTCTTCTTAGGGACACTTTGCCTTGAGCACTTATGTTGAAGGACATTTGGCACTGGGTCTGGCGATAACGATTGAAATGCATCACCATTTCTGTCAATGGGTTCCATTGAAGAAGGTTGTTTTATGCTTCCCTCGAAAAGCATATCGATGTCGATAAGTTTTACCTGCAAATGCAATTCAAAGTGTTAGTTCACACGGGCACACATCAAATGGACTAAAAATGATTATTGAGAAGTGGTGCACTGAAATATACTGAACTCTAGTATATTCAAAAAAAAATTTCAGACAGCTTAAGACAGAAAGCTCTACTCAACTCCTTAATTAATTCTATCAGACTGAAAACAGCGAGCTGACTACCACGATTATTAATAGTTCGGGGAAAAGGTTGGCTGGGTGGCGAGCATAAATCACTTTTATACTAATTGGCCCCGAAGAGAATATTCTTGGATTACAAAGGTGCAAGTGAGGCGGTAAAGAGGTAAGGAAAAATAAAACTAACTGACGAGACTGATGTAATATATATTAAATAGACAGAACCAGACAATACTTTCTAGCAACACTTTCACACAGTAACCAAGTCAAGTTATTTTTGTCTGCCGCTCGGCGCAACCAGGTAGATGTATGAACATGTATGTGTCAACGATCATTACCAGAGGCTCGGAGCAAATGGAGTTTAGCAACACCATCATCAATGGGAAAAGTAAACGAATGTAATTGGCAACAACTGTGATTTGCTTACCACAAAACCGTTGTTTAGAGACATCTCCATTCATAAGAAGATCGAACAATTTAAGTTTGTAAAAAATTTCTGACAAAGCTTACAATAATATATTTGTTTATTCAATCATAGGTAGAGTAGATCGTGTCCAATGTTAGTGTGCATTGAAATGGGAGTTAGGGATTAGATTTATTTGTTTTTGTGTTATTTTTGTAGAGAAATGTCTATAAAGGACTATTAAATACCTTGAGGCAAATTTGGCCTTGTGAAAATAGATTTTTTTCGGATTTGCAGATGTGATGTAAGGTGGAAATGTGATTTGGTAGTTGAGTTGCAATTGTCGAACAGTTCTTCTTTTTAGAAAAGATTTGAATCAGAATGGTAACTTGAAGCACAATAATATCACTTGAAATTGTAAAAATTTTAAGACTAAACGTTTTTTGCGAATTAAGTTTTCATTATATCACTTCGCAAGCATTTGGCACTGACTAACGGGTTGACAGGCCGCAGCTAAGCCAACACAGTGCGACACTGCACCCGAATGAACACTCGAGCGTGGGAAGAAAATTATTAATTAGAAAAAGGATTAGACAGGCAAATAAAATGTTGGCACTGACAAAGGCAATTAGCATTTAGCACAGACTAATTAGCCAACAACAGCACCAGAGAGCCAAAAATTAAAAAGTGTTAGAAAAGGCAAATGCAACAAAAATTCCATCTCTAAGAATAGACATCCATAAAGCAGTCGAGACTGTTGAGTCTACTCAGATCGAAAGGATTATGCACTTCAACCAGATCTGTTTTGTCAAGTGACATCTATTTATATTCCTTGCTCACTCTTCAATTTGAAAGTTAATTTTAGTCCCGTTTATTGCTAATACGTGCGACACGCATTGACAAAAAACTACCAGTACACATCTTTCCCCATTGAATCCATTCTGTTAATGTCAAGTCTGTGTCTTGAATTACTGCTGCAATACATTGCTGCTTCCAATCGTTGAGTGCTCCTCCATCACTGAAATCTAAGCTTAGTTTTCATTTCGCAATCAATTAACTGAAAAGGGCGAATCAAATGAATTTATGAACGTACAGTAATCTGTTCCAATATTTAGTATAACTGTAACTGTACATTTAGTTAACGAAATGAGAAAGACGTACAATCAAAACAAGTGACAAATTTTCGTGTTACGATTTTCGTTTCTTGTTCAAATATTTTCCCAAACAAAACAAACAAAAACCTGCACTAGTTTGCCAAAAAGTGAAATGGCAATTAAAGACGCCATTTTTTGAAATCTCATACTGTTGGCATTAAAACAAATCTTAAAATATAGAGAGCGCCGCGTTGTGTAACTGCATGATAAAGAGAGAAAAGATGAAATTGACAAATCGAGAGAAGGGAGACAGGATTGTGTCATGAACATTGGACGCGTGATTACTAAATACATTAAATTTCTGGCATGCAGAAGGGAGAAAGGGTAAAAATATATAAAGAATAAAAAAGAATCAAGGAAAATGATGTTGTCATTCGACTTGTCATACGATTGCGCATTTGAACAAGCAGTGGCGTAACTGATAAGCTAGACCAAAACAATGTAACGCAAGAAATGGCAAAGAAAATGCTAAATTCGTTTATTTCAAGGATAAAGCACAATTGCAAATATAATAATCTCTCTCTCTCTCTCTCTCTCTCTCTCTCTCTTTCTCTCTCTCTCTCTCTCTCTCTCTCTCTCTCTCTCTCTCTCTCTCTCTCTCTCTCTCTCTCTCTCTCTCTCTCTCTCTCTCTGCCTAAATTGTGATTAAAAGCTACGATTGATAAAATAGGAAATAAATGAAAAAATCTATTAATATAATAATTTAATTAATTTAATTAAAAATCTAATAAATTATACAGTGTTCTAAATATTTGAACACGACATATACAAAATTATTATTAAACTGAATAGTCACAAACGTTCTTCTTGGTGTTCCACACAAGATCAGCAGGGCAGTACGATTCGTACTGTTGGCCATTGACACAACGAATGTATTTGTGTGGGTTCGATGGATGGGCAAAGAAGCCGTTCAGAGTGAGACATTGTGGTTGAGATGAAGGTTGTTGTGTGACTTGCACTTCGGGGACTTGCACTTCGGGGACATGGACTTCTGGGTGCTTTTCTTCTGGTTTCACTGGAACAGAGTTGCTCGAGTAGTCACACTGGCCTTTAGCTTTACTCTACACCAAATCAGCAGGACAAACATTCTCGCGGTTGTATCCGTTGACACATCTGAAGAATCGGTGAGGGTTGGGGTGAGGGAAGTAGCCGTGCTGCTGGGGACAGATCAAATGTTGCTCTCGTTTGGCAACCACCTCGGCATTGACTGGTTGCAGTGGCTGGCACCACTGGACCACTAGTCCAGTCGCATTCACCCTTGGCTTGGTTCCACACCAGAGCATTGGGACAGTCGTACTCGAAGGCACGGTCGTTGACACAACGAACGAATTTGTGCGCGTTCGAGGGGTGCAGGTAGAAACCGTTCGGTTGGGGACAGAGAAAGGCGATGCTGCTTTCTGGTGGGGACAGGGACAATTGACAATTGAGGTTAGTGGGACAGTTACATTAGACTTACCAATGACAACTGTGAGGACAAACAGACAGACGAGTGACTTCATTGTGGTTGGTTTGTTTGGGTTGGTGAGTTGATAAGTCGAAATTGATTATCCAAGTCGAGTTTTGATGATCTCTCAACTGATTGACACTGTCTTTATATACTCAAACCAACTTACCACTTTATCATCTAACGCAACATCATGCATCAATATTGCAAAGGATTAAGTTTGTATCCTAAAAATATCCTTAATCTCAATAAGACGACATACATCGAGATCAATCCAAAATAGAACACATTCAAATCATCTCAACCCAACCAGTCACATCCATCTAATCAACCCAATCACTGCAACCATCACCGATCCCACTGTCTGATAGTCATCCTTGACAATGTCTGCATGCGGTACAGTGCAATGCACACACACACACGAGATAGAGTGACAGTGACTGGTGCAATGTCTCCTTGTACATTGACACATTTTGATATGTGCAATTGTGTCATAGAGATTGTGTTTTTCCAAGAATTGGACATTTTATCAAGTGACATATATTTAGGGTTAATTGTGTAATTAATTAAATTTATTAAATTAATTAAACTAATAGAATCCTTGTTCCAAGGCAGTATTATTGATTACTCAGCACTTAGTGGATTTGATGACTTTGAACTCGATCGAACCATGTGCTTCCGGTTCACTCGATTCGTCGATAGTGTGATCGTCTTAACAAAAAAAGGCAAGGTCATTTAAATACTCAAACAACTGAAACAACAAATGCACAAACCGACTTCCTTGCGATAGTTCTCATCAAGCCAAACAAACTTTAACTCTTCCTTTACTAGATCGTCTTGGTCATTGACCTTCGAGTGTCCAAGTGAAACTGTAGTCTTTTTCCGCTTTCCAAATAGAGACATGTTTGTCAATGTGTTGTAAATTTGTTCAAACATTATGATGATGATGGAGAGAAATCAATACACAAAACACAAAGACAAAAATGACTGACTGGTGCGAATCGTGCACTACGCAGCAAAATTAAACATTCGAACTTCAGTCTAATTCCATCCCAAGTAACTCTCCACGCCAACCACCAAACCATAAAATAAGTTTATTATCAAATGTATTGCCTACATCAACTCGATCAATCAAATCGGCAATTAAACAGACAACAGTCAAACACCGCTACTGATGCAAAGTGTCAATCTTGGACAAGTAGTCGAGAATGTCAATGTGTGTGATGAGGCCAGCAATGTGCACCTTGTCACTGCTCACCTGGTCCACTATGACCACATATGGACTCGAACGGAGCAGTTTGATTAGGGCGCCCAGTCGATCCTGCAGTTTCACACTCGGATACTTGGTGAGTAGTACCTTAGAAACAGGACCATCCAAATCAGCAACTCCGGCGTGTATCTTGGCCATGATCTGGTCAACGGTTACCATGCCAAGCAGATTCTTACTACCACTGGCAACCACAGGCAGCTGGTCAAAGCCATTAACCTTCATCAGGTTGATTGCGTCAATGCATTTTTCAGTCTCGTTGATTGTGGTTACGATCATACCTGTGTGTTATGCGTTAGTTAATTGCAAATTATGTTTAGGCATTACCTTGAAGTATCTCATTGACCGATTGCTGCAGATACCATGGCTGGTTTTGTGGCTCTTTCCTTGAAGGATAGTCAAAGTTGCGGTCCTCCATCCATTCGTCGTCCAAAAATTTGGTCATGTAATTTCGCACACCATCAGGCAGCAGTACTACCACTCGTTTGCCGGCTGGCAGGTCCTTGGCCACTTTGACAGCAGCTGCAACTGCCGTGCCCGATGAACCACCACAGAGGATGCCCTCTAATCGAATCAAATTACGAGCCATCTCCAAACTCTCCTTGTCCTCAGTCTTGACCCACTTGTCCACCACCGATCGATCGAGCACCGTTGGAATGAAGTCATACCCAATGCCCTCCACTTCGTAGAATTCAGTGTCAGACTTATTCAGCGATTCAGGTTCGGCCAAAATTGAGCCCATCGGATCCACAGCAACCACAATGCAGTTTGGGGCATCCTCCTTAATTCGTCGACCAATTCCGGTAACAGTGCCACCGGTGCCAGCACCGAGCACCATCATGTCCAACTGTCCGCCCGTCTGTTCGATTATCTCAGCACCGGTGGTGTCATAGTGAGCCAGTGGATTCGCCGGATTTCGGTACTGATCCAGAATGATGCTGTTCTTGATTTGAGTCTGCAACTTCTGGGCAACTCGAATGTGCGAGTTGGGTGCATCAAATCGAGCCGAAGTTGGCGTTCGAATGATTTCAGCTCCCAACGCTCGGAGTACGTTCACCTTCTCATTGCTCATCTTCTCAGGCATTACAATGATGCATCGATAGCCTTTCACCGCAGAACCAAGTGCCAACCCGATACCTGTATTACCTGAAAACCGGTGGCGCAATTGCAAATGTTAATCTCATCCACTCTATCGTTTTACGCAATCACTTACCACTGGTAGGTTCAATGATAGTCCATCCGGGTTCGATCAGCCCATCCCGCTCGGCATCCTCAATCATCCTCAAACCAATTCGATCCTTGACACTGCCACCAGCATTGAAGTACTCACACTTGGCCAGCAGTTCACACTTCAATCCATAGTGTTTGGCAATGTTCGACAGTCGAACCAGTGGAGTGTCGCCGATCTGTTCGAGGATTGAATTGAAAATCTTCGGTCGTCCTCGAATTGACTTGTGCTGATGTGGATTTTGGGCTGCCTTTGTAGCCTTCTCAGCTCGATAGTACTTGGCCCAGGTACAGTCTGATGGCTTGTCGGGCGCAATGTACGGGATGGATGCGTCCACAAAGTTGGAATGAACCGAACCGTTGGTATTGACTGCAGATGATGCCATCTAAGTGATGATGGTGATGATGATGATGGGAAAACATTAGAATCATCATTCAATCACATAATCACTTACTTTTGATGAATCAATAAACTTTTAAATGATTTTTTTTCTAAAAGCAAGTCAAAAAACTAGTTTTTCTGTAAAGCTGAGTTTCTTCTTCCTTCTCTTCTACTTCTTCGAATGCTGATTGACCGTGGATGTGATCGCGCGCTCGCGACTTGTGTCTTGGTCGACTTGTGTTTGAGTGAGTGGATATGCGCGAATGTGTGATTATCACTCGATCAATTGCACAAATATAAACCACAAGATAAGTCTGACTGTCTGTTTGTGTCTGTATGTGATTGTGATGTTGGCCAATACATGCGATGATGAGCTAAGAAACATAAAACTGAAGGAGAGAGTGATGATGATGATACGAGCGACGACGAGAGACGAAACGAAACTCAAAGTTCGACTTGACGATGATAATGACAATGCTCTAGTGGGTAATTGAGCAAATATGGTGATGATGATGATGAAGGATGAGATGTGTCAGTGAAACGTGAGATATATGTGCGCGCAGATGTGACAAAGTGTGGAAACACATGCCAACGATGATGATGAATTGGTCGGTTTGGTAGAGTTGTGCTTGATTATCAGTTCGGTTAGATTCGGTTTGGCTCGTCTTGGTGACTGTTTGTGTGTGTGTATGTATGTATGTGTGCTTTCATGTTTCACAAGAGGAAAGAAGGTCTCTCTTGGCCTTATCAACTATCGTGATTGTGATATGCCAACTGTTTGACGATGATGATCATCATGATAACACTGAACACAGAGCACAGCGTGACAGTTGGCCAATATTTGTCTATGACGAATGTGCACTGATTAATGCGTTTGTGCTCATAATGTGCGATCAAACGGGCAAGATCGATCGACCAATCGATTGACAAATTATTTATGTTCGGTTATTAATCAAAGATGGCATATGCACACAGACATGTGACATTGGCTTCGACACATGATGATTGATGCTGCTAAAGTGTGCACGTAGGTTTCGAATAACCCAGTCCCATTGGTGATCTTCATTTTTGGAGGGTTTTCAATAAGTTTCTGACAAATAGGGAAACATCATGTCAAAAGTAAAGTAACCCAAATGTATGATGAAGTGCAAGTTTGATTGTTGATTTGATGATTTGATGATGGGGTGGTCCCTACATTTGGTGATCACTGATCGCCTCATTTACATATATTGATATGTTGGGATTGACCCAAGTTTGATAATAAAGGGCATTGGTTTTGTTATTTTTGTAAAAGTGTGTGTGTGTGATTTCACAATCTGTCTCCATCTGTCTTGCTGATGGCAATGATGGCGATGGTGATTTGATGTGATATGATAGTTGGCTTCAACCGACACTTTTGGGTGTGATCTCTCCCTCTCCCTTTCACTTGAAGGATCGAAGATATGGCTCGAGCGCATCGATTGCTCGTCTCACATTGACACTGTCGTCGAGGGGATGACCCTCACGCGTTGCACCATTTTGGTTGTCATAGTCGTCGTACTCGTCGGTCGGTTGAATCAAAGCCCGAATAGACTGGTTTAGCATTTCTCCGCCTGGTTGGCCTCTACCACCGCCTGGTGCAACTTGATCGCGTCGTCGTTTGACTTTAGTCTTTTTGCCTTTCTTGCCTTTCGCGTCGCGTTTGTTTCGCTTTGCGTGATTATTACTATCATTGGCGTTCGACCAACTAAACAGATTGCCTTTCGGTTGTGATAGTGAGAGCGACTGACGTTTCCTCGCAGACGAGGATGAACTCAGAGAGAACTTCTCCGGCCATATTCGATGTGCACCAAAACAGCCCGACTGGGACTTTTCACTGTCTGACGAGTCTCGTCGTGACAGTTTTCGATCTTTGGTTGTCTTTCTCTTTGAACGCCTTCGCCCAGTCACTGCTTGTTGTATCGCATCACTCACCAGTCGATCATGTGTCGATTCGTGTGGCGATTTCTTGGCCAGTGAAGGGTAGAGAGTCTCACGCGATTGTTGCATTGGCTTACCGTCTGGAAACAGTTCCAATGTGTGGTTGAGCATTGTCGCACCAATGAAGGTGGCCTCCGGTTGGGAACTAGAGTGACGAGAGTGGTGGTGAGACTTTGAATTTGAACGAGACTGTTCAATTGAGGACGATTGTTGGTTTGTGTTTCCATTGAGATTTCCACCGTTGACATCGATATCCTTCTGTACACTATGACAGTCCCAAACTATGATTCGCCCATCGAATGAGGCTGTGAACAGTTTGCCCGGTACGGCCTTCATGGCTGAGATTGCATTTTCGTGTCCAGAAAAGGTTTGTTTCAACACTCCTGAATTGGAATCGTACAACCTTGCCGAATGGTCATTGCTACCAGTATACACTATTAATAAATGAAATGGATTCAATTAAAATGAACCCCTAATAGCAAAAGACTACATACCAATTCCATTTAGATACTGAATGCACGTAACCGAACTCGTATTCCGATAATAAATCCTCGTGCACTGACCAAATTCCATTGCCCACGCACGGACAGTGTGATCAGCCGAGCCCGAATACATGATCCTATTGTGCGAAACCAAACAAAAGATCGGTCCCTGATGACCTTTCAGGTCTCGAAGATGTTCCCCCGTGACAACATCCCAGCACTTGATGGTCCAGTCTGCACCGGCAGTGTACACCAAATGGATCTCTTTCGGATCACATGCCAAACAGTTGATGGCGCCAGTATGACCGGTGAGAACATGTCGAAGTTCACCAGTGGATAGATTCCAAGTGCGAGCAGTGGAGTCCGCGGATGTGGTCACTACGATGTCGAGCTCTTGAATAATGCCAGACTCTAGTTGAGTTAGATCTGTTGCTACAATTGCCACTTGGGAAACAATTTTTTCGTGGCCCTTGAGAGAATCATGTTAAGGTAATGGTCTAAAGTCTAAAGTATAAAATCTAATGTCTAAAGTCTAATGTCTAAAGTCTAATGTCTAAAGTCTAAACTCAAAGGTTTAATGTTCAAGATATTGGAACACAAATCCTAAATGAACTCACCTTAAGAATATGAAGACAATTCCCAAACGAAGTCTTGACCGTTTGTCTTTGAACTAGATTTGCTGGTTTCAATTTGTGTTTCAACTTGTTCAAGTTTGTATCTTTGCCATCTTGAGCCTCATCATCGTCCGACGAAGTAGACTGTTCAACATAGTTTTCATTTTCTATTGAATTTTCCGATTTCATGATTGTTAGTCGGTCGGTTAGTGTCCACACTCGTACTGTCCCATCAAACGAAGAGCTGAGCAGAAGTTGCCCATAGCAAACTGTTCGGTTTATGAATGCAGAATGACCGGGCAGTGTCATCAGGCAGTTGCCATCTTCGATAGACCACAGTTTGAGTGTTCGATCAGCCGAACCCGAGATCACCATCAGTCGGTACACGGTGCAGCAAGTGATATAGCCCGTGTGACCAATCAGAACACCAATACACTCACACGGAGTTGAGAATGTACTCCACAGTCTCAATATTCCATCCTCACCGCCAGACACGAGTAAGGAGCAATCTTCACTCAACTCCAAACAGTTCACTCCAGTCGAATGATCATTGATGATCTGTAGCACATGCTGACCCGATGAGCCAATACCGAGACCCTCGAGTTCGGACACACGTCGACCAAAGTTGGACGACACAGAACTAGCGGCAGTCTTGAGGAAACTTCGATGTCTCAGCAGAGACTCAAACTTGTTGGACATTTGAGATATCGTCAAACTTGGCGATTTACTCGTACGTAGATATGGATTCGCAGCAGATGGAATCGTGAGCTGTCCGCCGGGATACGAAATTGCAGTAGACGCGGTCGCTAATCGAGGTAATGTTAGATGTTCTTGTTGTGGTAGATGTGGAGTTGCTGGTCGAGAGAGAACGTCCACTTTGAGAGTATCAATTTGGGGAAGGATTCTGGCGTTCTTAGATTCAGATGAGTGCGATTTAGAAGATTTCCTAGATTCCGCAAGTAAACGATTGAAGTGATTATCAATTTGGCAACTATCTGACTTCTCAACATAATTCAAATTTGGCATCGTTTGGGCATGTCGAAGTACTCGCCTACGATCAGCCACGGATGGTCGATGATTCTGCTGCTGCATCTTTAGATGATCTGCCTTGATCAAAGTATGATCTTCACTTTGATGTCGCTTCAGTTTATGTTCTTCAAAAATTCTAGGTTTAGCTTGATGGACTCTTTTTGGCTCAACTGGGGAGAATGTGATATTACGTGACGTAGTACTCTTTCCAGTTGCTGTCACCGAGACATCGGTTTTGATAACCGTTGAACCAGATATAGTCGAATCTGAGTCCGAACCCTCATACCGATTGATCATAGAGTCCGTTTGATCATGATAACGGTTTTTGTGATATTCTTGAATTCGGTTAAAGTGATTTAAAAGTTGTTGTTTCTCACGATCCGGTGTTTGATTCTGCATGAGTTCAGAGAAGATCTCCTGGTGATTATGATGATGATGACGATGACTTTCTGGTACTTCTCTATGGTGATTGTTGGTTAGTGATGATGATGATAGTAGAGACGTACTTGAGTTTAGATCTTGAGTTAGGGGATAGGAAGTGGTGGTGAAATGGGTTCGAATAGAATTTTGAGATTGATTTGTGCTTGTGGCTGTTTGGTAGTGAATTGATTGGTGTACCGGACGAGGATCAGCGTGCGGTTCTGGTTTAGGCTTAGTTTGAGAGAGAATTGGCATTTGCGGTAGTGGTGGAATGTTGATGTGTGGCTGTGGAGGCAGATCTTTTCGATATAATCGATTCTTCGAGTCGAGTTCATACTCCCAGGATGTGGTCTCGCATGTACGAGAAGATGATGCCGTCGTCGATTTGGAATTTCGCTTCATTTCTGATTGAGATTTTACAACTTTTGGTAAAGTAGGTTTCACTGATTTGCTTCCTGATTTTGTGGCATTTCCATTCTGTTTGAGCAATTGTGGATTCGGTAACGCATTCACCGGTCTCTGTGGTGGACTTGGCTTGGAGATCACTTTAACGTTTGGTTGTATATTGTTTTGTGAGTTTCGTGTTTTACGTTCGAGTATTTTGAGCAGCCTTGCCGAGTCTAATCGAGTTCCTAGAAGTTCATTGATACTTATTGCACCCGAGTCTTGCGGTTCAGGTATTTCGTCTATTTGTAAGAGTCTTTCGAGTA